>CM026399.1:39357329-39539738 GCA_014843695.1 Archivesica marissinica
ATAGCACGCTCTATCCAGATACACTCTCTATATCAGCTCTCAGCGCCCAGCTAACACATAGCACGCTGTATCCAGACTCCCCTCTCTATCTCAGCTCTCAGCGTCCAGCTAACTCCTAGCCCGCTGTATCCAGACTCCCCTCTCTATCTCAGCTCTCAGCGTCCAGCTAACACCTAGCCCGCTGTATCCAGACTCCCCTCTCTATCCCAGCTCTCAGCGTCCAGCTAACTCCTAGCCCGCTGTATCCAGACTCCCCTCTCTATCTCAGCTCTCAGCGTCCAGCTAACTCCTAGCCCGCTGTATCCAGACTCTCCTCTCTATCTCAGATCTCAGTGTCCAGCTAACTCCTAGCCCGCTGTATCCAGACACTCCTCTCTACTCCCCAGCTCTCAGCGTCCAGCTAACGCTATCCACGCTGTATCCAGACTCCCCTCTATCTCAGCTCTCGCGTCCGCTAACTCATAGCCCCTGTATCCATCTCCTCTCTATCTAGCTCTCAGTGTCCAGCTAACTCCTAGCCCGCTGTATCCAGACTCCCTTCCCTCTCTATCCAGCTCTCAGCGTCCAGCTAACTCATAGCCCGCTGTATCCAGACTCTCCATCTATCCCAGCTCTCAGCGTCCAGCTAACTCATAGCCCGCTGTATCCAGACTCTCCTCTCTATCTCAGCTCTCAGCGTCCAGCTAACTCCTAGCCCGCTGTATCCAGACTCTCCTCTCTATCCCAGATCTCAGCGTCCAGCTAACTCCTAGCCCGCTGTATCCAGACTCCCCTCTCTATCCCAGCTCTCAGCGTCCAGCTAACTCCTAGCCCGCTGTATCCAGACTCTCCTCTCTATCCCAGCTCTCAGCGTCCAGCTAACTCCTAGCCCGCTGTATCCAGACTCCCCTCTCTATCCCAGCTCTCAGTGTCCAGCTAACTCCTAGCCCGCTGTATCCAGACTCTCCTCTCTATCTCAGCTCTCAGTGTCCAGCTAACTCCTAGCCCGCTGTATCCAGACTCTCCTCTCTATCTCAGCTCTCAGCGTCCAGCTAACTCCTAGCCCGCTGTATCCAGACTCTCCTCTCTATCTCAGATCTCAGTGTCCAGCTAACTCCTAGCCCGCTGTATACAGACTCACCTCTCTATCCCAGCTCTCAGCGTCCAGCTAACTCATAGCCCGCTGTATCCAGATTCCCCTCTCTATCCCAGGTCTCAGCATCCAGCTAACTCCTAGCCTGCTGTATCCAGACTCTCCTCTCTATCCCAGCTCTCAGCGTCCAGCTAACTCCTAGCCCGCTGTATCCAGACTCTCCTCTCTATCTCAGCTCTCAGTGTCCAGCTAACTCCTAGCCCGCGGTATCCAGACTCTCCTCTCCATCCCAGCTCTCAGCGTCCAGCTAACTCATAGCCCGCTGTATCCAGACACTCCGCTCTATCCCAGCTCTCAGCGTCCAGCTAACTCATAGCCCGCTGTATCCAGACTCCCCTCTCTATCCCAGCTCTCAGCGTCCAGCTAACTCCTAGCCCGCTGTATCCAGACTCCCCTCTCTATCCCAGCTCTCAGCGTCCAGCTAACTCCTAGCCCGCTGTATCCAGACTCTCCTCTCTATCTCAGCTCTCAGTGTCCAGCTAACTCCTAGCCCGCTGTATCCAGACTCTCCTCTCTATCTCAGCTCTCAGCGTCCAGCTAACTCCTAGCCCGCTGTATCCAGACTCCCCTCTCTATCCCAGCTCTCAGCGTCCAGCTAACTCCTAGCCCGCTGTATCCAGACTCCCCTCTCTATCCCAGCTCTCAGCGTCCAGCTAACTCATAGCCCGCTGTATCCAGACTCTCCTCTCTATCTCAGCTCTCAGTGTCCAGCTAACTCCTAGCCCGCTGTATCCAGACTCCCCTCTCTATCCCAGCTCTCAGCGTCCAGCTAACTCCTAGCCCGCTGTATCCAGACTCTCCTCTCTATCCCAGCTCTCAGCGTCCAGCTAACTCATAGCCCGCTGTATCCAGACTCCCCTCTCTATCCCAGCTCTCAGCGTCCAGCTAACTCCTAGCCCGCTGTATCCAGACTCTCCTCTCTATCCCAGCTCTCAGCGTCCAGCTAACTCCTAGCCCGCTGTATCCAGACTCTCCTCTCTATCCCAGCTCTCAGCGTCCAGCTAACTCCTAGCCCGCTGTATCCAGACTCTCCTCTCTATCCCAGCTCTCAGCGTCCAGCTAACTCCTAGCCCGCTGTATCCAGACTCCCCTCTCTATCCCAGCTCTCAGCGTCCAGCTAACTCCTAGCCCGCTGTATCCAGACTCTCCTCTCTATCTCAGCTCTCAGTGTCCAGCTAACTCCTAGCCCGCTGTATCCAGACTCTCCTCTCTATCTCAGCTCTCAGCGTCCAGCTAACTCCTAGCCCGCTGTATCCAGACACTCCTCTCTATCCCAGCTCTCAGCGTCCAGCTAACTCCTAGCCCGCTGTATCCAGACTCCCCTCTCTATCCCAGCTCTCAGCGTCCAGCTAACTCCTAGCCCGCTGTATCCAGACTCCCCTCTCTATCCCAGCTCTCAGCGTCCAGCTAACTCATAGCCCGCTGTATCCAGACTCTCCTCTCTATCTCAGCTCTCAGTGTCCAGCTAACTCCTAGCCCGCTGTATCCAGACTCCCCTCTCTATCCCAGCTCTCAGCGTCCAGCTAACTCCTAGCCCGCTGTATCCAGACTCTCCTCTCTATCCCAGCTCTCAGCGTCCAGCTAACTCATAGCCCGCTGTATCCAGACTCCCCTCTCTATCCCAGCTCTCAGCGTCCAGCTAACTCCTAGCCTGCTGTATCCAGACTCCCCTCTCTATCCCAGCTCTCAGCGTCCAGCTAACTCCTAGCCGCTGTATCCAGACTCTCCTCTCTATCCCAGCTCTCAGTGTCCAGCTAACTCCTAGCCCGCTGTATCCAGACTCCTCTCTATCCAGCTCTCAGCGTCCAGCTAAACTAGCCCGCTGTATCCAGACTCTCCTCTCTATCCAGCTCTCAGCGTCCAGCTAACTCCTAGCCCGCTGTATCCAGACTCTCCTCTCTATCTCAGCTCTCAGCGTCCAGCTAACTCCTAGCCCGCTGTATCCAGACTCTCCTCTCTATCTCAGCTCTCAGCGTCCAGCTAACTCCTAGCCCGCTGTATCCAGACTCTCCTCTCTATCTCAGATCTCAGTGTCCAGCTAACTCCTAGCCCGTATACAGACTCCCTCTCTATCCAGCTCTCAGCGTCCAGCTAACTCTAGCCGCTGTATCCAGATTCCCCTCTCTATCCAGTCTCAGCATCCAGCTAACTCCTAGCCTGCTGTATCCAGACTCCCTCTCTATCCCAGCTCTCAGCGTCCAGCTAACTCCTAGCCCGCTGTATCCAGACTCTCCTCTCTATCTCAGCTCTCAGTGTCCAGCTAACTCCTAGCCCGCGGTATCCAGACTCTCCTCTCCATCCCAGCTCTCAGCGTCCAGCTAACTCTAGCCCGCTGTATCCAGACACTCCGCTCTATCCAGCTCTCAGCGTCCAGCTAACTCATAGCCCGCTGTATCCAGACTCTCCTCTCTATCACAGCGTCCAGCTAACTCATAGCCCGCTGTATCCAGACTCTCCTCTATCCCAGCTCTCAGCGTCCAGCTAACTCCTAGCCCGCTGTATCCAGACTCTCCTCTCTATCTCAGCTCTCAGCGTCCAGCTAACTCATAGCCCGCTGTATCCAGACTCTCCTCTCTATCCCAGCTCTCAGCGTCCAGCTAACTCATAGCCCGCTGTATCCAGACTCCCCTCTATCCCAGCTCTCAGCGTCCAGCTAACTCCTAGCCCGCTGTATCCAGACTCCCCTCTCTATCCCAGCATCCAGCTAACTCATAGCCCGCTGTATCCAGACTCTCCATCTCAGCTCTCAGCGTCCAGCTAACTCCTAGCCGCTGTATCCAGACTCCCCTCTCTATCCCAGCTCTCAGCGTCCAGCTAACTCATAGCCCGCTGTATCCAGACTCTCCTCTCTATCCCAGCTCTCAGCGTCCAGCTAACTCATAGCCCGCTGTATCCAGACTCCCCTCTCTATCCCAGCTCTCAGCGTCCAGCTAACTCCTAGCCTGCTGTATCCAGACTCCCCGATCTATCCCAGCTCTCAGCGTCCAGCTAACTCCTAGCCCGCTGTATCCAGACTCTCCTCTCTATCTCAGCTCTCAGTGTCCAGCTAACTCCTAGCCCGCTGTATCCAGACACTCCTCTCTATCCCAGCTCTCAGCGTCCAGCTAACTCCTAGCCTGCTGTATCCAGACTCCCCTCTCTATCCCAGCTCTCAGCGTCCAGCTATAACTCATAGCCCGCTGTATCCAGACTCTCCTCTCTATCTCAGCTCTCAGTGGCCAGCTAACTCCTAGGCCGCTGTATCCAGACTCCCCTCTCTATCCCAGCTCTCAGCGTCCAGCTAACTCATAGCCCGCTGTATCCAGACTCTCCTCTCTATCCCAGCTCTCAGCGTCCAGCTAACTCATAGCCCGCTGTATCCAGACTCCCCTCTCTATCCCAGCTCTCAGCGTCCAGCTAACTCCTAGCCCGCTGTATCCAGACTCTCCTCTCTATCCCAGCTCTCAGCGTCCAGCTAACTCCTAGCCCGCTGTATCCAGACTCCCCTCTCTATCCCAGCTCTCAGCGTCCAGCTAACTCCTAGCCCGCTGTATCCAGACTCTCCTCTCTATCCCAGCTCTCAGCGTCCAGCTAACTCCTAGCCCGCTGTATCCAGACTCCCCTCTCTATCCCAGCTCTCAGTGTCCAGCTAACTCCTAGCCCGCTGTATCCAGACTCTCCTCTCTATCTCAGCTCTCAGTGTCCAGCTAACTCCTAGCCCGCTGTATCCAGACTCTCCTCTCTATCTCAGCTCTCAGCGTCCAGCTAACTCCTAGCCCGCTGTATCCAGACTCTCCTCTCTATCTCAGATCTCAGTGTCCAGCTAACTCCTAGCCCGCTGTATACAGACTCACCTCTCTATCCCAGCTCTCAGCGTCCAGCTAACTCATAGCCCGCTGTATCCAGATTCCCCTCTCTATCCCAGGTCTCAGCATCCAGCTAACTCCTAGCCTGCTGTATCCAGACTCTCCTCTCTATCCCAGCTCTCAGCGTCCAGCTAACTCCTAGCCCGCTGTATCCAGACTCTCCTCTCTATCTCAGCTCTCAGTGTCCAGCTAACTCCTAGCCCGCGGTATCCAGACTCTCCTCTCCATCCCAGCTCTCAGCGTCCAGCTAACTCATAGCCCGCTGTATCCAGACACTCCGCTCTATCCCAGCTCTCAGCGTCCAGCTAACTCATAGCCCGCTGTATCCAGACTCCCCTCTCTATCCCAGCTCTCAGCGTCCAGCTAACTCCTAGCCTGCTGTATCCAGACTCCCCTATCTATCCCAGCTCTCAGCGTCCAGCTAACTCCTAGCCCGCTGTATCCAGACTCTCCTCTCTATCTCAGCTCTCAGTGTCCAGCTAACTCCTAGCCAGCTGTAACCAGACACTCCTCTCTATCCCAGCTCTCAGCGTCCAGCTAACTCATAGCCCGCTGTATCCAGACTCCCCTCTCTATCCCAGCTCTCAGCGTCCAGCTAACTCCTAGCCTGCTGTATCCAGACTCCCCTCTCTATCCCAGCTCTCAGCGTCCAGCTAACTCATAGCCCGCTGTATCCAGACTCTCCTCTCTATCTCAGCTCTCAGTGGCCAGCTAACTCCTAGGCCGCTGTATCCAGACTCCCCTCTCTATCCCAGCTCTCAGCGTCCAGCTAACTCATAGCCCGCTGTATCCAGACTCTCCTCTCTATCCCAGCTCTCAGCGTCCAGCTAACTCATAGCCCGCTGTATCCAGACTCCCCTCTCTATCCCAGCTCTCAGCGTCCAGCTAACTCCTAGCCTGCTGTATCCAGACTCCCCGATCTATCCCAGCTCTCAGCGTCCAGCTAACTCCTAGCCCGCTGTATCCAGACTCTCCTCTCTATCTCAGCTCTCAGTGTCCAGCTAACTCCTAGCCCGCTGTATCCAGACACTCCTCTCTATCCCAGCTCTCAGCGTCCAGCTAACTCATAGCCCGCTGTATCCAGACACTCCTCTCTATCCCAGCTCTCAGCGTCCAGCTAACTCATAGCCCGCTGTATCCAGACACTCCTCTCTATCCCAGCTCTCAGCGTCCAGCTAACTCCTAGCCCGCTGTATCCAGACTCCCCTCTCTATCCCAGCTCTCAGCGTCCAGCTAACTCCTAGCCCGCTGTATCCAGACTCTCCTCTCTATCTCAGCTCTCAGTGTCCAGCTAACTCCTAGCCCGCTGTATCCAGACTCTCCTCTCTATCTCAGCTCTCAGCGTCCAGCTAACTCCTAGCCCGCTGTATCCAGACTCTCCTCTCTATCTCAGCTCTCAGTGTCCAGCTAACTCCTAGCCCGCTGTATCCAGACTCTCCTCTCTATCTCAGCTCTCAGCGTCCAGCTAACTCATAGCCCGCTGTATCCAGATTCCCCTCTCTATCCCAGCTCTCAGCATCCAGCTAACTCCTAGCCTGCTGTATCCAGACTCTCCTCTCTATCCCAGCTCTCAGCGTCCAGCTAACTCCTAGCCCGCTGTATCCAGACTCTCCTCTCTATCTCAGCTCTCAGTGTCCAGCTAACTCCTAGCCCGCTGTATCCAGACTCTCCTCTCTATCTCAGATCTCAGTGTCCAGCTAACTCCTAGCCCGCTGTATCCAGACACTCCTCTCTATCCCAGCTCTCAGCGTCCAGCTAACTCATAGCCCGCTGTATCCAGACACTCCTCTCTATCCCAGCTCTCAGCGTCCAGCTAACTCATAGCCCGCTGTATCCAGACACTCCTCTCTATCCCAGCTCTCAGCGTCCAGCTAACTCCTAGCCCGCTGTATCCAGACTCCCCTCTCTATCCCAGCTCTCAGCGTCCAGCTAACTCCTAGCCCGCTGTATCCAGACTCTCCTCTCTATCTCAGCTCTCAGTGTCCAGCTAACTCCTAGCCCGCTGTATCCAGACTCTCCTCTTATCTCAGCTCTCAGCGTCCAGCTAACTCCTAGCCCGCTGTATCCAGACTCTCCTCTCTATCTCAGCTCTCAGTGTCCAGCTAACTCCTAGCCCGCTGTATCCAGACTCTCCTCTCTATCTCAGCTCTCAGCGTCCAGCTAACTCCTAGCCTGCTGTATCCAGACTCTCCTCTCTATCCCAGCTCTCAGCGTCCAGCTAACTCCTAGCCCGCTGTATCCAGACTCTCCTCTCTATCTCAGCTCTCAGTGTCCAGCTAACTCCTAGCCCGCTGTATCCAGACTCTCCTCTCTATCTCAGATCTCAGTGTCCAGCTAACTCCTAGCCCGCTGTATCCAGACTCTCCTCTCTATCCCAGCTCTCAGTGTCCAGCTAACTCCTAGCCCGCTGTATCCAGACTCTCCTCTCTATCTCAGATCTCAGTGTCCAGCTAACTCCTAGCCCGCTGTATCCAGACTCTCCTCTCTATCCCAGCTCTCAGCGTCCAGCTAACTCCTAGCCCGCTGTATCCAGACTCTCCTCTCTATCTCAGCTCTCAGTGTCCAGCTAACTCCTAGCCCGCTGTATCCAGACTCTCCTCTCTATCTCAGCTCTCAGCGTCCAGCTAACTCCTAGCCCGCTGTATCCAGACTCTCCTCTCTATCTCAGCTCTCAGCGTCCAGCTAACTCCTAGCCCGCTGTATCCAGACTCTCCTCTCTATCTCAGCTCTCAGTGTCCAGCTAACTCCTAGCCCGCTGTATCCAGACTCTCCTCTCTATCTCAGCTCTCAGTGTCCAGCTAACTCCTAGCCCGCTGTATCCAGACTCTCCTCTCTATCTCGCTCTCAGTGTCCAGCTAACTCCTAGCCCGCTGTATCCAGACTCTCCTCTCTATCTCAGCTCTCAGCGTCCAGCTAACTCCTAGCCCGCTGTATCCAGACTCTCCTCTCTATCTCAGCTCTCAGCGTCCAGCTAACTCCTAGCCCGCTGTATCCAGACTCTCCTCTCTATCTCAGCTCTCAGTGTCCAGCTAACTCCTAGCCCGCTGTATCCAGACTCTCCTCTCTATCTCAGCTCTCAGCGTCCAGCTAACTCATAGCCCGCTGTATCCAGACTCTCCTCTCTATCTCAGCTCTCAGCGTCCAGCTAACTCCTAGCCCGCTGTATCCAGACTCTCCTCTCTATCTCAGCTCTCAGTGTCCAGCTAACTCCTAGCCCGCTGTATCCAGACTCTCCTCTCTATCTCAGCTCTCAGTGTCCAGCTAACTCATAGCCCGCTGTATCCAGACTCTCCTCTCTATCTCAGCTCTCAGTGTCCAGCTAACTCCTAGCCCGCTGTATCCAGACTCTCCTCTCTATCCCAGCTCTCAGTGTCCAGCTAACTCCTAGCCCGCTGTATCCAGACTCTCCTCTCTATCCCAGCTCTCAGTGTCCAGCTAACTCCTAGCCAGCTGTATCCAGACTCTCCTCTCTATCTCAGCTCTCAGTGTCCAGCTAACTCCTAGCCCGCTGTATCCAGACTCTCCTCTCTATCCCAGCTCTCAGTGTCCAGCTAACTCCTAGCCCGCTGTATCCAGACTCTCCTCTCTATCCCAGCTCTCAGTGTCCAGCTAACTCCTAGCCCGCTGTATCAAGACTCCTCTCTATCTCAGATCGTCCCAAGTTAGCAACCAATATTCCCGTCCACTTATTAACATTACTTTAGACTACATGCAGAGATACAGGATGATACGCAATCGTGTGTACACTTCTATATATGGACATCTTAACTATCATTTAGCCTGGACGGATCTGTAGTCCAGTGGTAACACGCTGGACTGGTAATCCAGGGATCGCAGGTTCAATACCCCGTCTGACCCTAATAAAATTAACAGTCTTTCAGATGGGACGTTAAACCGAGGTATCGTGTCGGTGCTTTACATTGTGCACGTAAAAGAACCAGAGGAGACTCTGGAATGGGTCTCTGTCTGTATCATTGCACTATCCTCCAAAATCTAAAATGACTATTCTCTTCAGGAGGCGTCGCTCATATAGGCAACCGGTAGCGACGATAAATAAACGTAAAACATTCATTTAGCCTGAAGAGCATTTAAAGTCCCACGGTGTACCACTCATAATGTCACGCTAGCAAACTGGCCATTATAGTTTTTATCAAGCCATTTCTGAGTTATTGATTGTCCTTGATTATTTGTCGAAGTCCATGAACAAATGATCAATTTCCTGTCAAGTCTTGTCTGAGAGATTATATATTTCAATATCACCTGAATCTCAAAACGACAATTAACGCAGGTACTTCAATGGTGAAACTATGCAAAACAGAACTTTGCTAAATACGCCGTCCGTTCGATATCGTCAGGCATACCCACTCGCCAAAATAGGTATGCAATTACAACACGTAACGGGTTGATGCAGAGCAACAAGTCGTAGGAGTAAATGTGTGCGTGCACTGTCGAGGTAGGAGGTTGAAATATATAATAAAAGAGACAACAAGAGGTATTAAAAGAAGCAAAATATGTTTATTTTATAATGAACATAAAGTATTCTTTGTTTACAATCGTAATGCTAATGCTTCGTTTATATATTCAAAACGTTGGCCATTTGCCAATTTTAAGGATGCTCCTACCGTATGGCATTGCCTACAGCGTACCAAATAAAGCCGCGTTCTTGCCTCGCGACTATTATGAGACATTATTTTAAATTAAGTTTATTGAACGTCGCTACCGAGTGCCCCTTTCCTATCAACGCATTTCATGGGCAGGCTCCATTGGTAATCCAGTACTTGGTGCACCAACATCCGCAAGATATTGCCAACTTTTTCATATATATTAGGCAAGGTCTGAGCAGGGCTCGAACCCGTGACCATCAGTGATGATAGGTTACAGTGGTAAATAAGTCAGCGACCTTAATTAAGCATTTGTATAATACTTGGTTTAATCAAATTAAGATTGAACCTTTTACCTACGACCAAATAACAATTTCTATGCGTATGAATATCATTGGAACTATTTTCAGACTCCCAAACTATTTAAGCGAAGGCACCATGCGTGTGCAATCTTCTTGTTCGTACTCCACACCGTGCACGTCGGGAACAAGGCACAGCTCACAACAGGAAATTGGATCACCTGTTCCGAAGTGACCAATCCACGCCGCTGACGCATACAGACGAGGACCCGCATCGACTCTTTTTGAGTGTCTTACACTTACCTAGATCAACGACAGCTAACACTGGGGCGTTGAAGAGGCGACGAGTGACTGGGTAGGAGAAGATGGCAGTCGTTTCGCGTGGATGGCGCACTCGTCGCCTCGAACTCTTTTATCTGTCTCCAATCTCAGGCGAGCTGTTGGAGACGGAGGGATGCGACCTCGACCCCGGATGCGTCAACGGGGTGGACAACGACGGAACAGCAGAACCATTTTGCTGCTGTGAGCCGACTAATCGTGGAGGATGTGGCCCTAAAAAGGATCGCACACAGACCAGGACTTGTCACCCTGGCACAGAAAGAAGGAAGGAGCCATCTGAGGATGTCACCATAAGCATCACAGAGAATAATCATCTTAGAACGCTCGCCCATATGGTTTACCGGTGGCGAGGATAAATAAACGTACATCATCACGTGTGCAATCTTTTATCGATTCCACATACATTGAATGAGGTAGCCATTTTAATTTTTTTATAAATTTTAATTTAATGCCCTTTATCTACCTTTAAATGCATTCAAAAGATCAAGAAATGTATTTATATCGTTTAATTAATGTAAATAGTATTTAAATATTTAATGTTATAACGAGAGAAAAATGATTGAAATGGTAATCCACGTGCAACACACGTGGTACTGGAAACTTATAATTCCATTTAGGTTTATGGGATTTATGGTAAGTTCATTTGTAAGTCATAAGTAATTTGCATAGGAATAAGTTTACAGTGACGGGATTTACGTGTTATGATGATGATGGCCAGGATGCCACTTGTGGGTGCTGTGATGATGATGTTGATTGATTGACTGAGGAATGATGATGATGATTATTTAACTATCTATTCTGTATACACGAGTGCCATTTGATAACGTAATTATTGCAATCAATTGAATTGTTATTTATTTAAAATGATGATTGATTGATTGATTGATTGATTGATTGATTGATTGATTGATTGATTGATTGATTGATTGATTGATTGATTGATTGATTGATGATTGATTGATTGATTGATTGATTGATTGATTGATTGATTGATTGATTGATTGATTGATTGATTGATTGATGATTGATTGATTGATTGATTGATTGATTGATTGATTGATTGATTGATTGATTGATTGATTGATTGATTGATTGATTGATTGAGGATGCTGATGATGAATATTTAACTAGTATAATACTGATTTTATACCTTATGAATGTGTTCAGCTACCTTAAGACGGTATTGTATGATAGTCTATATGTTGTAAAATACGAATCTTATATCTTGATACAAGGACAATGTTCAGCAATTATAACATTAGCTCAATACCAGCGCCTATTCTGTTTCAATAACGTTGAAATACGATCTCAGATAAGTGTACACATCAACAAGTGTTAATCTAATAAGCTAAGTAACAGAGTATCTCCATGTAACATGAAACATTTCTATTGGGGGGGGGGGGGGTGTGCAAGGACAGATCGGGAATATAAATTATCATTGATTTGCCAACTAATAAATGCACAGATCTGCATGAACTCGGTGGTAAAAACCGTACTAGTCTGTACTATTTTATACAAATTTAGTTTAGCTCGATTGCGATGCGAAACAAGTTCTTTCAACTTATATGAATCACTCTCGAGGCCTCATTCCTGATGGAATCCATCGCCATGAAGGAGAGGGAAGAGACAATGTGGAATTTAAATGCCTTGCCTAAGGGCACAATCGTAACTGCTCCAGCGGGGCTCTAACTCCGGACCTTTCGCACCTGAAGTGAACGCTCATCCACTGCGCTATCACGACTTCCACTCCAGTCTGTACTATGTATAGGATATATGCCGAAAACGATCCAATATGTAAAATAATGAACTGTGTGAGGCGCGTAGCACCGAAGACAGTACCAATATGTTACACATTGGATCCGTGTGAGGCTTGTATCTTACTTGAAACCAACATTATATAACAAGATCTTACTAATTAAAATTGTTCATTTCGTTCATGCCAGCCTAGTATTTAATATAATACTCTGGCCTATTGACAGCAGCCCAATATTAATAATAACGGACAGGAAGTACAGAGGTATGACGTCACGACGGTGTTTTAATATGTGCAAAAACCGACGCACCTCTAGAAACCAGAAGTCAATGATAAACGCTCACATTTTACGATCACGATGCAGCTCCCCAGAATGCCCCATAATGTACCCTAAAACTGAAAACTACACTTAGCGAACGTCCTCACGCAAACAAACGTGATGGCGGGAAGTAAATTCGTATCTAAGGCACATAAAAATCTAAACTGCTAAGCCAAATTTAAACATAGGAATCTAGACCACTAACCCTAACCTATACCAGAGGTCTCGAGAGTGATTAAATATAAGTTGAAAGAACTTGTTTCGCAATCGACCTAAAATAAATTTGTATAAATTTTTTTAGAGAATCGCGGATCAATTCCGAAATTGTACACAGGTATCGGGGATCCGACCCGAGACCAGACCCGAGACCAGACCCGAGACCAGACCCGAGACCAGACAAAATGATCGGAGGAATATAAACTGCTAACATCAACTTAAACGCAGGAATCGGGGATCCGACCCGAGACCAGACACAATGATCGGAGGAATATAAACTGCTAGCATCAACTTAAACGCAGGAATCGGGGATCCGACCCGAGACCAGACAAAATGATCGGAGGAATATAAACTGCTAACATCAACTTAAACGCAGGAATCGGGGATCCGACCCGAGACCAGACAAAATGATCGGAGGAATATAAACTGCTAACATCAACTTAAACGCAGGAATCGGGGATCCGACCCGAGACCAGACACAATGATCGGAGGAATATAAACTGCTAACATCAACTTAAACGCAGGAATCGGGGATCCGACCCGAGACCAGACATAATGATCGGAGGAATATAAACTGCTAACATCAACTTAAACGCAGGAATCGGGGATCCGACCCGAGACCAGACACAATGATCGGAGGAATATAAACTGCTAACATCAACTTAAACGCAGGAATCGGGGATCCGACCCGAGACCAGACACAATGATCGGAGGAATATAAACTGCTAACATCAACTTAAACGCAGGAATCGGGGATCCGACCCGAGACCAGACAAAATGATCGGAGGAATATAAACTGCTAACATCAACTTAAACGCAGGAATCGGGGATCCGACCCGAGACCAGACAAAATGATCGGAGGAATATAAACTGCTAACATCAACTTAAACGCAGGAATCGGGGATCCATCCCAAACCTTTAACCTAAACATAGAACATCTGGAATCCACCCCGAATCTATACCCATGGATAGGAAAACTCTAAAAACTGTCGTGATAGCGCAGTGGATGCGCGTTCGTTTCAGGTGCGAAAGGTCCTGAGTTCGAGCCCCGCTGGAGCCGTTACGATTATGCCCTTAGGCAAGGCATTTAAATTCCACGTTGCCTCTTCTCTCTCCCTCGTGGCGATGGATTCCACCAGGAATGAGGTCTCGAAAGTGATTTATATAAGTTGAAATAACTTGTTTCGCAATCGAGCTAAACTAAATTTGTATAAAGGAAAACTCTAGACCACTAAGCATACTCTAAATGCCAGGAATCGGGTATCCGATCCGGACATCGACCAGAAAATCGGGGGTACTATACCCAGAATTCTATGATCCAACCTGAATCTATACCAAGGGATATCAAACATACTAACCTGTATCAATAGCCTGGAACCAATGTAATAACGATCCAAGGGATAGCAAAGAAAATAAATAAGGACCCTGCCAGTCAGAATCAGAATTGATAGTTTGGCAGTATAACGTAGAAATAGGCCTAACACTCGGATGGATGAAAACCCCCGTGCTGGTTAGTTGTGCTTGATTTCACATGACCTTGGTTTGACCGTGCAGGGTCAATCTCAATGTCACGTGGTATCGCTTATTTGATAGGTCATATGAGTTTTCATATATGTGTTCCATTGAAGCTACCCGTTTATCCTGCTTCGTTTACGAGTTACAAGCATGTATAGACTACTACAGAGGTCAATAGGGTCAACCTCAAGGTCACGGGATATAGCTTATTTGATAGGTCATATGAGTTTTCATATATGTGTTCCATTGAAGCTACCCGTTTATCCTGCTTCGTTTACGAGTTACAAGCATGTATAGACTACTACAGAGGTCAATAGGGTCAACCTCAAGGTCACGGGATATAGCTTATTTGATAGGTCATATGAGTTTTCATATATGTGTTCCATTGAAGCTACCCGTTTATCCTGCTTCGTTTACGAGTTACAAGCATGTATAGACTACTACAGAGGTCAATAGGGTCAACCTCAAGGTCACGGGATATAGCTTATTTAATAGGTCATATGAGTTTTCATATATGTGTTCCATTGAAGCTACACGTTTATCACTTCGCTGACCAGCACTGACCAAATACATTGACCTGTTTCTCCCAAACTCGAATCACTGTACATATGGTGAAGGATGATTAGATAGTGCACCTATCATATTATGAGTGGGAATAAAATAGTTTATATTTTATCTACTCACGTTTTCTTTCGTATCAATTCCGTTAAGCTTAAAAATGTACAACTTGTAAATCCACAGAAGACATAAGTATACTTCGATTTGTGTATTCAATAATCAACAATGATCGAGTTAGTAGATTAAAAATAGCTTTCATATTGTAAACCAGCTTAGTGCATTTTAGTAATGGATACCATAGATCGAAGAAAATCTCTCAATTGTAAAATAAACCGCCTTTTCAATGTAATAATATAATGATCCCGAGTTTTATCTCCCCTTAATTTCTAAATAAACTTATACAAATTATCGCCCCTAGTTTAAAGACTCAATTTAACAATGGCTTGTATAATGTGCTAACCTATATCTAAACAACTAAAACAGTGTCCCCACGAACCAGTTGTATATCCACACGTCGTGACCTAGGCACGTCCCACGGCAGCAGCTGTTTCAATACTTCGTCTCGTCGGCGCAGACTCGGTATCTCGTGTTGTAGTTTGAGCCCTACATGAGAGACACAGCCCGGTTGATGCCTTGATGTCACGACGACCCATGCACAGGATAACTGCTACCGGTTTCTGCTGCTGCGTGATGAAAAAATGTCGGATGTGGTCATAAAATGGATTTCGAAAGAAGCAAAGCAGGACTTAGTTTATACAAATTTATTTTAGCTCGATTGCGAAACAAGTTCTTATAACTTATATTAATCACTCTCGAGACCTCATTCCTGATGGAATCCATCGCCACGAGGGAGAGAGAAGAGGCAAAGTGGAATTTAAATGCCTTGTCTAAGGGCACAATCGTAACGGCTCCAGCGGGCCTTGAACTCCATGCCTTTCGCACCTGAAGCGAACGCGCTACCATCGCGCTATCACGACTTCCACTAAAGCAGGACTTGTTGCCCTGCGAAGAAAGAAGATGCCCTCTCCTGATGACACCATAAGCAACTTAGATGAAACACAATCACCTTAGACGATTTACTCACACAGTTGCCCCGGCGGAGACGAGTATACATACAACTATTCAGCAACAGTAAATTCGAATATTCTTTTGATCAATTCTAAATACAGATCTACTAGTCTGAAATAGAGTTAATCAATAAAGATCTAGAACAATTTGTTTAACCTTTATTTTATTTACAACGACAACTCTGACTACAACTTATATTAATCAATCTCGTTGGCTCGGATGAAAGCGCATATGTTGTCATTCATGTGGGAGGAAATCGGAGTACCCGGAGAAAACCAACCTGTCCGATCTGGCGACCATCGTACCATCTCACATACTTCCCGGTTTACGGATCGAACCCGGGTCGCATTGGTGAGAAGCGAGCGCGCTAACCACTGCGCTAATCGGACAGCCATCAGGCATCTAGAACAATTGATTACTTTCTGTTACCCATTAATGACAATTAAGGACATTCCGTGAAAGTCCATATACAGTATATATGGCCGTCATCATGACTTGCAAAATTGTGAGTATGAGAGGGAATGAGAACGAATGAGAACTATATATAAGATGCAAACAGCTGTAAATCCAAACGAACTTTTCAATGATATATCAGTATGCATATCAATTATTAACTGTTCATTTGTGGAGTTGAATACTAACTACTATGGAGTTGAATACTAACGTCTATGCAGTTGAATACTAACTACTAAACAGTTGAATACTAACTACTATGGAGTTGAATACTAACTACTATGGAGTTGAATACTAACTACTATGGAGTTGAATACTAACTACTATGGAGTTGAATACTAACGTCTATGCAGTTGAATACTAACTACTAAACAGTTGAATACTAACTACTATGGAGTTGAATACTAACGCCTATGCAGTTGAATACTAACTACTAAACAGTTGAATACTAACGCCTATGGAGTTGAATACTAACGCCTATGCAGTTGAATACTAACTAATATGGAGTTGAATACTAACGACTATGGAGTTGAATACTAACGTATATGCAGTTGAATACTAACGTCTATGGAGTTGAATACTAACGCCTAAACAGTTGAATACTAACTAATATGGAGTTGAATACTAACGACTATGGAGTTGAATACTAACGTCTATGCAGTTGAATACTAACGTCTATGGAGTTGAATACTAACGCCTAAACAGTTGAATACTAACTAATATGGAGTTGAATACTAACGTCTCTGCAGTTGAATACTAACGTATATGCAGTTGAATACTAACGTCTCTGCAGTTGAATACTAACGTATATGCAGTTGAATACTAACGTATATGCAGTTGAATACTAACGTATATGCAGTTGAATACTAATGTATATGCAGTTGAATACTAACGTATCTGCAGTTGAATACTAACTATTATGGAGTTGAATACTAACTACTATGCAGTTGAATACTAACGTATATGCAGTTGAATACTAACGTCTATGGAGTTGAATACTAACGCCTAAACAGTTGAATACTAACTAATATGGAGTTGAATACTAACGCTTGAGTTGAATACTAACGTTATGCAGTTGAATACTAACGTCTATGAGTTGAATACTAACGCAGAGTTGAATACTAACGTTATGCAGTTGAATACTAACGTATATGCAGTTGAATACTAACGTTATGCAGTTGAATACTAAACAAAACAACACAAAAAAACAACCTATGCAGTTGAATACTAACGTATATGCAGTTGAATACTAACGTCTATGAGTTGAATACTAACCTAAACAGTTGAATACTAACTAATATGGAGTTGAATACTAACGTCTCTGCAGTTGAATACTAACGTATATGCAGTTGAATACTAACGTCTTGCAGTTGAATACTAACGTCTATGCAGTTGAATACTAACGTATATGCAGTTGAATACTAACGTCTATGCAGTTGAATACTAATACTAAAGTTGAATACTAACTATATGGAGTTGAATACTAACTACTATGCAGTTGAATACTAACGTATATGCAGTTGAATACTAACGTCTATGCAGTTGAATACTAACGTATATGAGTTGAATACTAACGTCTATGCAGTTGAATACTAACGTCTCTGCAGTTGAATACTAACGTCTATGGAGTTGAATACTAACGCCAGTTGAATACTAACGTCTATGCAGTTGAATACTAACTACTAAACAGTTGAATACTAACTACTATGGAGTTGAATACTAACTACTATGAGTTGAATACTAACTATGGAGTTGAATACTAACGACTATGGAGTTGAATACTAACGTATATGCAGTTGAATACTAACGTCTATGGAGTTGAATACTAACGCCTAAACAGTTGAATACTAACTAATATGGAGTTGAATACTAACGACTATGGAGTTGAATACTAACGTCTATGCAGTTGAATACTAACGTCTATGGAGTTGAATACTAACGCCTAAACAGTTGAATACTAACTAATATGGAGTTGAATACTAACGTCTCTGCAGTTGAATACTAACGTATATGCAGTTGAATACTAACGTCTCTGCAGTTGAATACTAACGTATATGCAGTTGAATACTAACGTATATGCAGTTGAATACTAACGTATATGCAGTTGAATACTAATGTATATGCAGTTGAATACTAACGTATCTGCAGTTGAATACTAACTATTATGGAGTTGAATACTAACTACTATGCAGTTGAATACTAACGTATATGCAGTTGAATACTAACGTCTATGGAGTTGAATACTAACGCCTAAACAGTTGAATACTAACTAATATGGAGTTGAATACTAACGACTATGGAGTTGAATACTAACGTCTATGCAGTTGAATACTAACGTCTATGGAGTTGAATACTAACGCCTAAACAGTTGAATACTAACTAATATGGAGTTGAATACTAACGTCTCTGCAGTTGAATACTAACGTATATGCAGTTGAATACTAACGTCTCTGCAGTTGAATACTAACGTATATGCAGTTGAATACTAACGTATATGCAGTTGAATACTAACGTATATGCAGTTGAATACTAATGTATATGCAGTTGAATACTAACGTATCTGCAGTTGAATACTAACTATTATGGAGTTGAATACTAACTACTATGCAGTTGAATACTAACGTATATGCAGTTGAATACTAACGTCTATGGAGTTGAATACTAACGCCTAAACAGTTGAATACTAACTAATATGGAGTTGAATACTAACGTCTCTGCAGTTGAATACTAACGTATATGCAGTTGAATACTAACGTCTATGCAGTTGAATACTAACGTCTATGCAGTTGAATACTAACGTCTCTGCAGTTGAATACTAACGTCTATGGAGTTGAATACTAACGCCTATGCAGTTGAATACTAACGTATATGCAGTTGAATACTAACGTCTATGCAGTTGAATACTAACTACTAAACAGTTGAATACTAACTACTATGGAGTTGAATACTAACTACTATGCAGTTGAATACTAACGTCTATGCAGTTGAATACTAACGTATATGCAGTTGAATACTAACGTCTATGCAGTTGAATACTAACGTCTATGCAGTTGAATACTAACGTCTCTGCAGTTGAATACTAACGTCTATGGAGTTGAATACTAACGCCTATGCAGTTGAATACTAACGTATATGCAGTTGAATACTAACGTCTATGCAGTTGAATACTAACTACTAAACAGTTGAATACTAACTACTATGGAGTTGAATACTAACTACTATGCAGTTGAATACTAACGTATATGCAGTTGAATACTAACGTCTATGCAGTTGAATACTAACTACTATGCAGTTGAATACTAACGCCTGTGCAGTTGAATACTAACGTCTATGCAGTTGAATACTAACTACTATGGAGTTGAATACTAACTACTAAACAGTTGAATACTAACTACTATGGAGTTGAATACTAACTACTAAACAGTTGAATACTAACGTCTATGAAGTTGAATACTAACGTACTATGGAGTTGAATACTAACTACTATGGAGTTGAATACTAACTACTATGCAGTTGAATACTAACGTATATGCAGTTGAATACTAACGTCAAAAACAACCAAAAACAACAAAAAACAACCTGCAGTTGAATACTAACGTATATGGAGTTGAATACTAACGTCTATGCAGTTGAATACTAACGTCTATGGAGTTGAATACTAACGTCTATGCAGTTGAATACTAACTACTATGGAGTTGAATACTAACGTATATGCAGTTGAATACTAACGTCTATGCAGTTGAATACTAACGTCTATGGAGTTGAATACTAACGTCTATGCAGTTGAATACTAACGTCTATGGAGTTGAATACTAACGTCTATGCAGTTGAATACTAACGTATATGCAGTTGAATACTAATGTCTATGCAGTTGAATACTAACGTCTATGCAGTTGAATACTAACGTCTATGCAGTTGAATACTAACTACTATGGAGTTGAATACTAACTACTATGGAGTTGAATACTAACTACTATGGAGTTGAATACTAACGTCTATGCAGTTGAATACTAACGTATATGCAGTTGAATACTAACGTCTATGCAGTTGAATACTAACTACTATGGAGTTGAATACTAACTACTATGGAGTTGAATACTAACGTATATGCAGTTGAATACTAACGTCTATGGAGATGAATACTAACTACTATGCAGTCATTGAATACTAAATACTACAGTTGAATACTAACCGCTACAGTTGAATACTAACTGCTATAGTTGAATACTAACCGCTATTTTTGAATACTAACTACAGGAAATAAGCTCACAAGTTACCTCCAGTTTATATTTGCTATGAATTACTGGGCATACGCTCACAAGTTACCTCCCGTTAATACGCACAATGAATGTGTGACATCGTAATACTCCGTTAATACCACATGAGTTGAATCACTACAAGTTACCTCAGTTAATACACAATAATTAATGCAATACCCGAATACCACATAGTTAATCCACAAGTTACCTCTAAACACAATGAATACATCTCAAATACCTCGTTAATACGCACATGAAAAACTAATACTCCGTTAATACACAAGGAATCGCTCACAAGTTACCTCCCGTTAATACCACAATGAATGTGGACATGCGCTCACAAGTTGCCTCCCGTTAATACGCACAATGGATGTGTGACATGCGCTCACAAGTTACCTCCCGTTAATACGCACAATGAATGTGTGACATGCGCTCACAAGTTACCTCCCGTTAATACGCACAATGAATGTGTGACATGCGCTCACAAGTTATCTCCCGTTAATACGCACAATGAATGTGTGACATGCGCTCACAAGTTACCTCCCGTTAATACGCACAATGAATGTGTGACATGCGCTCACAAGTTGCCTCCCGTTAATACGCACAATGAATGTGTGACATGCGCTCACAAGTTACCTCCCGTTAATACATACAATGAATGTGTGACATACGCTCACAAGTTGCCTCCCGTTAATACGCACAATGAATGTGTGACATGCGCTCACAAGTTACCTCCAGTTAATACGCACAATGAATGTGTGACATGCGCTCACAAGTTACGTCCCGTTAATACGCACAATGAATGTGTGACATGCGCTCACAAGTTACCTCCCGTTAATACGCACAATGAATGTGTGACATGCGCTCACAAGTTACCTCCCGTTAATACGCACAATGAATGTGTGACATACGCTCACAAGTTACTTCCCGTTAATACGCACAATGATTGTGTGACATGCGCTCACAAGTTACCTCCCGTTAATACGCACAATGAATGTGTGACATGCGCTCACAAGTTACCTCCCGTTAATACGCACAATGAATGTGTGACATGCGCTCACAAGTTACCTCCCGTTAATACATACAATGAATGTGTGACATACGCTCACAAGTTGCCTCCCGTTAATACGCACAATGAATGTGTGACATGCGCTCACAAGTTACCTCCAGTTAATACGCACAATGAATGTGTGACATGCGCTCACAAGTTACGTCCCGTTAATACGCACAATGAATGTGTGACATACGCTCACAAGTTACCTCCCGTTAATACGCACAATGATTGTGTGACATGCGCTCACAAGTTACCTCCCGTTAATACGCACAATGAATGTGTGACATGCGCTCACAAGTTGCCTCCCGTTAATACGCACAATGGATGTGTGACATGCGCTCACAAGTTACCTCCCGTTAATACGCACAATGAATGTGTGACATGCGCTCACAAGTTACCTCCCGTTAATACGCACAATGAATGTATGACATGCGCTCACAAGTTACCTCCCTTTAATACGCACAATGAATGTGTGACACACGTTCACAAGTTACCTCCCGTTAATACGCACAATGAATGTGTGACATGCGCTCACAAGTTACCTCCAGTTAATACGCACAATGAATGTGTGACATGCGCTCACAAGTTACCTCCAGTTAATACGCACAATGAATGTGTGACATGCGCTCACAAGTTACCTCCCGTTAATACGCACAATGAATGTGTGACATGCGCTCACAAGTTACCTCCCGTTAATACGCACAATGAATGTGTGACATGCGCTCACAAGTTACCTCCCGTTAATACGCACAATGAATGTGTGACATGCGCTCACAAGCTACCTCCCGTTAATACGCACAATGAATGTGTGACATGCGCTCACAAGTTACCTCCCGTTAATACGCACAATGAATGTGTGACATGCGCTCACAAGTTACCTCCCGTTAATACGCACAATGAATGTGTGACATGCGCTCACAAGTTGCCTCCCGTTAATACGCACAATGAATGTGTGACATGCGCTCACAAGTTACCTCCCGTTAATACGCACAATGAATGTGTGACATGCGCTCACAAGTTATCTCCCGTTAATACGCACAATGAATGTGTGACATGCGCTCACAAGTTACCTCCCTTTAATACGCACAATGAATGTGTGACATGCGCTCACAAGTTACCTCCAGTAAATGTGCACAATGAATTGTGTGACATGCGCTCACAAGTTACCTCCAGTAAATGTGCACAATACATGTGTGGCATGCACTTGCCACGTTGCCTACAGTTGATGTAAACAATGAAGTGTGTGTTCACAAGTTACATCCAGTTAATGTGCACAATGAATTGTGTGACATGCGCTCACAAATTACCACCAGTTAATGTACACAATGAATGTGTGACATGCGCTCACAGGTTACCTACAGTTGCTATTCTGTGTCTGGAACACAAACACTTGATGAAATATATAGGCGAGTATGCTGCATATCTATATGTCTTCCCTTAATGTCAAACCCCTCGCGGGTATGTAGACGTGTTGCGCGTCAAACCGCTCTAAGAAGTTAAAATAATGAGTAGTCAATAGCAAAATTTAAAAATAGCGACCACATTTCGGAGCCATATTCCAGCTGGGGTCTCGCCAGAGTCATGTAAGCCATGTACATAAGGGGTTCGGATTTGGCCTGGCTGTTTCTACGTGGAAACCTTAATGTTTGGTTAACTTTCTTTGTTGACCTATTTGTGTGAACGTCCCAGGTTTTTTGAGAGATACACGCCAAGGTATTTTGCTGAGGTAACTGACTCAAGTACGACTCGGTGGAGATTAACTTGACTGGGAATAGGATGTGTCCTTCAAGTGACATGGATAACATTACATGTGTAGGGGTTAAATTCCATGTACCACTCCAACTCCCACTCTTCTAACCTCCTGAGATAGTATTGGGGTGTGGCCGACTCATTTGCAGGTGTCAGTGATATATATACTACAGTATCATCTGCAAAGATACGGACTTTGGAACTGATGTTTTGTTGTGGTCATTTATATAGGCTAGTAATATCAGGGGTCCAAGTACGGATCCCTGTGGAACTCTAGAAGACACGGGAATGGCTTCTCTGAACTGATACTACTAAGGAAAACGGACTGGATGTTATCTAGAAAACTCTTAATCCACCTTAATGTTTGACCTCTGACTCCATCGGCATGCACAGTAGTACTTTATCGAGATTGCCCTACTGAAATCTAATAGGATAAGATATACGTTGGTTATTGTAGACTGAGGTAACCAAGGCATTGGCTAGCATTACTAATTGGGTCACACATTTCCCCTAAAACAAGCTGCATGTGGTTCGGAATACTGTGGTTTTGTGAATGTTTTACTACCGAAGAGAAACTATATGTTCTAAAAACCTTGCATAGAACACAACTCAATGGGAAAGGCCTATAGTTAGTGGGGTTTGACTTATCGCCTTTTTTTGTAAATGGGAGCAACATTTGCTGACTTCCACTGGGATGACGATGATCCTTCTTTGAGGGATTTTTATAATAAGACTTCGATTATATGGGAGAGTTCTTTAGATAGGGTTATAAGTATGATTGGCTTAATGTCACCATGACCACTAGCTTTATGGGGGTTCATGTTATTAAGAAGTTCTGAAACTGGTTGTTCAATGATATTGTCTTAGCCGCTTCTTCATGGTGAAACATTTTTTTCTTACTTTACGATTTGGAGTCTTGCTTGCTGAATGCTGTAGTCTGGAGCAAGAATGATGTAGTCCGGAGCAAGAATGATGTAGTCCGGAGCAAGAATGATGTAGTCCGGAGCATGAATGATGTAGTCCGGAGCAAGAATGATGTAGTCCGGAGCAAGAATGATGTAGTCCGGAGCAGGAATGCTGTAGCCTGGAGCAAAAATGCTGTAGTCCGGAGCAAGAATGCTGTAGTCCGGAGCAAGAATGCTGTAGTCCGGAGCAAGAATGTTGTAGTCCGGAGCAAGAATGCTGTAAGAATGCTGTAGTCCGGAGCAAGAATGCTGTAGTCCGGAGCAAGAATGATGTAGTCCGGAGCAAGAATGCCGTAGTCCGGAGCAAGAATGATGTAGTCCGGAGCAAGAATGATGTAGTCCGGAGCAAGAGTGCTGTAGGCTGGAGCAAGAATGCTGTAGCCTGGAGCAAGACTGATGTAGTCCGGAGCAAGAATGATGTAGTCCGGAGCAAGAATGATGTAGTCCGGAGCAAGAATGATGTAGTCCTGAGCAAGAATGATGTAGTCCGGAGCAGGAATGCTGTAGCCTGGAGCAAGAATGCTGTAGCCTGGAGCAAGAATGATGTAGTCCTGAGCAAGAATTATGTAGTCCGGAGCAAGAATGCTGTAGTCCGGAGCAAGAATGTTATAGTCCGGAGCAAGAATGCTGTAAGAATGCTGTAGTCCGGAGCAAGAATGCTGTAGTCCGGAGCAAGAATGATGTAGTCCGGAGCAAGAATGATGTAGTCCGGAGCAAGAATGATGTAGTCCGGAGCAAGAATGCTGTAAGAATGCTGTAGTCCGGAGCATGAATGATGTAGTCCGGAGCAAGAATGATGTAGTCCGGAGCAAGAATGATGTAGTCCGGAGCAAGAATGCTGTAGGCTGGAGCAAGAATGCTGTAGCCTGGAGCAAGACTGATGTAGTCCGGAGCAAGAATGATGTAGTCCGGATCAAGAATGCTGTAGTCCGGAGCAAGAATGCTGTAGTCCGGAGCAAGAATGATGTAGTCCGGAGCAAGAATGCTGTAGTCCGGAGCAAGATTGCTGTAGTCCGGAGCAAGAATGCTGTAGTCCGGAGCAAGAATGCTGTAATCCGGAGCAAGAATGAACGTAGTCCGGAGCAAGAATGATGTAGTCCGGAGCAAGATTGCTGTAATCCGGAGCAAGAATGAACGTAGTCCGGAGCAAGAATGATGTAGTCCGGAGCAAGAATGCTGTAAGAATGCTGTAGTCCGGAGCAAGAATGTTGTAGTCTGGAGCAAGAATGATGTAGTCCGGAGCAAGAATGATGTAGTCCGGAGCAAGAATGATGTAGTCCGGAGCAAGAATGATGTAGTCCTGAGCAGGAATGCTGTAGCCTGGAGCAAGAATGCTGTAGCCTGGAGCAAGAATGATGTAGTCCGGAGCAAGAATGCTGTAGTCCGGAGCAAGAATGCTGTAAGAATGCTGTAGTCCGGAGCAAGAATGCTGTAGTCCGGAGCAAGAATGATGTAGTCCGGAGCAAGAATGATGTAGTCCGGAGCAAGAATGATGTAGTCCGGAGCAAGAATGCTGTAGCCTGGAGCAAGAATGCTGTAGCCTGGAGCAAGAATGATGTAGTCCGGAGCAAGAATGATGTAGCCCGGATCAAGAATGCTGTAGTCCGAAGCAAGAATGATGTAGTCCGGAGCAAGAATGCTGTAGTCCGGAGCAAGAATGTTGTAGTCCGGAGCAAGATTGCTGTAGTCCGGAGCAAGAATGCTGTAGTCCGGAGCAAGATTGCTGTAGTCCGGAGCAAGAATGCTGTAGTCCGGAGCAAGATTGCTGTAGTCCGGAGCAAGATTGCTGTAGTCCGGAGCAAGAATGCTGTAGTCCGGAGCAAGATTGATGTAGTCCGGAGCAAGAATGCTGTAGTCCGGAGCAAGAATGATGTAGTCCGGAGCAAGAATGCTGTAGTCCGGAGCAAGAATGTTGTAGTCCGGAGCAAGAATGATGTAGTCCGGAGCAAGAATGTTGTAGTCCGGAGCAAGAATGTTGTAGTCCGGAGCAAGAATGTTGTAGTCCGGAGTAAGAATGCTGTAGTCCGGAGCAAGAATGCTATAGTCCGGAGCAAAAATGCTGTAGTCCGGAGCAAGATTGCTGTAGTCCGGAGCAAGAATGATGGTAGTCCGGAGCAAGAATGCTGTAATCCGGAGCAAGAATGATGGTAGTCCGGAGCAAGAATGCTGTAGTCTGGAGAAAGAATGCTGTAGTCCGGAGCAAGAATGCTGTAGTCCGGAGCAAGAATGCTGTAGTCTGGAGAAAGAATGCTGTAGTCCGGAGCAAGAATGCTGTAGTCCGGAGCAAGAATGCTGTAGTCCGGAGCAAGAATGCTGTATTCCGGAGCAAGAATGCTGTAGTCCGGAGCAAGAATGCTGTAAGAATGCTGTAGTCCGGAGCAAGAATGCTGTAGTCCGGAGCAACAATGCTGTAAGAATGATGTAGTCCGGAGCAAGAATGATGTACTCTGGAGCAAGAATGCTGTAGTCTGGAGCAAGAATGTTGATCATAGTCTGAAGCAAGTTCGCTGTTGTCTGGAGCATACATACTGTGGTCTGGAGCAAGAATGATTCATGTAGTATGGAGCAATACGGACTATAGTGAAATACATTTCAGCTCAACTAGGAAAATCAAATGGGCGTTCCGGAATGCAATGGTTAAATGTATGATTAGAATGCGAAAAGAACTAAATTATACATTTCCGCGGAAAGGATATTAAATCCAAAAACTAGGGAGTCATTTTTTATTTATTTGTTTAAAGTATTTATTTGCACGTTGAAAGCATATTGATAACATATCATTAAAGATACATCTAAGCGGTATATAATTATTAGTATGTATTTATATGTTTATTTCATAACCATACCCCCATTTATTACCAATATACAGTGCACAGAGAAACTTTACAAATATCTAGGTGTAGATTTTCCAGATATCTTTTCTTGGAACGCTCACATTGACAGTCAGCACCACAGCAAACAGAATACTGGGCTTTATCCCGTAGAAACCTTGTCAGAAAACACGAACACCGTCGCTTGTTGCCATACAAAGCAAGACTAGTGTCCGTTCCCAACTAGAATCTGCCTCACCCGTTTTGACCACCTTAAAAAACATTGATGCAATCGAGATGGTTCAGCGCCATGCAATAAGGTGTGTAAAATGACTATTGATACTATCCAACGGTAAGTCATAGGCAATAACGTATAGTCTTGAGATCCCTAGAACATCGCATAAATGATGGCACACGTATCATGTTTTATAAGGTTTATAATAACTTAGTAGCCATAGAACTTCCCCAATTCTTTCAATGGCTTCAATTCCTTGTTATGATTACTCGGCTCATGGGTTCCAGATCAAAACGTCCGCTAACAAAAACGTCCGCCGACTAAATGTTTAAGTGACAGACGTGTTGGCAGACGTTTTGGTTAGCGGATGTTTTGACAAGGTACCGTTTCATGCACCCTTAGTATCTCCGTCAGGTGCACGTTGGCATATATTATTTCAAATTATCTTTTTCCTTGCACTTTGAAAATGTTTGCCTCGTCATATTGTTACATTGCCAAGCTTGAACTCTTTAAGCAGTCTGTAGCATACGTGTACTATATCCTACACCTAATATGCTATGTGGCAGGGCAGGTTCTTTTGAAAAATTGGGGTTCCTCTTTGTTTTGGAATATGATGTGTAGATATAACGTTAACATCCTATTTTCATAAGCAATATTTTTGATAATGGTTTACATTTATACCGTCAATTGAGCATTATTTTACTAATATAATATTACAATGCAAAATTAATAATAACATGTTGTTGTAGATGTCCATGTAGGCCTATGCATTCTTTGCCGATATAAATATATCTATCTATCTACTCCGTTTTTTGTATTTTGCTCCTATCCGCGTAAAGGAGTCATTTGCGCATTCTAGTCATACCGGTGATAAACTAATAATTTCCCATGATTCAATTTTGCAGGTGCGAATTGTCTACCTTATACAAAGTTGTTTAGGTCCCGAAGTTGACAATGGACACGGGACAAGCAGGACGAATGTGTTAATTCCTGTTCATTTCGTGATTAATTTTAGCTCCATGGTTTATATGGATAGATCAAATGATGCCGCCTGATTAAATGTGTACAGGTGTTTTGACAGGCGGGAACTTTGAAGTCCCGACTACTGTACAGTGTAGTTTCGACTTGTGTACATGTATAACACTGTATAATATAATTATTTTTCGTTTGGATATTAAAAAAATTGTATAGAGCAACTTGGATACTGAGTCTGGTATATGAAATTGTATACTTTTGTCACAGAGTGGATTTGTAATGGGTGTTGCAATTTATTTTTAGAAAATTGAAATCTGGATTTTCTAAAAAAAAAATTTAGTTTGTATAACTTGTGAAGTGTGATGTTGACAATGAATATTTTATTGGAATAGATGTGTAGTTGTTGAAGATGTCCCGGCTTTCACGATTTCTTCCAAAATTTCTACGTGGAGATAAGCCAGGAAGTCAGAAGACTGGGGCAAAGACGGGTGGCGATAAATCTCGTTTTAAAATAATTTTCTTGGATGAAACTGAATATTTCATCCCTTACAAGGTAAATTCAATTAAATATATAATGTGACTTTCCTGACAACAATGTACTATCTGGGTGTTACTGTATGACATGAATGTTAAACGAAGAGCACCATGTTATAGAGGTCCCACAAACACCCAGATCCCACAAACACCCCCATCCCACAAACACCCCGATCCAACAAACACCCCGATCCAACAAACACCCCACAAACACCCCACAAACACCCCGATCCAACAAACACCCCGATCCAACAAACACCTCGATATCCAACAAACACCCCGATCCAACAAACACCCCGATCCGAACACCCCGATCCAACAAACACCCCGATCCAACAAACACCCCACAAGCACCCCGATCCCACAAACACCCCGATCCCACAAACACCCAGATCCAACAAACACCCACAAACACCCAGATCCAACAAACACCCCGATCCCACAAACACCCCGATCCCACAAACACCCCGATCCCACAAACACCCCGGTCCAACAAACACCCCGGTCCAAGAAACACCCCACAAACACCCCGATCCAACAAACACCCCACAAACACCCCGATCCAACAAACACCTCGATCCCACAAACACCCCAATCCCACAAACACCACCACACACACACCCCGACACACACCCTAATCCCACAAACACCCCAATCCCACAAACACCCCAATCCCACAATCACCCCGATCCCACAAACACCCCGATCCCATCAAACACCCCGATCCCATCAAACACCCCAGCGGTTGCCTCTGTATGAATGTTTGTCTGCGCCACTTCTGTTGCCAATTATTGAACAAAACTGGAAAACTTGGAGCCAACTAAGAGCCATAAAGTTCACAGATAAATATTTGAATCCATGTATTTGACAACACATGTGTCAGTTCACATAAATTGCCATTGCCGACCAATAGCGGTAACCTTGGCTATGACACTTTGGAGATCTGTTTGTTTTTATTACATTAACAAGAGGACATTTCAAGAGACTGCCATAATTATCATATGTGGTCCATTGATAGAGCGTCGGATTTGGAATCAAAGGATCCCGGGCATGGATGGGGTATTCAATCAGTATTCATGAATACAGCATTTTCATGTCTTCGTAATGTATTCGATTACAGCTCCAAATGTTTGTGTATTCATGAATACAGCATTTTCATGTCTTCGTAGTGTATTCGATTACAGCTACAAATGTTTGTGTATTCATGAATATAGCATTTTCATGTCTTCGTAGTGTATTCGATTACAGCTCCAAATGTGTGTGTATTCATGAATACAGCATTTTCATGTCTTCATAATGTATTCGATTACAGCTCCAAATGTTTTTTTTGTATTCATGAATGAATACATTTTAATGATTACTTTTATTAGAAATGAGTAGATCGTGTCAGGGCCTTAATGTAGCATTACATCGTATGAAATAAAGATATTTGAAAAATTCAATTTTTACGTATGGGTAGCAATGCTGCTACACATTCTAACATTATACTTTGTATGCTTATGTTCATTTGGTAAACAGTGTTTTTTTTGCGATAAAACAAACTCGAAACCGAAAGTAGAACTTTCCGAGTCGATCGGTCATGCACTTGTTTACAACCGGAACGCATCGTCCGCACTTGTTTGCATTCAGAATGCATCGTCCCCATTTGTCCCACATTATCTTTTTTAATTAAATTACTTGATATGTTGATACATACCTCTGTTAGCTAAGTCTTTAGGGACATTTCTACATCCCCTCGAGGGGTTCGACATTAGAGGAAGATAGATAGATAGTCTTTCATGTTCAAGATAGTCTTTCATGTTCAAAATATATGCGTTGTTTTCTACATCATCTGTTGTTTCACGCATGCACACTGTGCTTGTTTACATTTCGTGTGTTGATAAACAAATTTGCGTATACGACGGTTTAAATTTATTGGAATTTTATCGTTTCTGAGCGACTATTTCGATTTTTACACACACATTAGTATTTATATTTTACCCAAAACATCCTTTATTACGATGTAATGCTGCTTTAAAGAAATATTAGTCAATGCTGTTCCACAGATATATATCCCCACCCCCTCCTACTAGTTATTATTATTTACATGATGTACATGTAAGCAATTCATGCATTGTACATGTACATACAGTTGTAAGCAATTCATGCATTGTACATGTACATACAGTTGTAAGCAATTCATGCATTGTACATGTACATACAGTTGTAAGCAATTCATGCATTGTACATGTACATACAGTTGTAAGCAATTCATGCATTGTACATGTACATACAGTTGTAAGCAATTCATGCATTGTACATGTACATACAGTTGTAAGCAATTCATGCATTGTACATGTACATACAGTTGTAAGCAATTCATGCATTGTACATGTACATACAGTTGTAAGCAATTCATGCATTGTACATGTACATACAGTTGTAAGCAATTCATGCATTGTACATACATTTGTAAGCAATTCATGCATTGTACATGTACATACAGTTGTAAGCAATTCATGCATTGTACATGTACATACAGTTGTAAGCAATTCATGCATTGTACATGTACATACAGTTGTAAGCAATTCATGCATTGTACATGTACATACATTTGTAAGCAATCCATGCATTGTACATACATTTGTAAGCAATTCATGCATTGTACATACATTTGTAAGCAATTCATGCATTATACATGTACATACATTTGTAAGCAATTCATGCATTGTACATGTACATACATTTGTAAGCAATTCATGCATTGTACATGTACATACATTTGTAAGCAATCCACAACAACAAACAACATGCATTGTACATACATTTGTAAGCAATTCATGCATTGTACATACATTTGTAAGCAATTCATGCATTGTACATACATTTGTAAGCAATTCATGCATTGTACATACATTTGTAAGCAATTCATGCATTGTACATGTACATACATTTGTAAGCAATTCATGCATTGTACATACATTTGTAAGCAATTCATGCATTGTACATGTACATACATTTGTAAGCAATTCATGCATTGTACATGTACATACATTTGTAAGCAATTCATGCATTGTACATGTACATACATTTGTAAGCAATCCATGCATTGTACATACATTTGTAAGCAATTCATGCATTGTACATACATTTGTAAGCAATTCATGCATTGTACATACATTTGTAAGCAATTCATGCATTGTACATACATTTGTAAGCAATTCATGCATTGTACATACATTTGTAAGCAATTCATGCATTGTACATGTACATACATTTGTAAGCAATTCATGCATTGTACATACATTTGTAAGCAATTCATGCATTGTACATGTACATACATTTGTAAGCAATTCATGCATTGTACATACATTTGTAAGCAATTCATGCATTGTACATGTACATACATTTGTAAGCAATTCATGCATTGTACATACATTTGTAAGCAATTCATGCATTGTACATGTACATACATTTGTAAGCAATTCATGCAGTGTACATACATTTGTAAGCAATTCATGCAGTGTACATACATTTGTAAGCAATTCATGCAGTGTACATACAGTTGTAAGCAATTCATGCATTGTACATACATTTGTATTCGCAGCAAACCTTGTCTTCTGATGGGATCCCTGTACATAAAGCATGAACATGTACATAATTATACGTCTAAACTCATTCAATCAGAAAACACAGGAAATCGCTTCTATACCCCAACAATTTTAAGGGGGAACATGCCCCGGACCCCCTAGATTGCCTCTAAATTTGCCTCTGGCTACGGTACTGATGTATGTAGTATCATTGAGCAAGGCACCTCAATTCATATATTGTATATACATTTGTATTCGCAGCAAACATTGTCTTCTAGTGGGGTCCATGGTCCCGGGTTCGATACTAGGTCATGGCACGTACATGTATGTAGTATCATTAAGCAAGGCACCTCAATTCATATATTGTATATACATTTGTATTCGCAGCAAACATCGTCTTCTAGTGGGGTCCCGGGTTCGATACTAGGTCATGGCACGTACATGTATGTAGTATCATTAAGCAAGGCACCTCAATTCATATATTGTATATACATTTGTATTCGCAGCAAACATCGTCTTCTAGTGGGGTCCCTGGTCCCGGGTTCGATACTAGGTCATGGCACGTACATGTATGTAGTATCATTAAGCAAGGCACCTCAATTCATATATTGTATATACATTTGTATTCGCAGCAAACATCGTCTTCTAGTGGGGTCCCTGGTCCCGGGTTCGATACTAGGTCATGGCACATACATGTACATGTATGTTGTATCATTGAGCACGGCACCTCACACACATTGCCTTGTACTTGTTAACTGCATGCTTAGGTCGGCTAAGCCTGCCCAGGAAAACATGTACATGTATAGGCCCCCTCAAGGGGTTTGATCAAGCTTATGATAAAAAAGGGATCAAATTAAAATATATCTTACTGATAATACAGTATATCACCTTATTCATCTACTTGTGTGTGTTTTTCATTTATTTATCTTCGAGACCTGTCGCTGATATGAGTGACACCTCCTGAAGAGATTAGTCATATTAGATTATTGGAGGATAGTGCAATGATACAGACATGTGCCCTGACCCATTCCAGAATCTCCTCTGGTTCTTTTACGTGCACAGTATAAAAGCACCGACACAATACCTTGGTTTAAAGTTCAATCTGAAAGACTGTTAATTTTATTAGGGTCAGATGGGGAATGAACCTACCATCCCTGGATTACCAGTCCAGCGTGTTAACACTGGACTACAGACCCATCTGTGGGGATCAAATTAAAATGTATCTTACTCATACTGACATACAGTATGTCACCTTATACAACGTACATCTACTTGTATGTCACACCTGTATATTTCATCCAGTGATCTATAATTATGTATTTGCAGGTGTTCATTGAAGCACACTTACACATGTTTGATGATTAACACGCTTTATATCACACCTGATTAATGGATTAATGATTAACACATTGTATACCATGCCTGATTAATGATTAACACGCTGTATATCACACCTGATTAATGGATTAATGATTAACACACCTGATGAATGATTAACACACTGTATATCACACCTGATGAATGATTAACACACTGTATATCACACCTGATGAATGATTAACACACTGTATATCATGCCTGATGAATGATTAATACACTGTATATCACACCTGTTGAATGATTAACACACTGTATATCATTCCGGATTAATGATTAACACACTGTATATCATTCCGGATTAATGATTAACACACTGTATATCACACCTGTTGAATGATTAACACACTGTATATCATTCCGGATTAATGATTAACACACTGTATATCATTCCGGATTAATGATTAACACACTGTATATCACATCTGATGAATGATTAACACAGTGTATACCATGCCTGATTAATGGATTAATGATTAACACATTGTATATCACATCTGATGAATGGATTAATGATTAACACATTGTATATCACATCTGATGAATGATTAACACACTGTATACCATGCCTGATTAATGGATTAATGATTAACACATTGTATACCATGCCTGATTAATGGATTAATGATTAACACAATGTATAGCATGCCTGATTAATGATTAACATGCTGTATATCACACCTGATGAATGATTAACACACTGTATATCACACCTGATGAATGATTAACACACTGTATATCACACCTGGTGAATGATTAACACACTGTATATCACACCTGATGAATGATTAACACACTGTATATCACACCTGATGAATGATTAACACACTGTATATCACACCTGGTGAATGATTAACACACTGTATATATATAGCACCTGATGAATGATTAACACACTGTATATCATTCCGGATGAATGATTAACACGCTGTATATCACACCTGATGAATGATTAACACGCTGTATATCACACCTGATGAATGATTAACACACTGTATATCACACCTGATGAATGATTAACACACTATATCACACCTGATGAATGATTAACACACTGTATATCACACCTGGTGAATGATTAACACACTGTATATATCGCACCTGATGAATGATTAACACACTGTATATCATTCCGGATTAATGATTAACATGCTGTATATCACACCTGATGAATGATTAACACGCTGTATATCACACCTGATGAATGATTAACACACTGTATATCACACCTGGTGAATGATTAACACACTGTATATCGCACCTGATGAATGATTAACACACTGTATATCATTCCGGATTAATGATTAACACACTGTATATCACACCTGATTAATGGATTAATGATTAACACACTGTATATCACATCGGATGAATGATTAACACAGTGTATATCACACCTGATTAATGATTAACACACTGTATATCACACCTGATTAATGATTAACACACTGTATATCACACCTTTGTGATGGTATTGATTAATGGCACAACATTAAATAATAACACACAGGGTTACCACTGACCTTCTTGTGGTCACCTCCTAGCAATCTCATTCTGAACACCAAAACACCATTGACAGACACGGTTCCCGCTGTCTGTCACGAAAGACGCCAATTGCGACAAAGAATAAATATCGGCGCTAAATTTTTTTTAGCACATATTTTGTCAAATACGTACATGGCTTCAAATATTTATTTGTGAATTATATGGCTCTTACAAGTTTTTTAAATTGGCTCCAGTGTTTTTCAATTTGCGACAGAAGTGGTGCAGACAAATATTCAGACAGAGGGAACCATGGACAGGTATGCATTATGTAATTCATAATAATTATATACATGTATTGCTGGGATACATGGGAACAAAGTAATTCAGTGTACATGTATCTATATTATAGTCAGTAACAACCAGGTTTAAGCATTACATAAAATTATTCTGTTTATATAGAGGTACACAGGGTTCATTCTAGGTCAGAATTTTTGGGAGAAGTGAGAAAGCGTGTGCTCACTTCCTTAAATGGTGTTCTTTTAATATACTTCTGCAAAATAGGGTTAAAATACACAGTATGACCATTAAATACAACATTTGAATAGAAGGAGTGCTTTATAATGGGCCAGTGTATCTTACTAGACACAATTTTGTTTGAAAATCGTAAAAAAAAACAAACAAAAAAACTATTTAAAATTTTTTATGGAGAATTGGGGCCCTCAGAGGGCGATGTCAGGGTCCCTAAGACGACAATATTGCCCACATCGCCCTCTAGAATGATCCCTGGGTACATGTACGATGTAGATTTAGGGTGGATATGGGGTGTCGGGACTGTTTGAAAAGCATAACAGAATGTGTGATTTTGTTAACCCACAGTTAATGGTCGGGGTATAAGATGCGGGTTTGGAATGTAAATATTGATCCCACTGCACCATTGATATATTAAATACGATTTATGACTTTCACTTTGTCAATAATTTTAAATATATTACAGCCCGTCTGTGTAACCAGTATAATTATCTACTTGTAAATCTATGAAAATGATCTGTCTGCATTACATGTACATGTATTAACCCATTCAACCCCAAGAAACTGACATGGACTGGTGCATGATATTTTTAGACCAATAAATGAATAAGAAAATAGTAATAATTATTACTGTCAAAAAGTGCAGATCCTGATGAGACGGCTCGTCACGAGCCGGCTCATCTGGATCTACACTACACATAAGCCTATTTAGAGGCCTGTGGTGTTGAAAGGGTTAAACCCACATCGCTACGAACAGGGGTAATTGTATTTGCTGCGTCAGTCTGTCTGTGTGCGTTTAGTTTATACAAATTTATTTTAGCTCGATTGCGAAACAAGTTATTTCAACTTATATAAATCACTCTCGAGACCTCATTCCTGATGAAATCCATCGCCACGAGGGAGAGAGAAGAGGCAACGTGGAATTTAAATGCCTTGCCTAAGGGCACAATCGTAACGGCTCCAGCAGGGCTCAAACCCTTCATACTTGCAGTGAACACGCTACCACTGTGCTATCGCGACTTCCTGTGCGCATTGGTGGACAGGGATAACTCAAAAAGTTGCACGAAATGTTGTGGATATACAGTCAAACCTGTGTTAGTGGTCACCTCTATTAAGCAGCCCGCCTGTATTAAGCAGCCAGTTTCCAGATTCCAAATCGGTTGTTTTATTATATATTTGACCTCTATTAAGCAGTCACCTGTGCTAAGCAGCCACTTTCTCTGACTCCCTTGGCTGGCTGCTTAAGACAGGTTTGACTGTATAGAGGTTTGGTCTAGGAGGAAGTGGTTCTATTATTTTTTACAATTTTCAGACAAAATGGTGTCCAGTAAAATACACTGGCCATTGTAAAGCACTCCTTCAATTCCAACTATTGTATTTAACCCTTTCAACACCACAGACCTCTAAATAGGCTTACAAAAAGTGTAGATCCAGATGAGCCGGCTCGTGACGAGCCGTCTCATCAGGATCTGCACTTTTTGCCAGTGATATGACTATTTTTAGACATAATTACCCATTTTGATAAATGAACTTGTCCAAATGTGATTTTCTGATTCATTTATTGGTTTATGAATATCATGGACCAGTCCATGTGAGTTACTTGGTGTTGAATGGTCATACTGTGTATTTTAACCCTATTATGTTGACATTTATTAAATATTACGTTTAGATGACACAATGGAAGTCGTGATAGCGCAGTGGATGCGCGTTCACTTCAGGTGCGAAAGTTCCGGAGTTCGAGCCCCGCTGGAGCAGTTACGATTGTGCCCTTAGGCAAGGCATTTAAATTCCACGTTGCCTCTTCTCTCTCCCTCGTGGCGATGAATTCCATCAGGAATGAGGTCTCGAGAGTGATTTATATAAGTTGAAATAACTTGTTTCGCAATCAAGCTAATATAAATTTGTATAAACCAAAATAAAGATGACACAGTCACAGGCTTTCTTACTTCTCCCAAAGATTTGGATTTAGCTTGAGCCCTGTCCAATGACCAGAACATTAAGAACAAGTAGACATGTGTATATCAAGTGCATGTACATGTATTTTAATTCATTTCACAGGGCCAAGCCCTAATGGGGCAGCTAATGTGGTCAGATTTAATAGTAGACCTAGGATAAGTGGTATATACATGTATCTTTGGTTTCTGCAGCCTGCATTCCAGTGGATTTGTTATGCATCTATTCGGTTCCTGCAGCCTGCATTCCAGTGGATTTGTTATGCATCTATTCGGTTCCTGCAGCCTGCATTCCAGTGGGTTTGTTATGCATCTATTTGCTTCCTGCAGTGGATTTGTTATGCATCTATTTGCTTCCTGCAGCCTGCATTCCAGTGTGTTTGTTATGCATCTATTCGGTTCCTGCAGCCTGCATTCCAGTGGGTTTGTTATGCATCTATTTGGTTCCTGCAGCCTGCATTCCAGTGGATTTGTTATGCATCTATTTGGTTTCTGCAGCCTGCATTCCAGTGTGTTTGTTATGCATCTATTTTGTTCCTGCAGCCTGCATTCCAGTGGATTTGCTATGCATCTATTTGGTTTCTGCAGCCTGCATTCCAGTGGATTTGTTATGCATCTATTTGGTTCCTGCAGTGGATTATTTATGCATCTCTTGTGGTCCTGCAGTGTGACATTCGTGGTACAGTGGTAGAGCGTCGGATCTGGAATATATCGTCCCGGGTTCGATACTCGGTCAGGCCATGTATGTAGTGTCATTGAGCAAGGCACCTCACACACATTGCTTAGTACTGGTTAACCACTTAGGTCAGCTAAGCTTGCCCAGGAAAACATGTCTACGTCCCCGCAAGGGGTTTGACATTAATGGAACATACATACATACATACAGCCTGCATTCCAAATAGTTTGCTCTATCACTGTACCACAGACGTCACCTTGTGTTTTGTTATGTTAAATAAACTTAAGAATATAAATTTGTTCTTTAGATTCAATAAAACTTGGTAAATAACAATTAATTTGGATCTAATGGAAAATAAATGAGGTCTCTTTTAAAATCTCTAACTTAATGGTTTTGTTCGCCAATAAAATGAAATTGATAGTGATATACTTGGGAGAAGATAATTGGCTGGTTAATGTGTGAAATGGGGTATTATATATACACATTTACTGTGTCATAATCGGGATAGTAAACCAAGATAAGCCCCGGGCATTTTTACTGGGCACACACTTAATCAACTTCATATAAAATTATAATGGTATACTGAGATGGGTCACCCCCCTGTCTGACCATAATAAAATGAACAGTCTTTCAGATGGGACTTTAGACCGAGGTCTCGTGTCGGTGCTGTACACCGTGCACGTAAAAGAACCAGATGAGACTCTGGAATGGGTCTCTGTCTGTATCATTGCACTATCCTCCAAAAATCTAAAATGACTAATCTCCTCAGGAGGCGTCGCTCATATGGGCAACCGGTAGCGACGATAAATAAACGTAAAACACAAACAGAGATGGGTCAGTTGTGCATTTGTTAACATCCTGGTCTTTTAATAAAGGGGTCACACAGGGTTGATTTAAACATATTTATTCCACTATATACATTCACAAAACAATACATGTACACAAAATCAAAGAAGTAAGTATATTATTATATAGGAAAGGATTAAAACGAAAGCACACAGGGTTGATCCCTCATATACAATACTAAAATGACTTCGGATGGAACATTAACCCATTCGACCCCAAGTAACTGACATGGACCGTGCATGATATTTTTAGACCAATAAATTAACAAGAAAATTGCCTTTGGACCAGTTCATTTATCAAAATGGGTAATTTTATCTAAAAATAGTAATAATTATTACTTGCCAAAAAGTGCAGATCCTGATGAGACGGCTCGTCACACGCCTATACATCATCTTATGCAATGAAGTTACTACATAATGGTTATACATAATTATACAATACATAATATGCTGAATTTCGGTCCAATTGAGATAGAATTCTGACGTTAACCCATTTCATTCTGGATACTGTTCAAACAGTATTTGCAAAGAACATAGAGCCAGATCAACCGCCACGGAATGTTCCATTTGATCAGGCTCTATGCTGTTTGCTATTCAGATGATCTTGCTAAGATACTTGGCTATGCAACAAACAACATAGATCCTGATCAGCCTGCAGCGTCACGCTGCGGCTGACCTGGATCTATGTTGTTTGCGAAAGCCTTTAAATGTATCCAGAATGAAATGGGTTAAGCTTCGCATGTTGCATTCTAAGCGAGTTATCTAGGAGGCAATTATCGAAAATGAAGCAAATAATGTGTTACCGCAAATGTTGGGATGATGTACACTATAGTTCTCTTTAGGATCACCATTACATAAACCCAATGCTACATTACATCAATTTTAAATTTCTACAAACAATAGTTCTTATATCCTGCAAACCTTGACTTAATACGGTTCACTATTTGCAGTCGGTAAAAAGTCGAAGTCTCCCACTTCTCCCTAAATGTTCTCGCTTCTCCCTAAATCATCTGGAGGGAGAAGTCAAGTCACTTCTCCCAAATATTTGAGTCTTGAGCCCTGATGTAACGGTAAGCTGATATCATTTTTTGTCATGGAGATCTGGAAGAATGATGCCAACATCAGAAAATGTGCATTGAATGTGCATCATTGAATGTGCATAATTGAATGTGCATTGAATGTGCATAATTGAATGTGCATCATTGAATGTGCATTGAATGTGCATTATTGAATGTGCATTATTGAATGTGCATTATTGAATGTGCATAATTGAATGTGCATCATTGAATGTGCATCATTGAATGTGCATAATTGAATGTGCATAATTGAATGTGCATAATTGAATGTGCATCATTGAATGTGCATCATTGAATGTGCATAATTGAATGTGCATAATTGAATGTGCATCATTGAATGTGCATCATTGAATGTGCATAATTGAATGTGCATAATTGAATGTGCATTATTGAATGTGCATAATTGAATGTGCATCATTGAATGTGCATAATTGAATGTGCATTATTGAATGTGCATAATTGAATGTGCATCATTGAATGTGCATAATTGAATGTGCATAATTGAATGTGCATTATTGAATGTGCATAATTGAATGTGCATCATTGAATGTGCATAATTGAATGTGCATCATTGAATGTGCATTGAATGTGCATTATTGAATGTGCATCATTCACATCATTAAATGTGCATTGAATGTGCATCATTCACATCATTGAATGTGCATCATTCACATCATTGAATGTGCATTGAATGTGCATCATTCACATCATTGAATGTGCATCATTCACATCATTGAATGTGCATTGAATGTGCATCATTCACATCATTGAATGTGCATTGAATGTGCATCATTCACATCATTGAATGTGCATTGAATGTGCATCATTCACATCATTGAATGTGCATCATTCACATCATTGAATGTGCATCATTGACGTTGTGGGATAACATCTTGTCCAATTTAATAGCGATATATATGATTGCATGCATCTTTATGGTTTTATAAAAATAGTTATTTCTTTAAAGAGAAAAATTCGCATGGGAGGTAGATCTTTGCATTACTGGTGTCGGTGTGGTGCGATATAGCTGATGATGCTGATTGTTTTTCATTTTTGAGCTGCCATGGAGCAACCCGTTTATTTGTTTTTTCATATTTACATACACAGAAACATAAATACAATTTCACTTTATAAACCATAATTTACATACATGTACTATTAGACTGTTTAGACATGCATGTGTCTTACTTGTACATCTATTGGCGACACTGCAGAATGTATTTCTTGTATTATAATAGTCAGACGAGGGATCACTGGTCCAGGGGTTAACACATCGGACAGAGAATCCAGGGAATAGGGGTTTGATCCCCCTCCTGACCCTAATAATATTAACAGAAAGTTGTGATAGCACATTTGTAGCGCATTCACTTCAGGTGCAAAAGGTCCGGAGTTCGAACCCCGCTGGAGCTGTTACGATTGTGCCCTTAGGCAAGGCATTTAAATTCCACATTGCCTCTTCTCTCTCCCTCGTGGCGATGGATTCCATCTGGAATGAGGTCTCCAGATGGATTAAGTTGTAAGAACTTGTTTCGCAATCGAGCTAATATAAATTTGTATAAACTGCTACTCTAATAATATTAACAATATCTCAGATGGGATTATAGACTCATGTCTCATGTATCAGTGCTATTCTAGGCATGTAAAAGATCCAAGAATGCTTCTGGATTCTGTATCTTGCAGCAATACTTGTACTATATTCCCAAACATAAAATGACGAATATGCTTGTGGAGGCGTCGCCCAGGTTAACCAATATACTTGTGGAGGCGTCGCCCAGGTTAACCAATATACTTGTGGAGGCGTCGTCCAGGTTAACCAATATACTTGTGGAGGCGTCGTCCAGGTTAACCAATATACTTGTGGAGGCGTCGTCCAGGTTAACCAATATACTTGTGAAGGCATCGTCCAAGTTAACCAATATACTTGTGGAGGCGTCGTCCAAGTTAACCAATATACTTGTGGAGGCGTCCCCCAGGTTAACCAATATACTTGTGGAGGCGTCGCCCAGGTTAACCAATATACTTGTGGAGGCATCCCCCAGGTTAACCAATATACTTGTGGAGGCATCCCCCAAGTTAACCAATATACTTGTGGAGGCGTCCCCCAGGTTAACCAATATACTTGTGGAGGAGTCCCCCAGGTTAACCAATATACTTGTGGAGGCGTCCCCCAGGTTAACCAATATACTTGTGGAGGCGTTGCCCAGGTTAACCAATATACTTATGGAGGCGTCCCCCAGGTTAACCAATATACTTGTGGAGGCGTCGTCCAAGTTAACCAATATACTTGTGGAGGAGTCCCCCAGGTTAACCAATATACTTGTGGAGGAGTCCCCCAGGTTAACCAATATACTTGTGGAGGAGTCCCCCAGGTTAACCAATATACTTGTGGAGGAGTCCCCCAGGTTAACCAATATACTTGTGGAGGAGTCCCCCAGGTTAACCAATATACTTGTGGAGGCGTCGCCCAGGTTAACCAATATACTTGTGGAGGCATCCCCCAGGTTAACCAATATACTTGTGGAGGCATCCCCCAAGTTAACCAATATACTTGTGGAGGCGTCCCCCAGGTTAACCAATATACTTGTGGAGGAGTCCCCCAGGTTAACCAATATACTTGTGGAGGCGTCCCCCAGGTTAACCAATATACTTGTGGAGGCGTTGCCCAGGTTAACCAATATACTTATGGAGGCGTCCCCCAGGTTAACCAATATACTTGTGGAGGCGTCGTCCAAGTTAACCAATATACTTGTGGAGGAGTCCCCCAGGTTAACCAATATACTTGTGGAGGAGTCCCCCAGGTTAACCAATATACTTGTGGAGGAGTCCCCCAGGTTAACCAATATACTTGTGGAGGAGTCCCCCAGGTTAACCAATATACTTGTGGAGGCGTTGCCCAGGTTAACCAATATACTTGTGGAGGAGTCCCCCAGGTTAACCAATATACTTATGGAGGAGTCCCCCAGGTTAACCAATATACTTATGGAGGCGTCCCCCAAGTTAACCAATATACTTGTGGAGGCATCCTCCAAGTTAACCAATATACTTGTGGAGGCATCCCCCAGGTTAACCAATATACTTGTGGAGGCATCCCCCAGGTTAACCAATATACTTGTGGAGGAGTCCCCCAGGTTAACCAATATACTTGTGGAGGTGTCCCACATGTTAACCAATATACTTGTGGAGGCGTCCCGCATGATAACCAATATACTTGTGGAGGCGTCCCCCATGATAACCAATATACTTGTGGAGGCGTTGCCCAGGTTAAATAAATAAACATATCTGTAAATTGTTATATACAGTTAAACCTGTCTTAAGCAGCCAGCCAAGGGAGTCACAGAAAGTGGATGTTTAGCTCAGGTGGCTGCTTAATAGAAGTCCAATGTACATGTATATAAAAGAAAATATATTGCGAATCTGGAAACTGGCTGCTTAATACAGGTTCAGGCTTTGTGTATGTCTTATTTTTCTGGAAGCTGGATATTCTTGCTTCGGTTATCCTGTCCGAGTTACTCGTATCCTTCTTCATATTCGGTGATGACTCGTTATTTGATACAGGGGCCTCCGTGACCAAGTGGTTACAGTGTTACCGTTAACCCATTTACCCCTCACGGCTATAGGTTTGAACCCCACTGTGGGTGTCAAATTCATCCAAGTGAGTAAGCGATCCAGCTGACTTGCAGTAAGGCATTGGTTCTACCTGGGTGCTCGTCCGTGCCTGAACTACTGCTCTGAGGGGCACCCAGGTCTTCCTCCACCTATAATTCCCGGAGAGTTGTCATATGACCTAAGTTGTTTAGTTGCAACATTAAAACCCAAAAACAAACAAACATTTACAAGAAACTTTATTTTGAATCGGACATGTACAACAGATTAAACGCTTAAAGTGCCGAATAAATTGGAAGGAATGTGCAAACAACATAGATCCGGATCTGCAGTAGCATAGCGCCTGGTCTTATCAGGATCTATGTAGTTTGCTATTCAGCCAAGTGTATTGGTTCTACTGTCCTAATAGCAAACAGCATAGAGCCTGATCAGCCGGCACAGAACACGGTACGTTCTGTGCCGTCTGATCAGGCTCTTTGTTATGATTAGCATTTTAAAGGTTTATCTTTTGAACAAGGTAACAATTAAGTTAACAATGTATTATATTCATGTATCTATTGATAGTGCAGGGATCATTTTAGAGGGCGATGTGGGCGAAATAGTCGCTCTAGGGACCCTGACTTCGCCCTCTGGGGGTCCCACTTCTCCCTAAAAATCATTTAATGTTTTTTTTTCTTCAATTTTCATACAAAATTTTGGCCAGTACAATATACTGGCACATTATAATGCACTCCTTCTATTCAACTGTTGTATTTAATGGTCATACTGTGCATTGTCCCCCGCTCAGGCCGTGTCTCATTTATATGAAAGAGTTGGCAGTTTCTTACGGAGGTTGGTGCACCCAAGTACTGGTCAACCGCTGGAGCCTGCCCAGGAAAGGTGTTGTTAAGTAAACTGCCCACCGGCGATATAGCCTGAAATTGTGCTGATGCAGGCGTAAAACCCGAAATATAAATATACTGTGCATTGTAAATGATTGTATAGCCGTATATCAGTCACAAACATTTTTACAAAAGTATGAATTTATTCAGCGCATACATGTACATCCCTCCCTTCGATCCACCTTCTTGATAATTATCTACCTTCAATGTAAATGATAATTATCTACCTTCAATGTAAATGATAATTATCTACCTTCAATATAAATGATAATTATCTACCTTCAATGTAAATGATAATTATCTACCTTCAATGTAAATGATAATTATCTACCTTCAATGTAAATGATAATACAAAATTAATGTAGTTTAGTGTTTGTTAAGTCATTGTTTATTGTGCATTATAGGATATGTTTGCATTCTTTGAATAATAACATAGTTGTGTTAATCTTGTATCTTGGATAATCTGGCAAAATCTTATCTCAACCATAGAATGTCGCCACCAACGTCTTGTCAAAAGTCTGTCATATAATCACAGATTGTAATCTCTGTGGACACATACCACTATTTTTGTTTATGCACAACATATTTTAAAATATGTACATGTATATGTACACGCTTATCGTTACACAGTGAAACCCCTCAAAACCGGAACCTATCTAAAGTGGAACTTGTTTTTCAAACTTTCACATTATTGTCTAGAAGATGATATGCATAAATATGCATCTATGCAGCCCATGCTCCACAATATCTTTGTATAATTCTTCCTGGTGCTCTAACATCATTACCATCTCTTTTTGGTTGCCAATTTTTACCAACATGCCTTCGTTGCCAACTAATCTCAACACTTATGTGTTCCCACTTTCACTAATACTTGTTGGTTTCCAACTATCGCCAACACTCCTGGCTTACCCAGTTTCACCAACACTCATGGCTTGCCCAGTTTCACCAATACTCATGGCTTGCCCAGTTTCACCAACACTCATGGCTTACCCAGTTTCACCAATACTCCTGGCTTGCCCAGTTTCACCAACACTTATGGCTTACCAGTTTCACCAATACTCCTGGCTTGCCCAGTTTCACCAACACTCCTGGCTTGCCCAGTTTCACCAACACTCATGGCTTACCCAGTTTCACCAATACTCCTGGCTTGCCCAGTTTCACCAACACTCATGGCTTACCAGTTAAACCAACACTCATGGCTTACCAGTTTCACCAACACCCCTGTTTACCCAGTTTCACCAACACTCATGGCTTACCAGTTTCACCAACACGCATGGCTTACCCAGTTTCACCAATACTCCTGGCTTACCCAGTTTCACCAACACTTCTGGCTTACCCAGTTTCACCAACACTCCTGGCTTACCCAGTTTCACCAACACTCCTGGCTTACCCAGTTTCACCAACACTCCTGGCTTACCCAGTTTCACCAACACTCCTGGCTTGCCCACTTGCACCAACATTCCTGGCTTGCCCACTTGCACCAACATTCCTAGCTTGCCCACTTGCACCAACAACCCTAGCTTGCCCACTTGCACCAACATTCCTGGCTTGCCCACTTGCACCAACATTCCTAGCTTGCCCACTTGCACCAACATTCCTGGCTTGCCCACTTTCACCAACATTCCTAGCTTGCCCACTTGCAGCAACATTCCTAGCTTGCCCACTTGCACCAACATTCCTAGCTTGCCCACTTTCACCAACATTCCTAGCTTGCACCAACATTCCTAGCTTGCCCACTTGCACCAACATTCCTAGCTTGCCCACTTGCACCAACATTCCTAGCTTGCCCACTTGCACCAACACTCCTGGCTTGCCCACTTTCACCAACACTCCTAGCTTGCCCACTTTCATCAACACTCCTGGCTTGCCCACTTGCACCAACATTCCTAGCTTGCCCACTTGCACCAACATTCCTAGCTTTCCCACTTTCACCAACAATCATAGCTTGCCCACTTGCACCAACATTCCTAGCTTGCCCACTTGCACCAACATTCCTGGCTTGCCCACTTTCACCAACATTCCTAGCTTGCACCAACATTCCTAGCTTGCCCACTTGCACCAACATTCCTAGCTTGCCCACTTGCACCAACATTCCTAGCTTGCCCACTTGCACCAACACTCCTGGCTTGCCCACTTTCACCAACACTCCTAGCTTGCCCACTTTCATCAACACTCCTGGCTTGCCCACTTGCACCAACATTCCTAGCTTGCCCACTTGCACCAACATTCCTAGCTTTCCCACTTTCACCAACAATCATAGCTTGCCCACTTGCACCAACATTCCTAGCTTGCCCACTTGCACCAACATTCCTGGCTTGCCCACTTTCACCAACACTCCTAGCTTGCCCACTTTCACCAACACTCCTGGCTTGCCCACTTGCACCAACATTCCTAGCTGGCCCACTTGCACCAACATTCCTAGCTTGCCCACTTGCACCAACATTCCTAGCTTGCCCACTTTCACCAACACTCCTAGCTTGCCCACTTGCACCAACATTCCTAGCTTGCCCACTTTCACAACACTCCTGGCTTGCCCACTTGCACCAACATTCCTAGCTTGCCCACTTGCACCAACATTCCTAGCTTGCCCACTTTCACCAACATTCCTAGCTTGCCCACTTGCACCAACATTCCTAGCTTGCCCACTTGCACCAACATTCCTAGCTTGCCCACTTGCACCAACATTCCTAGCTTGCCAACTTGCACCAACATTCCTAGCTTGCCCACTTTCACCAACATTCCTAGCTTGCCCACTTTCACCAACATTCCTAGCTTGCCCACTTTCACCAACATTCCTAGCTTGCCCAGTTTCACCAACACTCCTAGCTTGCCCACTTTCACCAACACTCCTAGCTTGCCCACTTTCACCAACATTCCTAGCTTGCCCACTTTCACCAACATTCCTAGCTTGCCCACTTTCACCAACATTCCTAGCTTGCCCACTTTCACCAACATTCCTAGCTGGCCCACTTTCACCAACACTCCTGGCTTGCCCACTTGCACCAACACTCCTGGCTTGCCAACTTTCACCAACACTCCTAGCTTGCCCACTTTCACCAACATTCACCAACAATCGTGGGTTGCCAATGTTCACTGTCGCCCTCCTGTGCTGCCAACATTCACCAGCAATCTGTTTTGTCAGATGAATTAGATATCCAGCTGACTTGTGGAAGATCGGTGGTTCTACCTGGGTGTCCATCTGTGCCTGATATACTGCTGGGCACCCGGGTTCTTCCTCTACCAATAAAAGCTGGAGAATCGCCATATAACCTAAGCTGTTGGTGTGACTTTTAGCCCCAAAAAGCAAACAAATGATTAGATTAGTTTCAGGCTGTTGCAACATTTCACTAAATGCCGTGCAGACAGGGGTTGTGTGTGTCTTTAACCCTTTCGACACCACAGACCTCTAAATAGGCTTACAAAAAGTGTAGATCCAGATGAGCCGGCTCGTGACGAGCCGTCTCATCAGGATCTGCACTTTTTGCCAGTAATATTACTATTTTTAGACAAAATTACCCATTTTGATAAATGAACTTGTCCAAATGTGATCTTCTGATTCATTTATTGGTCTAACAATATCATGGACCAGTCCATGTCAGTTACTTGGTGTTGAATGGGTTAATCACACTATTAGTGCTATCGGGTTCACAAGGTAGTCTGGTCTCATTGTAACAACAGACAAGTCAATCTTCCATGCCACAAACTTTACTTTGTCTGAAAATCGGAGATTTGAATTGAGACAATGAAAATTGAAGTGTAGACCAGGGGAATGAGCCTATTAGTAATGAATAGTTAAGTATGTTATAGTGTCAACATGATTTACTGGGATAAGAAGGTGTTGAAGAGTGCTTTCCATGATATATACATACAGTCAACATACCTGTCTTAAACCATTCAACACCAAGTAACTGACATGTACTGGTCCATGATATTTTTAAACCAATAAATTAATAAGAAAATTACATTTGGACCAATTCATTTATCAAAATGGGTAATTTTGTCTAAAAATAGTAATATTACTGGCAAAAAGTGCAGATCCTGAGCCAGCTCATCTGGATCTACATTTTTGTAAGCCTATTTAGAGGTCTGTAGTGTTGAAATGCTTAATAGAGGTCAAATGTATAATAAAACAACATATTGGGAATCTGGAAAACTGACTGATTAATGCAGGCTGGCCGTTTAATAGAGGTGACCACTGACACAGGTTTGACTGTATGCATGTTTTACAAATTGGTGCTCTTAACCCTTTCAACACCACAGACCTCTAAATAGGCTTACAAAAAGTATAGATCCAGATGAGCCGGCTCGTGACGAGCCGTCTCATCAGGATCTGCACTTTTTGCCAGTGATATGACTATTTTTAGACATAATTACCCATTTTGATAAATGAACTTGTCAAAATGTGATTTTCTGATTCATTTATTGGTTTATGAATATCATGGACCAGTCCATGTGAGTTACTTGGTGTTGAATGGGTTAAACACAGACACTTGGTCCATAAATGGTCGATTACAATATTTGCCATTTAGCTTTTTGGAATGCTTACATTTTGTAACACATTCAACAGACATCAAATCAAATCAAATTTTATTTACTGTTACAGTACAGCACTTTATATGCAAATGTATATATATACCAGTATATAGGATTTACAAATTGGTGCTCATAAATACAGACACTCGGTGAATGGTCCAGCCGTTTGGGTACATTGAGTTTTTTTGCTGAGTTTACAAATTGGATGGGGATATCTGTCATATATTTTACAATATTTAAGCATTCCCAAATGCTTAATGGAAAAGATGCTAATGGACCATTAACTTGGTGTATGTGCTCATAAATAGTTGACATTATCACAGAAGGTGAATCTTGGTGTACAGATAACCTGTATCATGTGTAGTTTAATAACTCTTTGTATGCTGGGTCAAATAAAGGTTATAAATAGTTGAAATAATTGTAGCACCTTGACAATTCATTAATATGTTTTTTCTTAACACTGGAAATTTGTCATGAAATTTCCTTAGAATTGTGTCATTATGATACAGTTCTAATGAAATCTCATGACATATTTCATTCATTGTTATTTCACCGCTAGCATGCAAAGAGCTGGAAGTCATGATAGCGCAGTAGTAGCGCGTTCGCTTCAGGTGTGAAAGGTCCGGACTTCGAGATCCGCTGGAGCCGTTTCGAATGTGCCCTTAGGCAAGGCATTTAAAGTCCACATTGCCTCTTCTCTCCCTCGTGGCGATGGATTCCATCAGGAATGAGGTCTTGAGAGTGATTAATAAGAACTTGTTTCGTAATCAAGCTAAAATAAATTCATATAAACTAAAGAGAGCTAAATTTCTAAATGCCAATTTTAATGACAGTGTTTGATTTATTACGCTCTCCAAATGAAAATTTGTTTCTCATTTGTGAAAATACCAATTGGATTTTGAAGTGTTTGTGGATTGATTACTTCAAACTAGTGGTGTGTTTATTGGTAATCGGTGATGGTATGATTTCAGGGGATGTTAACTATAGGTGGACAGGTGTTGAGATTTGTCAGATGATCTTATATATATCTGTCACATTATACTTTTCCCGCTTGTTCTAGGCATACATACATATTAAATGTAGGTATTCAGATAAAATCTTCTCTTTCTTAACTGTGCACCTGCTCCAATTTTCCCTCCAAGTGAAATTAAATGGTACGGTACATGATTTGTATGTATCCGTAATAGAATATATTTGTTAGATTTCTTATCGGGGCAATAGCATTATATATATATAGTACCGGTATATGTTATTGACCCAAATCAAATACTTTGAAATATACAACTATAGTACAGTTGCCACACTGTTTTTATTAGATTAATTATTGGCTCAAATACGATCAATGCTTAGAAAATGATATTTGAGTTTAACACTTTCCTTCATTGAGATTTATGTTAATATTATAATATACTATATTATATCTCCATACAAACGACAGCCATTTAGCTATCATGCAGTGGATAAGTAGTTGCCATATCTATCCCACCTCCATAGATATTACTGGGACTACATAGAGATTTAGGTTAATATACTATTATATCTCCATACAAACGACAGCCATTTAGCTATCATGCAGTGGATAAGTAGTCGCCATATCTATCCCACCTCCATAGATATTACTGGGACTACATAGAGATTTAGGTTAATATACTATTATATCTCCATACAAACGACAGCCATTTAGCTATCATGCAGTGGATAAGTATTCGCCATATCTATCCCACCTCCATAGATATTACTGGGACTACATAGAGATTTAGGTTAATATACTATTATATCTCCATACAAACGACAGCCATTTAGCTATCATGCAGTGGATAAGTAGTCGCCATATCTATCCCACCTCCATAGATATTACTGGGACTACATAGAGATTTAGGTTAATATACTATTATATCTCCATAAAAACGACAGCCATTTAGCTATCATGCAGTGGATAAGTAGTCACCATATCTATCCCACCTCCATAGATATTACTGGGACTACATAGAGATTTAGGTTAATATACTATTATATCTCCATACAAACGACAGCCATTTAGCTATCATGCAGTGGATAAGTAGTCGCCATATCTATCCCACCTCCATACTGGGACTACATGAGATTCTGGCCTGTATTATGAACATTGGTTTGACTATTACATTGTCAATGTATGTCGTATTGGTAATGGCGTCAAGAGGTGCTTCTATGAGGGAAAGGGTTTATGAACATTGGTTTGGCTACTACATTGTCAATGTATGTCATAATGGTAATGGCGTCAAGAGGTGCTTCTATGGGGTAAAGGGTTTGTGAACATTGGTTTGACTACTACATTGTCAATGTATGTTGTATTGGTAATGGCGTCAAGAGGTGCTTCTATGAGGGAAAGTGTTATGAACATTGGTTTGGCTACTACACTGTCAATGTATGTTGTATTGGTAATGGCGTCAAAAGGTGTTTCTATGAGGGAAAGGGTTAATGTATGTCATATTGGTAATGACGTCAAGAGGTGCTTCTATGGGGGAAAGGGTCAATGTATGTCGTATTGGTAATGGCGTCAACAGGTGCTTCTATAAGGGAAAGGGTTTATGAACATTGGTTTGGCTACTACATTGTCAATGTATGTCGTATTTGTAATGGCGTCAAGAGGTGCTTCTATGGGGGAAAGGGTCAATGTATGTTGTATTGGTAATGGCGTCAAAAGGTGTTTCTATGAGGGAAAGGGTCAATGTATGTCGTATTGGTAATGGCGTCAACAGGTGCTTCTATAAGGGAAAGGGTTTATGAACATTGGTTTGGCTACTACATTGTCAATGTATGTCGTATTGGTAATGGCGTCAAGAGGTGCTTCTACGAGGGAAAGGGTTAATGTGTGTGGTATTGGTAATGGCGTCAAGAGGTGCTTCTATGAGGGAAAGGGTTAATGTATGTGGTATTGGTAATGACGTCAAGAGGTGCTTCTATTAGGGAAAGGGTTTATGAACATTGGTTTGACTACTACATTGTCAATGTATGTGGTATTGGCGTCAAGAGGTGCTTCTATGAGGGAAAGGGTTAATGTATGTGGTATTGGTAATGACGTCAACAGGTGCTTCTATGAGGGAAAGGGTTTATGAACATTGGTTTGACTACTACATTGTCAATGTATGTGGTATTGGTAATGGCGTCAAAAGGTGCTTCTATGAGGGAAAGGGTTTATGAACATTGGTTTGACTACTACATTGTCAATGTATGTGGTATTGGTAATGGCGTCAAGAGGTGCTTCTATGATGGAAAGGGTTTATGAACATTGGTTTGGCTACTACATTGTCAATATATGTCGTATTGGTAATGGCGTCAAGAGGTGCTTCTATGAGGGAAAGGGTTAAAAATGCAAGCTCTATAACTATTGATTATTTTATTTATCCCATATCGACCATAATTAACCCTTTGCCTGTTGAGTAAATAAAATCACATTTGCTAACAACATAGCGTCTGATCAGGATCTATGTTCTTTGCTATTCAGCCAAAATGTTTTAGCTCCACTATCCAAATAGCAAACAACATAGAGCCTGATCAGACTTGTATTATTATGATGGGAGATTATGTAATCATCTATGCATTAATTCTGTTACAGGGTTCACTCAAAGGACAGTACGTTTTGGACAGAGCATTTGAGCAACTTAACTTGTTTGAGAAAGATTACTTTGGACTGCGATATATTGATACCACCGGACAAACTGTAAGTAAAACACTGTTAGCAACACACATTGATTCAGTAGTTCAGTAGGGTTTACTACCAGGTTTACTACCAGGTAATCTCCCTCATTGATTCATAGTTCAGTAGGGTTTACTACCAGGTAATCTCCCTCATGGAATCAGTAGTTCAGTAGGGTTTACTACAAGGTAATCTCCCTCTTTGATTCAGTAGTTCAGTAGGGTTTACTACCAGGTTATCTCCCTCATTGCATCAGTAGTTCAGTAGGGTTTACTACCAGGTTATCTCCCTCATTGCATCAGTAGTTCAGTAGGGTTTACTACCAGGTAATCTCCCTCATTGCATCAGTAGTTCAGTAGGGTTTACTACCAGGTTATCTCCCTCATTCATCAGTTGTTCAGTAGGGTTTACTACCAGGTTATCTCCCTCATTCATCAGTTGTTCAGTAGGGTTTACTACCAGGTAATCTCCCTCATTGATTCATAGTTCAGTAGGGTTTACTACCAGGTAATCTCCCTCATGGAATCAGTTGTTCAGTAGAGTTTCCTACCAGGTAATCTCCCTCATTGATTCAGTTCTTCAGTAGGGTTTACTACCAGGTAATCTCCCTCATGGAATCAGTTGTTCAGTAGGGTTTACTACCAGGTAATCTCCCTCATGGAATCAGTTGTTCAGTAGAGTTTCCTACCAGGCAATCTCCCTATTTGATTCAGTTGTTCAGTAGGGTTTACTACCAGGTAATCTCCCTCATTGATTCAGTGGTTCAGTAGGGTTTACTACCAGGTAATCTCCCTCATTGGTTCATAGTTCAGTAGAGTTTACTACCAGGTAATCTCCCTCATTGATTCAGTTGTTCAGTAGAGTTTCCTACCAGGTAATCTCCCTCTTTGATTCAGTAGTTCAGTAGAGTTTACTACCAGGTAATCTCCCACATTGATTCAGTAGTTCAGTAGGGTTTACTACCAGGTAATCTCCCTCATTGATTCAGTAGGGTTTACTACCAAGTAATCTCCCTCATTGATTCAGTAGTTCAGTAGGGTTTCCTACCAGGTAATCTCCCTCTTTGATTCAGTAGTTCAGTAGGGTTTCCTACCAGATAATCTTCCTCTTTGATTCAGTAGTTCAGTAGGGTTTACTACCAGGTAATCTCCCTCTTTGATTCAGTAGTTCAGTAGGGTTTACTACCAGGTAATCTCCCTCTTTGATACAGTAGTTCAGTAGGTTTACTACCAGGTAATCTCCCTCGTTGATACAGTAGTTCAGTAGGGTTTACTACCAGGTAATCTCCCTCTTTGATTCAGTAGTTCAGTAGGGTTTCCTACCAGGTAATCTCCCTCATTGATTCAGTAGTTCAGTTCAATAGTGTTTACAACTTTAGTTTGCTATACCACAGGTTCTTGTTTTCTGGACAACCAAGGCCCTATGACTCGGGACTCGGGAGCTGTTAAACAAATAAAGCCCTGTCACCATGTTTCCTGTTTAACCCATTCCCACATAGAAGCTCCTCTTGGCGACCTGATCAACACCACATACATTGACAATGTAGTAGCCAAACAAACAGTCATAAACAAAGGCCGGTATCTCATGTATTCCGAGTAATATCTATTGAAGTGGGGTAGATACCCGACTGCTTGTTTATTAGCTACATTATTGAATGTAGGTATGGAGATATAGTAATACAGTAAAACCCCAATAGTAAGACCACCTACAGGTCTTCAAAAAAAGCAGTCTTAAGTTATTAGCGGGGTTGTCTCATGGTTCACCGCCATATTACAAGAATGAATGGATGGGATGATTGATAGCTACATTATTGAATGTAGGTATGGAGATATAGTAGTACAGTAAAACCCCAATAGTAAGACCACCTATAGGTCGTCAAAACAAAGTGGTCTTATTAGTGGGGTGGTCTCATTACTGAGTCCACCACCATATTACAAGAATGAACGGATGATTGATGGCTACATTATTGAATGTAGATATGGAGATATAGTAGTACAGTAAAACTCCTATAATACGACCACCTGCAGGTCTTCAAATATGTTTTCTTATTAGCGGGGTGGTCTCATTGCGGAGTTCACCACTATATTAAAATAATGAAAGGAGATATAGCATAATTATGTTGTATTTACTAGAACTAACTTGCTTTAAAACTGCATTATAGGGGTTTGCTACCATTGAATAAATAATCTTAATAGCAGCATGGTCTTAATATAGGGATGGTCTTTATGAGGGGTTTTACTGTATATGTTCCTAAATCTCTATGTGGGAAGGGGTAAATTAACTACAGTCAAACCTGTCTTTAAGCAGCCAGCCAAGGGAATGGCAGAAAGCGACTGCTTAGCACAGGTGGCTGCTTAATAGAGGTCAGATGTATAATAAAACAGAATAATGGGAATCTGGAAACTGGCTGCTTAACACAGGTTTGATGGTATAGGCCCAAATATGACGTTTAGAACATACACCATTAACATGAACTTTATGCCCATATTTTACACTGCTTTTCTCCCTATTTATTGTTAATATTCACTCATTGCATGCTGGGTAAAATAAATGCTATAAATAGTTGAAATAATTGTAGCAGGCAACAATTCATTAAAATGTTTTTTCTTTGTAGCTGGAAATGTTTCATGGAATTTCCAGGAAACGTTTGACAGTTAATTTCATCACTAAAGTGCAGAGTTTATTTTTCCTTTCTTAATATTTCAGCACTGGTTGGACTGGAACAAAACATTGTCATCTCAGCTCAAAGGTTTGATGTTTATTGATTATTCGTGCAGGGGTAATCATGCAGGGGTTATTCATGCAGAGGTAATCAATACAGAGGTAATCTTGATGGAGGTATTCATGTAGGGGTAATCATGCAGGGGTAATTATGCAAGGGTAATTATGCAGGGGTAAATTAATTATGTAGAGGTAATTATGCAGGGGTATTCATGTAGGGGTAATCATGTAGGGGTATTCATGTAGGGGTAATTATGCAGGGGTACTCATGTAGGGGTATTCATGTAGGGGTAATCATTCAGGGGTAATTATGCAGGGGTATTCATGTAGGGGTAATTATGCAGGGGTATTCATGTAGGGGTAATCATGCAGGGGTAATTATGCAGAGGTATTCATGTAGGGGTAATCTTGATGGAGGTATTCATGCAGGGGTATTCATGCATGGGTATTCATGCAGTGGTATTCATGCAGTGGTAATCTTGATGGAGGTATTCATGTAGGGGTAATCATGCAGGGGTAATTATGCAGGGGTATTCATGTAGGGGTAATTATGCAGGGGTAATTATGCAGGGGTATTCATGTAGGGGTAATTATGCAGAGGTATTCATGCTGGGGTATTCATGCAGGGGTAATCATGCAGGGGTAATCTTGATGGAGGTATTCATGCAGGGGTATTCATGCAGAGGTAATCATGCAGGGGTATTCATGCAGGGATAATCTTGCAGGGGTAATCATGCAGAGGTAATCATGCAAGGGGTAATCATGCAGAGGTAATCATGCAGGGGTAATCATGCAGGGGTATTCATGCAGGGGTATTCATGCAGGGATAATCTTGCAGGGGTATTCATGCTGGGGGTATTCATACAGGGGTATTCATGCAGGGGTAATCATGCAGGGGTATTCATGCAGGGGTATTCATGCAGATGTAATCTTGCAGGGGTAATCATGCAGGAGTAATCTTGCAGGGGTATTCATGCAGGGGTATTCATGCAGATGTAATCTTGCAGGTGTAATCATGCAGGAGTAATCTTGCAGGGGTATTCATGCAGTGGTATTCATGCAGGGGTATTCATGCAGGGGATATTCATGTAGGGGTATTCATGCAGGGGTAATCTTGATGGAGGTATTCATGTAGGGGTAATCAATGCAGGGGTAAATTAAGTATGTAGAGGTAATTATGCAGGGGTATTCATGTAGAGGTAATCATGTAGGGGTAATTATGCAGGGGTATTCATGTAGGGGTAATCATGCAGGGGTAATTATGCGGGAGTATTCATGTAGGGGTAATTATGTAGGGGTAATTATGCAGGGGTATTCATGCAGGGGTAATCTTGCAGGGGTATTCATGCAGGGGTATTCATGCAGATGTAATCTTGCAGGTGTAATCATGCAGGAGTAATCTTGCAGGGGTATTCATGCAGTGGTATTCATGCAGTGGTATTCATGCAGGGGTATTCATGCAGGGGATATTCATGTAGGGGTATTCATGCAGGGGTAATCTTGATGGAGGTATTCATGTAGGGGTAATCAATGCAGGGGTAAATTAATTATGTAGAGGTAATTATGCAGGGGTATTCATGTAGAGGTAATCATGTAGGGGTAATTATGCAGGGGTATTCATGTAGGGGTAATCATGCAGGGGTAATAATGCAGGGGTAATTATGCAGGGGTATTCATGCAGGGGTATTCATGTAGGGGTAATCTTGATGGAGGTATTCATGCAGGGGTATTCATGCAGGGGTAATCTTGCAGGGGTATTCATGCAGGGGTAATCATGCAGGGGTATTCATGTAGGGGTAATATGCAGGGGTATTCATGTAGGGGTAATATGCAGGGGTATTGCAGGGGTATCATGTAGGGTAAATCTTGATGGAGGTATTCATGCAGGGGTATTCATGCAGGGGTAATCTGGCAGGGGTATTCATGCAGGGGTAATCATGCAGGGTATTCATGTAGGGGTAATCTTGATGGAGGTATTCATGCAGGGGTAATCATGCAGGGGTAATCTTGCAGGGGTAATCATGCAGGGGTAATTATGCAGAGGTATTCATGCAGGGGTAATCATGCAGGGGTATTCATGCAGGGGTAATCTTGCAGGGGTAATCATGCAGTGGTATTCATGCAGGGGTAATCTTGCAGGGGTATTCATGCAGGGGTATTCATGCAGTGGTATTCATGCAGGGGTATTCATGCAGATGTAATCTTGCAGGGGTAATCATGCAGGAGTAATCTTGCAGTGGTATTCATGCAGGGGTAATCATGCAGTGGTATTCATGCAGGGGTTATCATGCTGGGGATATTCATGCAGGGGTATTCATGCAGTGGATATTCATGTAAGGGTATTCATGCAGATGTAATCTTGATGGAGGTATTCATGTAGGGGTAATCAATGCAGGGGTATTCATGCATGGGTATTCATGCAGGGGTAATCTTGCAGGGGATATTCATGTAAGGGTATTCATGCAGGGGTAATCATGCAGGGGTAATCAATGCAAGGGTATTCATGCAGGGGATATTCATGTAGGGGTAATCTTGATGGAGGTATTCATGTAGGGGTAATCAATGCAGGGGTATTCATGCAGGGGTAATCTTGCAGGGGTAATCATACAGGTGTAATTGAAAATGTAAACAAAATATTTGAAGAGGACCTGTATTAGGGTTTTACAAGAGCAGGATGACAGGTGCCCCGCCCTGCCCCGGTTTTTAGCACCTCCCTTTTGACGTTGATATCCGCCCTTTTGCCCTTTAGTTATATTTACCAAAATTTTATAGGCCTCAACATGTGAGAGAGCCTTCGGGCGAGATAAACCTTTATAAACTCGAACTCTTCCGCTCCGCCCGTTTGACGATATGTACCGCCCTCTTGGATCAAACATAATCAGCTGTCTATCATCGTAAGTTAGCAACGTTTTCTAGACGTAACCCGTTCTCGCAACTACCCCCTTCGCCGCTCAAAGTGAACCGTGCACGTTTTCTGACCCACCCTGCCCTTTTTTCCATTTCCACTAGAATACATCCTACATATTCTGGAGCAAATAAAGATATGCTCGAGCCAAAATTTACATGATCACATGACTTATTTTCTCACACAGGCTGTGCTATTCCCTATACATTCTATTTTGGAGTGAAGTTTTATCCAGCAGATCCGTGCAAGTTAAAAGAAGAAATTACAAGGTAATAAATACACAATACAATATAACATACAATATAGCACACAATATAACATACAATGTAATATACAATATAACATACAATATAACATACAATGTAACATACAATAAATACACAATACAATATAACATACAATGTAATATACAATATAACATACAATGTAATATACAATATAACATACAATATAACATACAATGTAACATACAATAAATACACAATACAATATAACATACAATGTAATATACAATAAATACACAATACAATATAACATACAATGTAATATACAATATAACATACAATATAACATACAATGTAACATACAATAAATACACAATACAAAATAACATACAATGTAATATACAATAAATACACAATACAATATAATATACAATAAATACACAATACAATATAACATACAATGTAATATACAATAAATACACAATACAATATAACATACAATATAGCACACAATATAACATACAATGTAATATACAATAAATACACAATACAATATAGCACACAATGTAATATACAATAAATACACAATACAATATAACATACAATATAGCACACAATATAACATACAATGTAATATACAATAAATACACAATACAATATAACATACAATGTAATATACAATGTAATATACAATAAATACACAATACAATATAACAAACAATATAATATACAATGTAATATACAATAAATACACAATACAATATAGCACACAGTATAACATACAATGTAATATACAATAAATACACAATACAATATAACATACAATGTAATATACAATAAATACACAATACAATATAACATACAATATAGCACACAATATAACATACAATATAGCACACAATATAACATACAATGTAATATACAATAAATACACAATACAATATAACATACAATGTAATATACAATAAATACACAATACAATATAACAAACAATATAATATACAATAAATACACAATACAATATAACATACAATGTAATATACAATAAATACACAATACAATATAACATACAATGTAATATACAATAAATACACAATACAATATAACATACAATGTAATATACAATGTAATATACAATAAATACACAATACAATATAACATACAATATAACATACAATGTAACATACAATAAATACACAATACAATATAACACACAATGTAATATACAATATAACATACAATGTAACATACAATATAACATACAATGTAATATACAATAAATACACAATACAATATAACATACAATGTAATATACAATAAATACACAATACATTATAACAAACAATATAATATACAATGTAATATAAAATAAATACACAATACAATATAACAAACAATATAATATACAATGTAATATACAATAAATACACAATACAATATAGCATACAATGTAATATACAATAAATACACAATACAATATAGCACACAATATAACATACAATGTAATATACAATAAATACACAATACAATATAGCACACACTATAACATACAATGTAATATACAATAAATACACAATACAATATAACATACAATGTAATATACAATAAATACACACTACAATATAGCACACAATATAACATACAATGTAATATACAATAAATACACAATACAATATAGCATACAATGTAACATACAATAAATACACAATACAATATAACATACAATATAGCATACAATGTAATATACAATAAATACACAATACAATATAACATACAATGTAATATACAATAAATACACAATACAATATAACATACAATGTAATATACAATAAATACACAATACAATATAGCATACAATGTAATATACAATATAGCATACAATATAACATACAATTAATACACAATACAATATAACATACAATGTAATATACAATATAACATACAATATAACATACAATGTAATATACAATATAACATACAATATAACATACAATGTAACATACAATAAATACACAATACAATATAACATACAATGTAATATACAATATAACATACAATGTAATATACAATATAACATACAATATAACATACAATGTAACATACAATAAATACACAATACAATACAACATACAATGTAATATACAATAAATACACAATACAATATAACATACAATGTAATATACAATATAACATACAATATAACATACAATGTAACATACAATAAATACACAATACAATATAACATACAATGTAATATACAATAAATACACAATACAATATAACATACAATATAATATACAATAAATACACAATACAATATAACATACAATGTAATATACAATAAATACACAATACAATATAACATACAATATAGCACACAATATAACATACAATGTAATATACAATAAATACACAATACAATATAGCACACAATGTAATATACAATAAATACACAATACAATATAACATACAATATAGCACACAATATAACATACAATGTAATATACAATAAATACACAATACAATATAACATACAATGTAATATACAATGTAATATACAATAAATACACAATACAATATAACAAACAATATAATATACAATGTAATATACAATAAATACACAATACAATATAGCACACAGTATAACATACAATGTAATATACAATAAATACACAATACAATATAACATACAATGTAATATACAATAAATACACAATACAATATAACATACAATATAGCACACAATATAACATACAATGTAATATACAATAAATACACAATACAATATAACATACAATGTAATATACAATAAATACACAATACAATATAACAAACAATATAATATACAATAAATACACAATACAATATAACATACAATGTAATATACAATAAATACACAATACAATATAACATACAATGTAATATACAATAAATACACAATACAATATAACATACAATGTAATATACAATAAATACACAATACAATATAACATACAATGTAATATACAATAAATACACAATACAATATAACATACAATGTAATATACAATAAATACACAATACAATATAACATACAATGTAATATACAATAAATACACAATACAATATAACATACAATGTAATATACAATAAATACACAATACAATATAACATACAATGTAATATACAATAAATACACAATACAATATAACATACAATGTAATATACAATAAATACACAATACAATATAACATACAATGTAATATACAATAAATACACAATACAATATAACATACAATGTAATATACAATAAATACACAATACAATATAGCACACAATATAACATACAATGTAATATACAATAAATACACATACAATATAGCACACAATATAAATACAATGTAATATACAATAAATACACAATACAATATAGCATACAATGTAATATACAATACAATATAACATGCAATGTAACATACAATAAATACACAATACAATATAACATACAATGTAATATACAATAAATACACAATACAATATAACATACAATGTAATATACAATAAATACACAATACAATATAACATACAATGTAATATACAATAAATACACAATACAGCACACAATATAACATACAATGTAATATACAATAAAAACACATACAATATAGCACACAATATAAATACAATGTAATATACAATAAATACACAATACAATATAGCACACAATATAATATACAATGTAATATACAATAAATACACAATACAGCACACAATATAACATACAATGTAATATACAATAAATACACAATACAATATAGCACACAATATAATATACAATGTAATATACAATAAATGCACAATACAATATAGCACACAATATAATATACAATGTAATATACAATAAATACACAATACAATATAGCACACAATATAACATACAATGTAATATACAATAAATACACAATACAATATAATATACAATGTAATATACAATAAATGCACAATACAATATAGCACACAATATAATATACAATGTAATATACAATAAATACACAATACAATATAGCACACAATATAACATACAATGTAATATACAATAAATACACAATACAATATAATATACAATGTAATATACAATAAATGCACAATACAATATAGCACACAATATAATATACAATGTAATATACAATAAATACACAATACAATATAGCACACAATATAACATACAATGTAATATACAATAAATACACAATACAATATAATATACAATGTAATATACAATAAATGCACAATACAATATAGCACACAATATAATATACAATGTAATATACAATAAATACACAATACAATATAGCACACAATATAACATACAATGTAATATACAATAAATACACAATACAATATAATATACAATGTAATATACAATAAATACACAATACAATATAGCATACAATATAACATACAATATAACATACAATATAACATACAATAAATACACAATACTGATAAAACTGAAATGATTATGTTTTCTAGTCAGCGAAATTTTCAACACATTGAAAACATAAACGTGAAAGTAGGAGACTCAAATACAGGACCATCAACATGTGCGAGAAATCTAGGAGCTTTCCTAGACTCAAGAATGGATATGGACAAACATGTAAATTCCGTGACAAAATCATGTTATGCGCAGATCCGGCGGATTGGACACATTCGGCAGTATTTAACAACAGACGCCACGAAAACTCATAAACTCACTCGTTACATCCAGGCTCGACTACTGTAATTCACTGTTGTACGGCGTGCCAAAAAACACTTCCAATAAATTACAAACTGTTCAAAACACAGCAGCTCGCATCATAACCAGAACATCCCGTTTCAGTCATGTAACGCCCATTCTAAAAGAACTTCATTGGCTACCAGTTCAAGAAAGAATAAAGTATAAAATACTGACTCACACATATAAAGCATTGAATGGAGAAGCACCGATTTATTTGAGAAACTTGCTTGAGGTTTATATACCAAGGAGAGACTTACGGTCTAAAAATGAAGCAGCTACTCTTGTGTTACCAAGAAGTCGGACTGTCACATACGGAGATAGAAGTTTCATGACTGCTGCCCCAAAACTTTGGAATTCTCTTCCATCAAATCTTAGAAGTGCAACAACATTGTGTTCTTTCAAGAAGGCTTTGAAGACACACCTTTTTAAATGTTCATATGGAACATAAATATCGAACTGTGTCTGTGCTCAATCAGGATTAAGACTACAAATGAACACATTTTATTTAATTATTACCTATATTTTAATTGTTATAATTTTAGATCCTAATATTTTATAGCATATTTAGAATCCATTGTAATTGTGTTTGCTAATTTTGTCTTGTTTTATCTCATTGTATGTGGAAGTTTTTATCAATATTTGTGATATTTTAGGCTGTAAAGCGCTTTTGAACATTTTATATTTAGATGAAAAGAGCGCTATATAAGTGTGGTATATAATAATAATAATAATACAATATAACATACAATGTAATATACAATAAATACACAATACAATATAACATACAATGTAATATACAATGTAACATACAATAAATACACAATACAATATAGCATACAATGTAATATACAATGTAACATACAATAAATACACAATACAATATAGCATACAATGTAATATACAATGTAACATACAACAAAGACACAATACAATATAGCATACAATGTAATATACAATGTAACATACAATAAATACACAATACAATATAGCATACAATATAACATACAATAAATACACAATACAATATAACATACAATATAACATACAATAAATACACAATACAATATAACATACAATGTAATATACAATAAATACACAATACAATATAGCATACAATGTAACATACAATAAATACACAATACAATATAACATACAATGTAATATACAATAAATACACAATACAATATAGCATACAATGTAACATACAATAAATACACAATACAATATAACATACAATGTAATATACAATAAATACACAATACAATATAGCATACAATGTAACATACAATAAATACACAATACAATATAACATACAATGTAATATACAATAAATACACAATACAATATAGCATACAATGTAACATACAATAAATACACAATACAATATAACATACAATGTAATATACAATAAATACACAATACAATATAGCATACAATGTAACATACAATAAATACACAATACAATATAACATACAATGTAATATACAATGTAACATACAATATAGCATACAATATAATATACAATATAACATACAATATAACATACAATATAACATACAATGTAACATACAATATAACATACAATATAACATACAATGTAACATACAATATAATATACAATGTAACATACAATATAGCATACAATATAATATACAATATAACATACAATAATACAATATAACATACAATGTAATATACAATATAACATACAATATAACATACAATGTAACATACAATATAACATACAATGTAATATACATAAATACACAATACAATATAACATACAATGTATATACAATAAATACACAATACAATATAACATACAATGTAATATACAATAAATACACAACATAACATACAATGTAACATACAATAAATACACAATACAATATAGCATACAATGTAACATACAATGTAACATACAATAAATACACAATACAATATAGCATACAATGTAACATACAATGTAACATACAATAAATACACAATACAATATAACATACAATGTAACATACAATAAATACACAATACAATATAGCATACAATGTAACATACAATGTAACATACAATAAATACACAATACAATATAACATACAATGTAATATACAATAAATACACAATACAATATAACATACAATATAACATACAATAAATACACAATACAATATAACATACAATGTAACATACAATAAATACACAATACAGCATACAATGTAACATACAATAAATACACAATACAATATAACATACAATATAACATACAATAAATACACAATATAACATACAATGTAACATACAATAAATACACAATACAATATAGCATACAATAAATACACAATACAATATAACATACAATGTAATATACAATATAACATACAATGTAATATACAATGTAACATACAATAAATACACAATACAATATAGCATACAATATAACATACAATGTAACATACAATAAATACACAATACAATATAGCATACAATGTAACATACAATGTAATATACAATAAATACACAATACAATATAACATACAATGTAACATACAATAAATACACAATACAATACAGCATACAATGTAACATACAATAAATACACAATACAATATAGCATACAATGTAACATACAATAAATACACAATACAATATAGCATACAATGTAACATACAATAAATACACAATACAATACAGCATACAATGTAACATACAATAAATACACAATACAATATAGCATACAATGTAATATACAATAAATACACAATACAATATAGCATACAATGTAATATACAATAAATACACAATACAATATAACATACAATATAACATACAATAAATACACAATACAATATAACATACAATGTAACATACAATAAATACACAATACAATATAGCATACAATGTAATATACAATAAATACACAATACAATATAACATACAATGTAACATACAATAAATACACAATACAATATAGCATACAATGTAACATACAATAAATACACAATACAATATAACATACAATATAACATACAATGTAACATACAATAAATACACAATACAATATAGCACACAATGTAACATACAATAAATACACAATACAGTATAACATACAATGTAATATACAATGTACTATACAATAAATACACAATACAATATAACATACAATATAACATACAATGTAATATACAATAAATACACAATACAATATAGCACACAATGTAACATACAATAAATACACAATACAGTATAACATACAATGTAATATACAATGTACTATACAATAAATACACAATACAATATAACATACAATGTAACATACAATGTAATATACAATGTAATATACAATAAATACACAATACAATATAACATACAATGTAACATACAATGTAATATACAATGTAATATACAATAAATACACAATACAATATAACATACAATATAACATACAATGTAATATACAATGTAATATACAATAAATACACAATACAATATAACATACAATGTAACATACAATAAATACACAATACAATATAACATACAATGTAATATACAATAAATACACAATACAATATAACATACAATGTAACATACAATAAATACACAATACAATATAACATACAATGTAACATACAATAAATACACAATACAATATAACATACAATGTAACATACAATGTAATATACAATAAATACACAATACAATATAACATACAATATAACATACAATATAACATACAATGTAACATACAATAAATACACAATACAATATAACATACAATGTAACATACAATAAATACACAATACAATATAACATACAATGTAACATACAATAAATACACAATACAATATAACATACAATGTAATATACAATAAATACACAAGACAATATAACATACACTGTAATATACAATAAATACACAATACAATATAACATACACTGTAATATACAATAAATACACAAGACAATATAACATACACTGTAATATACAATAAATACACAAGACAATATAACATACACTGTAATATACAATAAATACACAATACAATATAACATATACTGTAATATACAATAAATACACAATACAATATAACATACAATGTAATATACAATAAATACACAATACAATATAACATACAATGTAATATACAATGTAATATACAATAAATACACAATACAATATAACATACAATAAATACACAATACAATATAACATACAATGTAATATACAATGTAATATACAATAAATACACAATACAATATAACATACAATGTAATATACAATAAATACACAATACAATGTAGCATACAATGTAATATACAATATAATATACAATAAATACACAATACAATGTAGCATACAATGTAATATACAATATAATATACAATGTAATATACAATAAATACACAATACAATATAGCACACAATGTAACATACAATGTAATATACAATGTAATATACAATATAATATACAATGTAATATACAATAAATACACAATACAATATAACATACAATGTAATATACAATAAATACACAATACAATATAACATACAATGTAACATACAATAAATACACAATACAATATAGCACACAATGTAACATACAATAAATACACAATACAATATAGCATACAATGTAACATACAATAAATACACAATACAATATAGCACACATTGTAATATACAATAAATACACAATACAATGTAACATACAATGTAATATACAATAAATACACAATACAATATATTCAATAACACAACCATTTCATTATCAATATAGTGTGACTGTCTGTTATTTCCCCATCACTTGTCTACTACTGTCATATTTCATTGTCATTTAACTGTACTTTCATCACAGCCATTTCATTAGCATTCACATTTTATCGTCCTTGTCGTTTCAGTGCAATGTGACTTTAGTACCCGATTATTGTGAGTTACTGTGTTGCCGTGTGATTTTTAGTATAATGCAACTTTAGTACAATATTATTGCCAAAGATACCGTGTTACCGTGTGATTTTCAGGTACCAGTTTTTCCTTCAAGTGAAGCGTGATGTGCTACACGGGCGACTCCCTGTCAGCTTTGAGGAAGCAACAGAACTGTTTGGATACGCCGTCCAATGTAGGTTCTGTCAGTCAGCTATTCAACGATCTAGTATTCTAACATTATTGTAAGTAGGGGTCCAATGTAGGTTCTGTCAGTCAGCTATTCAACGATCTAGTATTCTAACATTATTGTAAGTAGGGGTCCAATGTAGGTTCTGTCAGTCAGCTATTCAACGATCTAGTATTCTAACATTGTTGTAAGTAGGGGTCCAATGTAGGTTCTGTCAGTCAGCTATTCAACGCTCTAGTATTCTAACATTGTTGTAAGTAGGGGTCCAATGTAGGTTCTGTCAGTCAGCTATTCAACGCTCTAGTATTCTAACATTGTTGTAAGTAGGGGTCCAATGTAGGTTCTGTCAGTCAGCTATTGAACGATCTAGTATTCTAACATTGTTGTAAGTAGGGGTCCAATGTAGGTTCTGTCAGTCAGCTATTCAACGATCTAGTATTCTAACATTGTTGTAAACATTGATATATCCTAGGGGTCCAATGTAGGTTTTGTCAGTCAGCTATTCAACGATCTAGTATTCTAACATTGTTGTAAGTAGGGGTCCAATGTAGGGTCTGTCAGTCGGCTATTCAACGATCTAGTATTCTAACATTGTTGTAAGTAGGGGTCCAATGTAGGTTCTGTCAGTCAGCTATTCAACGATCTAGTATTCTAACATTGTTGTAAGTAGGTGTCCAATGTAGGTTCTGTCAGTCAGCTATTCAACGATCTAGTATTCTAACATTGTTGTAAGTAGGGGTCCAATGTAGGGTCTGTCAGTCAGCTATTCAACGATCTAGTATTCTAACATTGTTGTAAGTAGGGGTCCAATGTAGGTTCTGTCAGTCAGCTATTCAACGCTCTAGTATTCTAACATTGTTGTAAGTAGAGGTCCAATGTAGGTTTTTGTCAGTCAGCTATTGAACGATTTAGTATTCTAACATTGTTGTAAGTAGGGGTCCAATGTAGGTTCTGTCAGTCAGCTATTGAACGCTCTAGTATTCTAACATTGTTGTAAGTAGGGGTCCAATGTAGGTTCTGTCAGTCGGCTATTCAACGATCTAGTATTCTAACATTGTTGTAAGTAGGGGTCCAATGTAGGGTCTGTCAGTCGGCTATTGAACGATCTAGTATTCTAACATTGTTGTAAACATTGGTATATCCTATGGGTCCAATGTAGGTTTTGTCAGTCGGCTATTCAACGATCTAGTATTCTAACATTGTTGTAAGTAGGGGTCCAATGTAGGTTCTGTCAGTCGGCTATTTAACGCTCTAGTATTCTAACATTGTTGTAAACATTGGTATATCCTAGGGGTCCAATGTAGGTTTTTGTCAGTCGGCTATTTAACGCTCTAGTATTCTAACATTGTTGTAAACATTGGTATATCCTATGGGTCCAATGTAGGTTTTGTCAGTCGGCTATTGAACGCTCTAGTATTCTAACATTGTTGTAAATGTTGGTATATCCTAGGGGTCCAATGTAGGTTTTTGTCAGTCGGCTATTTAACGCTCTAGTATTCTAACATTGTTGTAAACATTGGTATATCCTATGGGTCCAATGTAGGTTTTGTCAGTCGGCTATTGAACGCTCTAGTATTCTAACATTGTTGTAAATGTTGGTATATCCTAGGGGTCCAATGTAGGTTTTTGTCAGTCGGCTATTTAACGCTCTAGTATTCTAACATTGTTGTAAACATTGGTATATCCTATGGGTCCAATGTAGGTTTTGTCAGTCGGCTATTGAACGCTCTAGTATTCTAACATTGTTGTAAATGTTGGTATATCCTAGGGGTCCAATGTAGGTTTTTGTCAGTCGGCTATTTAACGCTCTAGTATTCTAACATTGTTGTAAACATTGGTATATTGTAGAAACTACTAATATTTACTTGCATCATTCTTGTATTCAAGGACATATTGAGTCTGTACACTCCCATATTCAAGGACATATTGAGTCTGTACACTCCCATATTCAAGGACATATTGAGTCTGTACACTCCCATATTCAAGGACATATTGAGTCTGTACACTATTGTATTCAAGGACATATTGAGTCTGTACACTCCCATATTCAAGGACATATTGAGTCTGTACACTATTGTATTCAAGGACATATTGAGTCTGTACACTCCCATATTCAAGGACATATTGAGTCTGTACACTCCCATATTCAAGGACATATTGAGTCTGTACACTCCCATATTCAAGGACATATTGAGTCTGTACACTCGCGTATCAGCAACAAACTCTGATGTTTTACGGCATCTCTTGGCTATGTAATGTATTTTCTGTCGTTTCAGCTGAACTGGGTGATTTTGAATCGCAGCAGTTGCCGCCCGGGTATGTGTCCGAGTTCCAGTTTGTGCCGAATCAGACGGACAATCTGGAGGAACAGGTTGCTGCCTTGCACAGAAGACTCGGGTAAATATAGCTGTGACCCTAAGCAAGCTGCTTAGCACGACATTAACATGTATATAGTAGACTACTAACCTCTTAGGCTCTTCATAACATATCAAGAGTTAAATTATTGGGCTGGATTGATATAATGAATAACTTCGACAGATTGTTTGCCAATTTAACCTGCTGCCTGCTGAGTAAATAAAAACACATTTTGCTTAGAACATCGCCATAGCGATGCATCTGATCAAGATCAGCCACGCCGTAGCGATGCATCTGATCAAGATCAGCCACGCCATATCGATGCATCTGATCAAGATCAGCCACGCCATATCGATGCATCTGATCAAGATCAGCCACGCCGTATCGATGCATCTGATCAAGATCAGCCACGCCGTAGCGATGCATCTGATCAAGATCAGCCACGCCGTAGCGATGCATCTGATCAAGATCAGCCACGCCATATCGATGCATCTGATCAAGATCAGCCACGCCATATCGATGCATCTGATCAAGATCAGCCACGCCATATCGATGCATCTGATCAAGATCAGCCACGCCATATCGATGCATCTGATCAAGATCAGCCACGCCATATCGATGCATCTGATCAAGATCAGCCACGCCATATCGATGCATCTGATCAAGATCAGCCACGCCATATCGATGCATCTGATCAAGATCAGCCACGCCATAACGATGCATCTGATCAAGATCAGCCACGCCGTAGCGATGCATCTGATCAAGATCAGCCACGCCATATCGATGCATCTGATCAAGATCAGCCATGCCATATCGATGCATCTGATCAAGATCAGCCACGCCGTAGCGATGCATCTGATCAAGATCAGCCACGCCGTAGCGATGCATCTGATCAAGATCAGCCACGCCGTAGCGATGCATCTGATCAAGATCAGCCACGCCGTAGCGATGCATCTGATCAAGATCAGCCACACCATATCGATGCATCTGATCAAGATCAGCCACGCCATATCGATGCATCTGATCAAGATCAGCCACGCCATAGCGATGCATCTGATCAAGATCAGCCACGCCATATCGATGCATCTGATCAAGATCAGCCACGCCATATCGATGCATCTGATCAAGATCAGCCACGCCGTATCGATGCATCTGATCAAGATCAGCCACGCCATATCGATGCATCTGATCAAGATCAGCCACGCCGTAGCGATGCATCTGATCAAGATCAGCCACGCCGTAGCGATGCATCTGATCAAGATCAGCCACGCCATATCGATGCATCTGATCAAGATCAGCCACGCCATATCGATGCATCTGATCAAGATCAGCCACGCCATAGCGATGCATCTGATCAAGATCAGCCACGCCATATCGATGCATCTGATCAAGATCAGCCACGCCATATCGATGCATCTGATCAAGATCAGCCACGCCATATCGATGTATCTGATCAAGATCAGCCACGCCATATCGATGCATCTGATCAAGATCAGCCACGCCATATCGATGCATCTGATCAAGATCAGCCACGCCATATCGATGCATCTGATCAAGATCAGCCACGCCATATTGATGCATCTGATCAAGATCAGCCACGCCATATCGATGCATCTGATCAAGATCAGCCACGCCATATCGATGCATCTGATCAAGATCAGCCACGCCATATCGATGCATCTGATCAAGATCAGCCACGCCATATCGATGCATCTGATCAAGATCAGCCACGCCATATCGATGCATCTGATCAAGATCAGCCACGCCATATCGATGCATCTGATCAAGATCAGCCACGCCATATCGATGCATCTGATCAAGATCAGCCACGCCATATCGATGCATCTGATCAAGATCAGCCACGCCATATCGATGCATCTGATCAAGATCAGCCACGCCATATCGATGCATCTGATCAAGATCAGCCATGCCATATCGATGCATCTGATCAAGATCAGCCACGCCATATCGATGCATCTGATCAAGATCAGCCACGCCATATCGATGCATCTGATCAAGATCAGCCACGCCATATCGATGCATCTGATCAAGATCAGCCATGCCGTAGCGATGCTTCTGATCAAGATCAGCCATGCTGTAGCGATGCATCTGATCAGGATCTATGTTGTTTGCCATTCAGCATAGTGCTTTATATATATTTTGCAGGGGAACCGTACCTGCTACAGCTGAACTGAAGTTCCTGGACAAGGTGAAATGGCTGGACATGTATGGTGTAGATCTGCATCCTGTCCTGGTAAGTTATATTAAATACCATCTCCTAGCAACATCTACCTGAGAATAATGACAATCTCCAAGCAACGCCAACCTGAGAATAACGACCATCTCCGAGCATCGCCAACCTTCGACCGATGTTATCCTGGGAATAAAGAACCTTCGACCGACGCTATCCTGGGAATAAATAACCTTCGACCGACGTTATCCTGGGAATAAAGAACCTTCGACCGACGCTATCGTGGGAATAAAGAACCTTCGACCGACGCTATCGTGGGAATAAAGAACCTTCGACCGACGCTATCCTGGGAATAAAGAACCTTTGACCGACGCTATCCTGGGAATAAAGAAGTTCTTGAACCTTTGACCCAGGTTCGATCCTCGGATCAGGAAGTATGTGAGATGGTACGGTTGTCGCCAGATCAGACAGGATTGTTGATTTTTATTTTGGTACTCCGGTTTCCTCCCACACGAATAATCACACATACGCTTTCATCCGCGCCAACTAGAGTCATTAATATAATTGTTAAAGGTGTCCGATTAGCGCAGTGGTTAGCATGCTCGCTTCTAACGTTAGGAGCATCTAACCCTCTGATACACGCGTTATCTGGAGAACTTAATAATCCTAATAAGACTTGTCAGCTCAATATAACATACATTGCACTCTGACGAATAGAACTGTGTGTGAGTACTGCAATAAATGTTGCTTTTTTATTATTTAAGTTTATTTAACGTCACTACTGGTTGCCCATTTGAGTGACAACACCTTTCCTGGGCAGGCTCCAGCGGTTCCAGTACTTGTTGCACCAACAGATGTACGAAGCTGCCAACTTTTTCATATAAAGAAGCACGGTCTGAGCGGGGCTCGAACCTGTGACCATCAGTGGTGATAGGTTACAGTGGTATACAAGTCAGCAACCTTAACCACTAGACCACGGAGGACTAAATGTTGGCTGTCCGACTAGCGCAGTGGTTATCATGCTAGCATTGTGATTGGGCCCTTAGCCATGGCACTTAATTCCACATTGCCGTAGAAAGTTGTTAATGTATGTTTTGCAATTGTTGTAAAATAAATATAGTTTAACCCTTTCCCTCATAGAAGCACCTCTTGACACCATTACCAATACGACATACATTGACAATGTAGTAGCCAAGCCAATGTTCATAATAATGCCAGAATCTCATGTAGTCCCAGTAATATCGAGGTGGGATAGATATGGCGACTACTTATCCACTGCATGATAGTTAAATGGCTGTCGTTTTTATGGAGATATAAAAGTATATTAACCTAAATCTCTATGAAGGAAAGGGTTAAACTAAATTGTTACGTTGTTTGGTTTCAGGGAGAAAGCAACACAGAATATTTTCTTGGCCTCACTCCTACTGGTATTGTTGTGTATAAAAATAAAACCAAAGTTGGAAACTATTTCTGGTAAGTTGCCTCAGTTCCTATAAATACATATCTAGTGTTTTCCCCAGATTGAAAAAGGGGCAGGGCGCAGGTATAAAAAAGGGCATTTTTTCATGTTGTGTGTTACAAAAGGACAGAACTGACAAGGTCTCATTCATGTTATGAGTACGAAACATTTTGAGGACGAATCAATTTTGCAACCTATTGCATATTACAATTCAAAATATAATATAATTCATGACAATGGTGTGGTTTCCGAGATAATTATCTAAACTAAAATGTAAGCCAGAAAATTACAACAGTAATGCATTTACATTCATTTAAATAGAAACTTAAAATATAATGGCGGCATAATTAACATCTGTTGGTGGTATTTCCGACCAGTGAAATGGTACAATCCACATGCTGTGATATGCACAATACCAAGTACAACTAAAGACGCTTTTTATGTATTTAAGTCTGCATTTCAAAGATATCTCGATAATCCCCTACATTTGTTTTTACTGTTTATCCTCGTGTATTTATCATTGATAATTCCAAGGTGTATGGTACTTAAGAAATAATAAGTATCAACCGTGGTATATTGCAGAATAACCCGAGTTTGAAGTTCTTATGCGTAGAAATATATCACGAAGGCCGAAATTTTAGACGAGAATCAAAGGAGTATTTTCTTCAAACGCGGTGCTACTCCGCTGCATTTGGCTTTCGAAATTTCCTCCCGCGTAAGTGGTGATGACGTTATTTTTTATGGAAAATATCAATCTAGTGCATAAATGAACAAAAGTTGTAACTGATCAATAATTTTATTTATTTTGTCAAATAAAACTGTACAGAATAGTAACTGAAACGTTACTTAACAGAAAAATAAGACGGACAAGAGATTATCTGATTCTAAAAATAGCTCACTTCCGCGAATTCCCACAGTAGTATTTACAAACATCACGTGACTTTCATTCATAAAACTTTACACGCATTGTATAAATGGAATAGCCAAAACACGGTGCGCGCGCAGCATAGTTCAAGGTAGGTATATCGCAGAATAACCCGAGGTAGATTTTACTCTACAAGTATGTATGTTATTAGCTGGGTCGTGTTAGAATACTTAATATCTTCCTTTACAGCTTCATTCCCAAGTTCCCATGACCTAGAACTATTTACCAAGTCTTGCTTAGATTCATTGAATATGAGCACAGCATATTTGGTTGGATTATATTCGAATCTCCATTGTAGCGAATATAATCAAACTTAGATGACAGATATTGTTGACGCCGTTTCCTTTTCGATAAATAAACCTTTATATAGATAGTAGGTATCATATCGCAGACTCTAGATACTATACATGTATATGCATAGTTATAAACATGTCGTTGTAGAACATATTTCCAAGCATACTTTGTCGGAAATGTCGATGTTTCCAAATAAATATGCAAGTACTCAATGAGACGAATAACGTGTATTTCTGCGATAAACCCAAGATTCTGTCTTTCATTATAGTTCTGATATCTGACAAGTCTATTGGTAAATATTTTCTTGGTCAGGTAATGGCACAGGAGTCTGCAGAGTTGCCACAGGAACTGTAACTTCCTGTACAAGTCAATTTCCGCTGTTATTGGATTGGCAGCATTCTAATATAATTTAGTGACCTATCATTACACGCATTTAACGGCAACCGTTGCATGTATGTAACGCAAAACCTATGAGCACGTTCTATTTCTAAGATACTTGCTCCTGTTGTATAGTTCCATAGCACGCATCCATATAGCACCTTTGGCATAACTATTGTTTTATAAATATTTTAAAGGGTTAATGGGTTTAGGGTATTCGTGCTTATACCACTGTTTGAAATATTAAGAAGTGTCCCTCGCAATTTAGCGTTTGCAGCATGCAATGAGTCATTTATCCTCATGTATTTATCATTGATAATTCCAAGGTGTACGTACTTTATATCTTCCTACACAGATTCATTCCCGAGTTTCCATGACCGAGAACTCGTTACAAAATCTTGCTTAGATTTATTGAACACGATCACAGCACATTTGTTTGGGTTATATTCGAATCTCCATTGTAGCGAATGTAATCACACTCCAAGCAATAAACAAACATATTCCATGATAATCATTTGACTCCATCCATTTCTCTTTCAGGCCACGAATAACAAAGGTTAACTTCAAGGGAAAAGTCTTTGTTATCCGTGTAAAAGACAAAATTGTAAGTACCAACATATTACCCTTGTGTTATGGATGTTTCATTTGTTAGTAACATATTACCCTGTGTTATGGAGGTTTCATTTGTTACCAACATATTCCCCTGTGTTATGGAGGTTTCATTTGTTAGCAACATATTCCCCTGTGTTAATGAGGTTTCATTTGTTAGCAACATATTCCTCTGTGTTATGGAGGTTTCATTTGTTACCAACATATTCCCCTGTGTTATGGAGGTTTCATTTGTTACCAACATATTCCCCTGTGTTATGGAGGTTTCATTTGTTACCAACATATTCCCCTGTGTTATGGAGGTTTCATTTGTTACCAACATATTCCCCTGTGTTATGGAGGTTATATTTGTTACCAACATATTCCCCTGTGTTATGGAGGTTTCATTTGTTACTAACATATGCCCCTGTGTTATGGAGGTTTCATTTGTTACCAACATATGCCCCTGTGTTATGGAGGTTTCATTTGTTACCAACATATTCCCCTGTGTTATGGAGGTTTCATTTGTTACCAACATATTACCCTGTGTGATGGAGGTTATATTTGTTGCCAACCTATTGACCTGTGTTTATGGAGATTGCATAATACTATGTTACCAATCTATTACCCTGTGTTATGGAGGTTACATTTGTTACCAATCTATTACCCTGTGTTATGGAGGTTACATTTGTTACCAATCTATTACCCTGTGTTATGGAGGCTTCAATTGTTTCCAACATGTGTGTACTTACCATATACATGTATGCTCGGCCATAAGCCGACTAGTGGTATATCAAGGCTAAATAACATATATCTATAACTTTCAGAAAATTCCGATTCTTTACTTTCTCTCAAATCTCTTATGATCAACAGTTGTGTGAGATAAAATATCAGTGATATACAGGACTGATTTAGTTTTCCAAATAAATATAAATTTATAAAAAACATTTTTATATAAAACCATATTTTAGATTTTTGTGTGTGACTCTGCCATAAGTGGAACGACCATTTAGAGGACTTCTTCGTAGCTAATGAGGTTGACTTAACTGTTATGATCAAGTATGTCCCGCCCAGCTGTAGCCGCTAAGTTGTAGGAACTTGTTTCACAATCAAGCTAAAATAACTTTGTATAATGTATAAACTGTACAGTCCAGCCCCAGCTTAACCATTTTCGATGAGCGGGATGGCCTCTGTATACCACTCTTGTAACACCAATCACTGCCAGGAATGAGGTTTCGAGAGTGATTAATATAAGTTGTAGGAACTTGTTTCGCAATCGAGCTAAAATAACTTTGTATAATGTATAAACTGTACAGTCCAGCCCCAGCTTAACCATTTTCGATGAGCGGAATGGCCTCTGTATACCACTCTTGTAACACCAATCACTGCCAGGAATGAGGTTTCGAGAGTGATTAATATAAGTTGTAGGAACTTGTTTCGCAATCGAGTTAAAATAAAATGTGTATAAACTAAGTATGTACGATACATGTATACACTATGTTATAACCGGATGTAAGCTGCACACTAATTTCTGTTCTTTCAGAATGATGAACACACATATGCGTTTGAGCTGGCGACAAAGGCCGGGTGCAAGCATCTATGGAAATGCTGCGTAGAACATCATGCATTCTTCAGGTAAACATGCTGCCAATAGATATAACCTATCGAGAACACGGGTAAAATTTGGCACAATATTTTGTTTCTGTTATTATTAATAATATAAAAATATATCGACAACAGATACATGTATGTTATCTGTAATCTTTAGAAAGACTTGTTCCGAAATGTTAACGCAGAGTGCTAAGAAACTATAGAGACCGCTGGAGCCGTTACGATTTTTTTAAATTCCACATGCCTCCTCTCTCCCTCGTGGCGATTGATTCCATCAGGAATGAGGTCTTGAGAGTGATTAATATAAGTTGTAAGAACTTGTTTCTCAATCGAGCTAAAATCAAGTTGTAGAAACTAGAATGATCTATAGAATTGTGCAGATGTTTAGTCAGTCAGTGGGGTGTAATACCCACATAGAGCTAACAGTTGTGTACATCTTCACTGTCGCCTATTCTAATTAATGCGTACTTTTTGAGTTAGCTCTAATATAGACATGCTCATTAATGAACTACTATACATGTATACCTCTGCAGCCATTGTCTACTGCCTTCAGTGTGTATAGAAACTCTTACTTCTAGTTCTGTATAGCGAGTGTGACGTGCCTTCTAGGGACCCGAATGGTTTAACCGTTACGGTCGATTTCAAATCATTTGTCTCTCCTTCACTGCTGTATGTTCCAGTCTCAATGCGCGTGTCTGATTCTTTCATGTTTGGAAGCTATCCAACTGGCTCGGCGGTTGTACCCGGGTGCCCGTCCATGCTGAAATACTCCTCGGAAGTGTACCCGGGATCTTCCTCCACCAATAATAGTTGGAGAAATTACCATTAATAGTTGGACATGGTAAAAATCATCTTTTCGTGAAATTACTCGTATGTGGCAGCCGACGCCGTAAATATAATATAAAAAATATAATACAATTGTTGACGATCCTTAAACCAAAAAAAGTGACACCTTGTTTTTCAGCATAATAAAAATTGTTATTAGGTTGTCATAGTGAGTATATATCACTCCTTGTTGGCACACACTATATTCTCAAATACCCTGTCAACAACCCAAATACCCTGTCAACAACCCAAATAACCTGTCAACAACCCAAATACCCTGTCAACAACCCAAATAACCTGTCAACAACCCAAATACCCTGTCAACAACCCAAATACCCTGTCAACAACCCAAATAACCTGTCAACAACCCAAATACCCTGTCAACAACCCAAATAGCATCAATTATTTGTTTCTGCCCTATTGTTTACAATGTCATTTCCTTGGTAACGTTGTAACACCAAGAAGGTAAATGTTGGCACGTCACATAAATATATATATTACGCTCTTTATTAGTTCTTACATGTACAAAAATATGTTCTGCTTGTAATAACGTAACACTTCTGAATGTAATGAAAAATAAAGAAATTATTGTAATATAGCTATAAATTGAAAACTAATCTGTGCAGAGAAATGTCACCAAAGAAATTCCAGTCAAACCTGTCTTAAGCAGCCAGCCAAGGAATTCACAGAAAGTGGCTGCTTAGCACAGGTGGCTGCTTAATAGAGGTCAAATGTATAATCAAGCAGCATATTGGGAATCTGGAAACTGGCTGCTTAATACAGGTTGGCTGCTGAATGGAGGTGACCACTAACACAGGTTTGACTGTTAACACAGGTTTGACTGTATTATAATTTTTCAGGAAGTTTTCAAAGTGTTTCGTTGTAAGCATTGAATTCTCTAGGCATTAATTTCATAAAATAAAATAATGTGTAGCTACTCTGTACCAATGTAGCGATATACTAGTAACGGCTTCTCAATCTTACAGACTTCTAAATAGGTTTGCAAAAAGTGTAGATCCAGATGAGCCGGCTCATAACTAGCCATCTCATCAAGGTCTGCACATTTAGCTAGTAATTTTACTATTTTTAGACAACATTACTTATTTTGATATAATTGAAATGGTCCTAAAAATATTATGGGCCAGTCCATGTTGGTGAATGGGTGGATCATGGGCCAGTCCATGTTGGTGAATGGGTGGATCATGGGCCAGTCCATGTCGGTGAATGGGTGGATCATGGGCCAGTCCATGTCGGTGAATGGGTGGATTATGGGCTAGTCCATGTTGGTGAATGGGTGGATTATGGGCCAGTCCATGTTGGTGAATGGGTGGATCATGGGCCAGTCCATGTTGGTGAATGGGTGGATTATGGGCCAGTCCATGTTGGTGAATGGGTGGATCATGGTCCAGTCCATGTCGGTGAATGGGTGGATTATGGGCCAGTCCATGTCAGTGAATGGGTGGATCATGAGCCAGTCCATGTCGGTGAATTGGTGGATCATGGGCCAGTCCATGTCGGTGAATGGGTGGATCATGGGCCAGTCCATGTCGGTGAATGGGTGGATTATGGGCCAGTCCATGTCGGTGAATGGGTGGATCATGGGCCAGTCCATGTCGGTGAATGGGTGGATCATGGGCCAGTCCATGTCGGTGAATGGGTGGATTATGGGCCAGTTCATGTTTGTGAAATGGTCCAAATGTAATTTTCTGATCAATTTATTGGTCTAAAAATATTATGGGCCTGTCCATGTCGGTGAATGGGTGGATCATGGGCCAGTCCATGTCGGTGAATAGGTGGAATAAGTTAAGAAAGCAAGCAAAATGCAAATAATATATTTCCGTTATTCTATTCACTTTACCAGGCTATCAAGGTAACTACTGGGTGTGTTATTGTTTCTTATATTATAGTACTGCATTATTTTATGTGGGTTTTTTATGTGGGCATGCCACGCCTATAAGGCACTGAAGGCGCGGTCGCGTAGATTGTCACTGATGATGAAAAATCCAAATGTGACAAAATTCAATGAAAATTGGAGGGGATATTGGCGGTCGCATATCTCTACACGCTTATCATATATATTATATATCTTATTTCTGTATAGAAATAACCGTCTCCGTGGTCGAGTGGTTAAGGTCGCTGACTTGTATACCACTGTAACCTATCATCTCTGATGGTCACAGGCAGTTTCTTATGGAGGTTGGTGCACCAAAGTACTAGTTAACCGCTGGAGCCTGCCCAGGAAAGGTGTTGTTAGGTAAACTGCCCGCCGCTCAAATGGGAAACCAGTAGCGACGTTAAATAAACTTAAATAAATAAAAATGTATAGAAATCTTAGAATAAATATGTTATCATTTTCAAAAATAGTTCTCTGAAAATATCGGAATTTGAACATCTGAATCGTACAATAAAATGTGTCGGAGTGCACCATCGACGCTCTAGCAATCAAAATAGTCCTGGGGAAGTAGCATACCCTCGGAACCCTCCAGCACCATCATACATTCATCGCTCAGTTTATTAGTCGGGTCTACAAATGCATTACGGCTAGCTAAACACCTGGTAGTTAGCTAGGCATTGTTAAAAACTGATGTCTGTAAATACATCAAACCAATTAATTCAATACATGTGAGAATATGGGCAAGTTTCATGCCATAAGAGGCAACTGACTTCTAATGTTATGGAAGTCATGATAGTGTAGTGCTAGTGTGTTCGCTTCCGGTGCAAAAGGCCAGAGTTTGTGTCCCTGCTGGAGCAGTTACGATTGTGCCCTTAGGCAAGGCATTGAAATTCCACATGCCTTTTCTCTCGCCCTCGTGGCGATGCAATCCATCAGGAATGAAATTTTGAGAGTGATTGATATAAGTTGTAAGAACTTGTTTCGCAATCGAGCTAAAATAAGTTACTGTTGTCTTGACTAAAACTTATAAAATCATCATTCAACCTGTTCATTTATATATATATATTGCAAGTATATGATGATGATGATGATGATGATGATGATATCTGTCCTACGATATTTAAACAGTTGATTTCCAATACTCATGTTTCATTTAGATTTCATTCATGTTTCCTTTGTTAGACTCAATCAGCTGGGGGCTTCAGCAACTAGAACTAGTAAGCCATTTAGATCAACTGCTAAACATCGAAATAGGTAAGTCATCTCACAGCATGCAATAACCTTGGTTGATGTGTAAGGGAGGGGGAGGAGGGAGGGGGAGTCTAATATAAGCCATTTAGTACATGTAGATCAACTGCTAAACACAGACATAGGTAAGTCATCTCACAGAATGGAAAACTCCTCACTTGTTGGGGGGAGGGGTGTGGAGGGACAATTTAGTAGATCAAATGTTAAATACAGACAAGCAAGTCTTCTCAAAGCATGGTACAACCTTAGTTGTCGTGTGAGTGAGGAGGGAGGGTGAGGAGGGTGAGGGGAATACAATAAACTATTTAGTAGATCAAAATAAAACATGTAAATTATCTCGTGACGGGAAATACCTTAGTTGTTGTGGTAGTGAGGGAATGGGGAGACAATAGAGGGAGTGTGGGGGTGAAGTCTAATGACCTATTTAATATATCAACTGCTAAATGCAGATTTAGGTAAGTCATCCGACATCATGGGAAAATATCAGTTATCAGTGGGGTTGGGGAGTGACAGCGAGAGGGGGTAGTCTAATAAACGATTTTGTAAATCAAATGTTAAATACAGACATGGTGTTTGGGAACTGTGGCACAATGGAGTGTAGGTGTTGGTGATCTAGTCAGTAGTGGTGTTGGGGTACCATACAATGGAGTGTAGGTGTGGATGATCTAGTCAGTAGTGGTGTTGGGGTACCATACAATGGAGTGTAGGTGTGGATGATCTAGTCAGTAGTTGTGTTGGGGAACCATACAATGGAGTGTAGGTGTGGATGATCTAGTGGTGTTGGGGAACCATACAATGGAGTGTAGGTGTTGGTGATCTAGTCAGTAGTGGTGTTGGGGAACCATACAATGGAGTGTAGGTGTTGATGATCTAGTGGTGTTGGGGAACCATACAATGGAGTGTAGGTGTTGATGATCTAGTCAGTAGTGGTGTTGGGGAACCATACAATGGAGTGTAGGTGTTGATGATCTAGTCAGTAGTGGTGTTGGGGAACCATACAATGGAGTGTAGGTGTTGATGATCTAGTGGTGTTGGGGAACCATACAATGGAGTGTAGGTGTTGATGATCTAGTCAGTAGTGGTGTTGGGGAACCATACAATGGAGTGTAGGCGTTGATGATCTAGTGGTGTTGGGGAACCATACAATGGAGTGTAGGTGTTGATGATCTAGTGGTGTTGGGGAACCATACAATGGAGTGTAGGTGTTGATGATCTAGTGGTGTTGGGGAACCATACAATGGAGTGTAGGTGTTGATGATCTAGTCAGTAGTGGTGTTGGGGAACCATACAATGGAGTGTAGGTGTTGATGATCTAGTCAGTAGTGGTGTTGGGGAACCATACAATGGAGTGTAGGTGTTGATGATCTAGTGGTGTTGGGGAACCATACAATGGAGTGTAGGTGTTGATGATCTAGTGGTGTTGGGGAACCATACAATGGAGTGTAGGTGTTGATGATATAGTGGTGTTGGGGAACCATACAATGGAGTGTAGGTGTTGATGATCTAGTGGTGTTGGGGAACCATACAATGGAGTGTAGGTGTTGATGATCTAGTCAGTAGTGGTGTTGGGGAACCATACAATGGAGTGTAGGTGTTGATGATCTAGTCAGTAGTGGTGTTGGGGAACCATACAATGGAGTGTAGGTGTTGATGATCTAGTCAGTAGTGGTGTTGGGGAACCATACAATGGAGTGTAGGTGTTGATGATCTAGTCAGTAGTGGTGTTGGGGAACCATACAATGGAGTGTAGGTGTTGATGATCTAGTCAGTAGTGGTGTTGGGGAACCATACAATGGAGTGTAGGTGTTGATGATCTAGTGGTGTTGGGGAACCATACAATGGAGTGTAGGTGTTGATGATCTAGTGGTGTTGGGGAACCATACAATGGAGTGTAGGTGTTGGTGATCTAGTCAGTAGTGGTGTTGGGGAACCATACAATGGAGTGTAGGTGTTGATGATCTAGTGGTGTTGGGGAACCATACAATGGAGTGTAGGTGTTGATGATCTAGTCAGTAGTGTTGGGGAACCATACAATGGAGTGTAGGTGTTGATGATCTAGTCAGTAGTGGTGTTGGGGAACCATACAATGGAGTGTAGGTGTTGATGATCTAGTCAGTAGTGGTGTTGGGGAACCATACAATGGAGTGTAGGTATTGATGATCTAGTCAGTAGTGGTGTTGGGGAACCATACAATGGAGTGTAGGTGTTGATGATCTAGTCAGTAGTGGTGTTGGGGAACCATACAATGGAGTGTAGGTGTTGATGATCTAGTCAGTAGTGGTGTTGGGGAACCATACAATGGAGTGTAGGTGTGATGATCTAGTCAGTAGTGGTGTTGGGGAACCATACAATGGAGTGTAGGTGTGGATGATCTAGTCAGTAGTGGTGTTGGGGAACCATACAATGGAGTGTAGGTGTTGATGATCTAGTGGTGTTGGGGAACCATACAATGGAGTGTAGGTGTGGATGATCTAGTCAGTAGTGGTGTTGGGGAACCATACAATGGAGTGTAGGTGTTGATGATCTAGTGGTGTTGGGGAACCATACAATGGAGTGTAGGTGTGGATGATCTAGTCAGTAGTGGTGTTGGGGAACCATACAATGGAGTGTAGGTGTTGATGATCTAGTGGTGTTGGGGAACCATACAATGGTGTGTAGGTGTTGATGGTCTAGTCAGTAGTGGTGTTGGGGAACCATACAATGGAGTGTAGGTGTTGATGATCTAGTCAGTAGTGGTGTTGGGGAACCATACAATGGAGTGTAGGTGTTGATGATCTAGTGGTGTTGGGGAACCATACAATGGAGTATAGGTGTTGATGATCTAGTGGTGTTGGGGAACCATACAATGGAGTGTAGGTGTTGATGATCTAGTGGTGTTGGGGAACCATACAATGGTGTGTAGGTGTTGATGATCTAGTCAGTAGTGGTGTTGGGGAACCATACAATGGTGTGTAGGTGTTGATGATCTAGTCAGTAGTGGTGTTGGGGAACCATACAATGGTGTGTAGGTGTTGATGATCTAGTCAGTAGTGGTGTTGGGGAACCATACAATGGTGTGTAGGTGTTGATGATCTAGTCAGTAGTGGTGTTGGGGAACCATACAATGGAGTGTAGGTGTTGATGATCTAGTCAGTAGTGGTGTTGGGGAACCATACACTGGAGTGTAGGTGTTGATGATCTAGTGGTGTTGGGGAACCATACAATGGAGTGTAGGTATTGATGGTCTAGTCAGTAGCGGTGTTGGGGAACCATACAATGGAGTGTAGGTGTTGATGATCTAGTCAGTAGTGGTGTTGGGGAACCATACAATGGAGTGTAGGTATTGGTGATCTAGTCAGTAGCGGTGTTGGGGAACCATACAATGGAGTGTAGGTGTTGATGATCTAGTCAGTAGTGGTGTTGGGGAACCATACAATGGAGTGAAGGTGTTGATGATCTAGTCAGTAGTGGTGTTGGGGAACCACACAATGGAGTGTAGGTGTGGATGATCTAGTGGTGTTGGGGAACCATACACTGGAGTGTAGGTGTTGATGATCTAGTGGTGTTGGGGAACCATACAATGGAGTGTAGGTGTTGATGATCTAGTCAGTAGTGGTGTTGGGGAACCATACAATGGAGTGTAGGTGTTGATGATCTAGTGGTGTTGGGGAACCATACAATGGAGTGTAGGTGTTGATGATCTAGTCAGTAGTGGTGTTGGGGAACCATACAATGGAGTGTAGGTGTTGATGATCTAGTCAGTAGTGGTGTTGGGGAACCATACAATGGAGTGTAGGTGTAGATGTTCTAGTCAGTAGTGGTGTTGGGGAACCATACAATGGAGTGTAGGTGTTGATGATCTAGTCAGTAGTGGTGTTGGGGAACCATACAATGGAGTGTAGGTGTTGATGTCTAGTGGTGTTGGGGAACCATACAATGGAGTGTAGGTGTTGATGATCTAGTGGTGTTGGGGAACCATACAATGGAGTGTAGGTGTTGATGGTCTAGTGGTGTTGGGGAACCATACAATGGAGTGTAGGTGTTGATGATCTAGTGGTGTTGGGGAACCATACAATGGAGTGTAGGTGTTGATGATCTAGTGGTGTTGGGGAACCATACAATGGAGTGTAGGTGTTGATGATCTAGTCAGTAGTGGTGTTGGGGAACCACACAATGGAGTGTAGGTGTAGATGATCTAGTCAGTAGTGGTGTTGGGGAACCATACAATGGAGTGTAGGCGTTGATGATCTAGTGGTGTTGGGGAACCATACAATGGAGTGTAGGTGTTGGATGATCTAGTGGTGTTGGGGAACCATACAATGGAGTGTAGGTGTTGATGGTCTAGTCAGTAGTGGTGTTGGGGAACCATACAATGGAGTGTAGGTGTAGATGATCTAGTCAGTAGTGGTGTTGGGGATCTGTTTGTTAAATAATGGGGGGAGGGGGAATATGAAAGTTGATCTAGGGTATTACTAAGTGAGCTAACAGATATAGGGTCTCTGAGGATTATAACAAAGTAGATCAATCGTGAAAACTGTCATAATAAATAAACTAGAAGAATCATGTAATACATGTTTATCATCTAGCACTTATGTGTGTGTGTGTATTTGTGTTTGTTGTGTGTGTTTGTGTTTGTAACTGCTTGCTTTCAGTTATATTCCTGTTCAAAATGTTATACAATTCTATTCATTACAAGATCAGTATTACAGGTTTTGCAGTAATGACATCCATACTTGTTCACATATTTAATGTACTTGAACATTGTTGATAAATATGTAATCTTATTTTGACTCGATCTTTTTGCATTCTGTTCTCTTCGTAGCTTAACTTCTCCGTAACAAATCCTAACAGCAATGAAATGAACGCGCGTACATCACTTTTACCATGTTTTATTAACCCTTTCAACACCACAGACCTCTATTTATAGGCTTACAAAAAGTGTAGATCCAGATGAGCCAGCTCGTGACGAGCCGTCTCATCAGGATCTGCACTTTTTGCAAGTAGTATTATTAATTTTAGACAAAATTACTCATCTTGATAAATGAACTGGTCCGAATGTAATTTTCTTATTCATTTATTGGTCTAAGAATATCATGGACCAGTCCATGTCAGTTACTTGGTGTTGAATGGGTTAATATTGCTGGCATAAAAAACGGAAGACTCGCATACAATGCCATTAAATTAAGAAAGCACCCGGATGTTAAAAGCGCCGTAGTCTATTTAATAGGACTAATTTGATAAGTGCAAATAAAACAATTGAAGCGTAACGAGAGCCTCGATTGGTTAAATGTTTGGGGCGATACCTGTCATTCACAGCATGTAGTCTGCAGGGTTTACAATTGATAATAGGGTCCAATCATGACAAGAAACAGTTGATTAGTTTGTTTATTCTGTTAATTGATATGTTTATTCGACACCTGTCCGATAATCACATCCATAGCATTTTGACTTGCCCGGGACTAAACTCTGGTTGACGGCCACCTGCCCGAACATTGTTTTGACTTGCCCCGGGCGTCGGGCAATAGGATTTGTCGAGCCCTGCAAATTCATTTTTTGTTAAACTTTTATATCTTCTATCGCTAAACTGTTTGTTTCTAAATACCTACTTGTCTCTTGCAGCGCTGTGTATATAAATAGATCACTGTCAAATGAGAAATTTTGTCTAAATTCTGATCGTAAAATATCAATTTGTATATGCGATTTACAACTATTGGTTAAATATTTCATATTTTCAGTTGTTGCAGGATTAGTATATTGCATATGTATTCCACTAAATTATATCCTTTCCATTGGTCAAAGGCGGTTACATGGTGACCCTACATGGGACTGTGGAGGGTCAGTATATCTTATGTAGGGTCAATAGAAAACGTTCTGCTTTCTAAAAGTAATTTTGACGCCAATTTGACTAAAATAAGTTCAGAAAACAATTTTAAATCTTAAAATTCAGATATACATATTCCTGTATATACTAAATGATATGAGATGGTACGATGGTTGCCAGATAAGACAGGTGGGTTTTCTCCGGGTACTCCGGTTTCCTCCCACACAAATGACCACATTTACGCTTTTATCCGCGCCAACGAGAGTGATTAATATAAGTTGTTAAAACTTGCTTCGCAATCGTAGTAAAATAAATAAAGTCTGTCAATAAATATGTCATAATTGTATGTTAGTATACTCACATATTTGTAGATTAGTAACTTTTATAATGTTCTACTTGTAAACAATTGTCAGAATAATGAATCTATTCACAGTAGTTTTAATCTCCCCCGTTTCCCCCATATATATATATTCACAGGAGGTGTAACCCCCCTTCCTCCATATATATATATTCACAGGAGGTGTAACCCCCCTTCCTCCATATATATATATTCACAGGAGATGTAACCCCCCTCCCTCCATATATATATATATTCACAGGAGGTGTAACCCCCCTCCCTCCATATATATATTATATATAGCTGTATTAGGGTATTAGGCGATACATAGCCTGGGAACAGGTGTCGTTATATTTTGCCTGGTCAGTGAAATAAATATATTTTAACACCAAGACTATTAATTGGGCCGTATTGAGCTTCTGATAATGTCATTTTGCCAGAAGTTAAAAAGTGAAAAATCGACAGATTGGAACCCGGGCTAGGTGATACATAGAACAAATCAATTTTGTTTGTTTTAGTGTATGATCGAAATACCTCGATCATTCACTTATACAAACAAATATTCTTTTTATTTTTGCTGAAGAGTGTTTTTTTCCGATCTGTTAACCCATTCAACACCAAGTAACTGACATGGACTGGTCCATGATATTTTTAGACCAATAAATTAATAACAAAATTACATTTGGATCAGTTCATTTATCAAAATGGGTAAAAAAAATTCTAAATATAGTTATATTACTTGAAAAAAGTGCAGATCCTGATGAGACGGCTCGTCACGAGCCGGCTCATCTGGATCTACACTTTTTTGTAAGCCAATTTAGAGGTCTGTGGTGTTGAAAGGGTTAATTTGAAAAATGCCTTGATAGTAAAATGTCACATTTTCCAAGTCTAAATATTTGGACTAGATGCAACTGTGTGCAAAATTGTGCTAGAATGCTGTGTTTGAGTCCGAACATTCACGTTGACAACATTTCAACTTGCAGCGACTAGGTACCACACACGCAAGGCAGTGAGAAATCAATTGTCTTCTTCCACTTCTTTCAACCAGTGGAATATAACACCATTGATTTCTTAGTGGCCGAGTGGTTACGGTCATTGACTTCAGATCACTTGCCCCTCATCACTGTAGATTCGAATCCTACTGATTTCTTAGTGGCCGAGTGGTTACGGTCATTGACTTCAGATCACTTGCCCCTCATCACTGTAGATTCGAATCCCACTTGGGGTCTCGAAGTGTTTCAAGTGAGGAAGCTATCCAGTGGTTCTGCCTGGGTGCACTTAGCGTGGTGTTGATTGAAGAACGACAAGTCGACAACTCTTCTCTGCAAGATACGATCGCTAATAGGCCTATTAACCCTTTCAACACTACAGGCCTCTAAATAGACTTACAAAAAGTGTAGATCCAGATGAGCCGGCTTGTGACTTTTTGCCAGTAATAATTATTACTGTTTTTAGATAGAATTACCCATTTTGATAAATGAACTGGTCCAAAGGTAATTTTCTTATTAATTTATTGGTTTAAAAATATCATGCACCAGTCCATGTCAGTTACTTGGGGTTGAATGGGTTAATAGGATTAATGATAAGCAATAATTACAAGGAATACACACCAGGTTTCCCCAGGCGTTGATATTATCAGAAGCTCAATACAGCTCAATTAATGGCCTTGGTGTTAAAAGTATATTTATATGACAGACCAGGCAAAATATGTCGACACCTGTACCCAGACTAGGGTGCCCTGTCTGTACATGAACTACTGCACAGAGGGGCACCCTGGGTCTCCCTCCACCAATAATAGCTGAAGAATCACCATACGCCATAAGCCCTAACCCCTACAATCGAAAATGATTTCACCGATAAATTTCTACATTTCATTGGAAAGCATAAAATCAAATCCTTTTCATGGCTATCGGATAAATTGTCGTGCTCCTGTGACTATATTATGTATATTATTTGAGGTGAGAAGAACACCCACTTAGTAATTCCTCTATATTCTCACGGTGGCAGGTGTTTATGCTTATAGTTATGCAGCAAGCATTAATAATAAAACTAGTATAATGGTGGGTTTATGATATTTATGTAATAATCATGGTGCACTCCCAGCATTCATGTGAACCTACACCGAGACCTACCTCTGTTGCTTTCTTTCTCACTCGGCACATTTAACATATTGATATTAAACAAACGAGGGAAAATCAAAGGGGTTCTCAAGGGGGGAATTTTGAAATTTGGTACGTAAAATTAATGTACCTCATTTCCAAAAAATTGTTGAACAGACGGATCTGTAGTCCATTGGTTAACACGTTGGACTGGTGTTCGATTCCCAGTCTGACCCTAATAAAATTAACAGTCTTTCAGATGGGACTATAAACCGAGGACTCATGTCAGTGCTTTGCACTGTGCACGTAAAAGAACCAGAGGAGACTCTGGAATTGGTCTCTGTCTGTATCATTGCACTATCCTCCAAAATCTTTAATGACTAATCTCTTCAGGAGGCGTCGCTCATATGGCAACCGGTAGCGACAATAAACGTAAACAAATAAAATTGTTGACCTCAAGGGGGACAGACCACATGAATGGTGTAACTTCATGTATAGTAACATCTCAAGGGGGTCTGAGCAGTAGAAGTTGTGATAGCACAGTGGTAGCACGCTTCAGGTGCGAAAGGCCCATAGTTCGAGCCCCGCTGGAGCTGTTATGATTGTGCCCTTAGGCAAGGCATTTAAATTCCACGTTGCCTCTTCTCTCTGCCTTGTGCCTCGTGGATTACATCAGGAATGAGGTCTCGAGAGTGATTAATATAAGTTGTGAGAACTTTTTTTGCAATGGAGCTAAAATAAATTTGTATAAAATAAACTACGGGGGTGTGAACCTCTCCAGTGGGGACAGACCCCATGAAGTGGGTAATGTCATGTGTATTGACCTATGCAGGTGGAACAGACCCCATGAAGGTGGTAACTTTATGTATATTAACCTCTCCATGGGGACAAACCCTATGTAGTGGGTAGCTTCATGTCTATTAACCTCTGAAGGGGGACTTATCCACAAAGATGTTAACTTCATGTGTATCAACCTCCATGAAGATGGTAATTTTATGTATATTAACATCTCCAGGGGATATACCCCATGATGTGGGTAACTTCATATATTAACCTCTGAAGGGGACATACCCCATGAATGGGGGTAGCTTCATGTATATTAACCTCTGAAGGGGGACAGACCCTATGAAAGGGTGTAACTTCATGTGTATTAACCTCTGAATGGGGGACAGACCCTATGAAAGGGGGTAATTTCATGTGTATTAACCTCTGAACGGGGGCAGACCCAGGAAGAGGGTAACGTGTGTATTAGTCAAACTTGTCTTAAACGACCAGCAAGAGGAATGACACAATGTTGTTGCTTAGCACAAGCAGCTGCTTAATAGAGGACCTCAGGTCAAGTGGGAGATAACTTGTTAAGGAATGTGAAAACTGGCTGCTTACTGCAAGTTCGCTGCTTTATTGTGTAAGCTCAAACGCAGTGGTCGGCTCATCCATGCATGGCTGCTTTATTGTGTAAGCTCAACCGCAGTGGTCGGCTCATCCATGCATGGCTGCTTTATTATGTAAGCTCAAATGCAATGGTCGGCTCATCCATGCATGGCTGCTTACTACAGGTTGGCTGCTTTATTGTGTAAGCTCATCCATGCACAGATTCTTGTATACGTTGATAGAAAATGAGCCACTGAGGTGTAATGGACACGGTGTCAGCCGAGGTTTGAGCCCCGTCAGAACCACAGTTGTGGTGTTCTTAGGCCAGGCACTTAGATCCACATTGACTCCCTTGTTGCGATGGATTCCATCTGGAATGAGACCGTGAGAGCGATTAATCTAACGTTGTAAGAACTTGTTTCGCAATCGAGCTAAAATTAATTTGTATATGAAGAAAATGTTGCATTACAATGTATATATGGAAACTGTATTGGTGGCTGTTGACCTGTTTATAGAGAGAAGAAAATGTTGCATTGCAATGTATATATGGAAAATGTATTGGTGGCTGTTGACCTGTTTATAGAGAGAAGAAAATGTTGCATTGCAATGTATATATGGAAAATGTATTGGTGGTATGTGACCTATAGAGAGAGAATGTTTGTTATAGTGGGAGACAGGACCGACAGAACAATACAGAGCAGAGCGCGCGTGAGCAGCCACGTGTGATGCGCGTTCAGAGTCGACGACAGGCACGTAGAGCAATGTCCGACACACATCTTCATCAAGGTGAGTGTATGTTTGTGATATGTTTGTTATGAAGCACATTTCCTCTGAGCTGTTGTATGTGTGTTTTACGTTTATTTATCGTCACTACCTATTGCCCATATGAGCCACGCCTCCTGAAGAGATTAGTCATTTTAGATTTTTGGAGGGTAGTGCAATGATACAGACAGAGCTCCATTCCAGCGTCTCCTTGGGTTCTTTTACATGCATGGTGTAAAGCACCGACACAAGAACTCAGCTTAAAGTCCCATCTGAAAGAATGTTAATATTATTAGGGTCAGATGGGGGGATCAAACCTGCGATCCCGGGATTGAATTTTCTGGGTAATAGAAGCTGTAAACTATAATTATAACTGTAAAATGAATTTCCTAGGTAACTACCGTATACAATCTATTAGAAGAATATTGTATTGCAGGCGACATGATGACAGGTATACAGTACTCGGAAGGACATGTTACAATGGTGGTTACACCAGAACACGTCAAAGGGTGAGCAATGAGCGACCTCGCTCGTTTTTCTATTACCTCCCTTGGCTGATAGAGTCTGATTTATCCAAAAATGTATATTGGTCCTTTTAGTTGGAATCCTTTGAATTTACTGTTGTTCCTGTGTTAATTAATTGATTAAACATTATTACTGTAAAGTATCCATTGGTTATATGTTGGATATGTTACCAGATCGATTTAACCCATTCAACACCAAGTAACTGACATGGACTGGTCCATGATATTTTTAGACCAATAAATTAATAACAAAATTACATTTGGATCAGTTCATTTATCAAATTGGGTAAAAAAAATTCTAAAAATAGTTATATTACTTGAAAAAAGTGCAGATCCTGATGAGACGGCTCGTCACGAGCCGGCTCATCTGGATCTACACTTTTTTGTAAGCCAATTTAGAGGTCTGTGGTGTTGAAAGGGTTAATGTGTCATTATAAGATGAGAATACGGATGAAAATGGATAGCATGTAATGCAAAGGAAACAACGATAAAAACAGAGGAAGCCAATTAAGAGGACCAATCTACTTTTTTTAGGAGTATTCAGGGGCAGTAACTGACCAATTTCTCTCATTGCAAAATAAAACGCCATACGGTTCACACAGATTGTTTCTCTTGTGAAAAGACTACACTTTTCCAGTGATGGCGACAACGACGCCATCAACAATTGCATATAACTAAAATCCTGTCAAATACAAGGCTTTGATAAGTTGCATACTGTTTCTAAGGGTTGTTCCTTAACCCCTCCCCCAACAAGGCCCCCCCCAACAAGTCGCCCCTCCCCCAGAGTGAACTTGTATAATAATGGTGTTGCTTTCAGATATTTTTGACCTGTGAAAAGACCCTAAACCTCATACATCATTTCTCAAAAACCGTCAACGGTATTGCTTTGAAACTTCACATACACATCCGAGGACAATTTCTCAACATCTACAGTAAGTTCCAACCCTACCAGTGACCTTGAACTTTAAATTTGGCTAAAAATAGTACAATTTCAGTAATTATTTATGTATGAAAAACTGTCAACGGTATTGCTTTGAAACTTCACATACACATCCGAGGACAATTTCTCAACATCCACTGTAAGTTCCAACCCTACCAGTGACCTTGAACTTGAAATTTGGCTAAAAATAGTACAATTTCAGAAATTATTTATGTTTGAAAAACCGTCAACGGTATTGCTTCACATGCATATCCAAGGACTAATTCTCAACACTTTATGTCTACACTCTACCAGTCACCTTGAACTTTAAATTTGGCTAAAAATAGTACAATTTCAGAAATTATTTATGCCTGAAAAAGTTAACCGTCAATGGTATTGCTTCACATGCATATCCAAGGACTAATTATCAACAGTTATGTCTCCACCCTGCCACTGACCTTGCGCTTGAACTTTAGCCCAAAATAGTATGATTTCATAAAAACCGTTTATCCAAAACTGTCAATGATATTATTTTGAAGCTTTGCCTACACATCCCAGTGCTAATTCTTTACACCCATGGTAAGTCCCCACCCTAACTGACCTTGAACTTAAATTTGGTGAATTCTTTGAAAAGCATGAAAGAATATATTTCGGTGTGCCAGCACGTATACAGTGAATCATTCATACCGAGACACCTTGGAGCAGTAAACTTGATAACAAATACTAACAATATGTGAAGATTTGCCCATAAATTAACTGTCGTTTTTATGAAATGTTTGCTTGTTTGAAATGTTTGCCCTTTGATGAATATTTAATTACAAAATCATCAATGACTTTGTCAATGGAGATTTAATAATGGTAAATCAGTGGGGGGTCAATTTGCATATGAAATTATAGCTTTTGTGTGTGTGTGTTTTTACGTTTATTTATCGTTGCTACCGGTTGCCCATATGAGCGACGCCTCCTGAAGAGATTAGTCATTTTAGATTTTTGGAGGATAGTGTAATGATACAGACAGAGACCCATTCCAGAGTCTCCTCTGGTTCTTTTACGTGCACGGTGTAAAGCACCGACACAAGACCTCGGTTTAATGTCCCATCTGAAAGACTGTTAATTTTATTATGGTCAGACAGGGGACCGAACCTGGATTACCAGTCCAGCGTGTTACCACTGGACTACAGCTTTTATTTTTCCATTTGAAGCATAAAAAGCGAACAGTGAGCCTTTGGTAATGACATAATATTGACTCTCCTAACAGGAACAGACATAGAAGTCTCCCGGACTTGAAGGGTCGAGAATCTCCAACAAGCACTAGATCTGCTCCGTGGGAAAACAACATCGACACGTAAGATTTAATTAACTTTCTATCATATACTCATAATGCTGTTAATCAACTAGTTTATACCTAATGTCTATGGTGCTGTTAATCAACTAGTTTATACCTAATGTCTATGGTGCTGTTAATCAACTAGTTTATACATAATGTCTACGGTGCTGTTAATCAACTAGTTTATACCTAATGTATATTGTGCTGTTAATCAATTAGTTTATACCTAATGTATATTGTGCTGTTAATCAACTAGTTTATACCTAATGTATATTGTGCTGTTAATCAACTAGTTTATACCTAATGTCTACGGTGCTGTTAATCAACTAGTTTATACCTAATGTATATTGTGCTGTTAATCAACTAGTTTATACCTAATGTATATTGTGCTGTTAATCAACTAGTTTATACCTAATGTATATTGTGCTGTTAATCAACTAGTTTATACCTAATGTATATTGTGCTGTTAATCAACTAGTTTATACCTAATGTCTACAGTGCTGTTAATCAACTAGTTTATACCTAATGTATATTGTGCTGTTAATCAACTAGTTTATACCTAATGTATATTGTGCTGTTAATCAACTCATTTATACCTAATGTCTACGGTGCTGTTAATCAACTAGTTTATACCTAATGTATATTGTGCTGTTAATCAACTAGTGTATACCTAATGTCTATGATGCTGTTAATCAACTAGTTTATACCTAATGTCTACGGTGCTGTTAATCAACTAGTTTATACCTAATGTATATTGTGCTGTGCTGTTAATCAACTAGTGTATACCTAATGTATATGGTGCTGTTAATCAACTAGTTTATACCTAATGTATATTGTGCTGTTAATCAACTAGTTTATACCTAATGTATATTGTGCTGTTAATCAACTAGTTTATACCTAATGTCTACGGTGCTGTTAATCAACTAGTTTATACCTAATGTATATTGTGCTGTTAATCAACTAGTTTATACCTAATGTATATTGTGCTGTTAATCAACTCATTTATACCTAATGTCTACGGTGCTGTTAATCAACTAGTTTATACCTAATGTCTATGGTGCTGTTAATCAACTAGTTTATACCTAATGTATATTGTGCTGTTAATCAACTAGTGTATACCTAATGTCTATGATGCTGTTAATCAACTAGTTTATACCTAATGTCTACGGTGCTGTTAATCAACTAGTTTATACCTAATGTATATTGTGCTGTGCTGTTAATCAACTAGTGTATACCTAATGTATATGGTGCTGTTAATCAACTAGTTTATACCTAATGTATATTGTGCTGTTAATCAACTAGTTTATACCTAATGTATATTGTGCTGTTAATCAACTAGTTTATACCTAATGTCTACGGTGCTGTTAATCAACTAGTTTATACCTAATGTATATTGTGCTGTTAATCAACTAGTTTATACCTAATGTCTATGGTGCTGTTAATCAACTAGTTTATACCTAATGTCTACAGTGCTGTTAATCAACTAGTTTATACCTAATGTCTACAGTGCTGTTAATCAACTAGTTTATAGCTAATGTATATTGTGCTGTTAATCAACTCGTTTATACCTAATGTCTAAGGTGCTGTTAATCAACTCGTTTATACCTAATGTATATTGTGCTGTTAATCAACTAGTTTATACCTAATGTATATTGTGCTGTTAATCAACTAGTTTATACCTAATGTATATTGTGCTGTTAATCAACTAGTTTATACCTAATGTCTACAGTGCTGTTAATCAACTAGTTTATACCTAATGTATATTGTGCTGTTAATCAACTAGTTTATACCTAATGTATATTGTGCTGTTAATCAACTCATTTATACCTAATGTCTACGGTGCTGTTAATCAACTAGTTTATACCTAATGTCTATGGTGCTGTTAATCAACTAGTTTATACCTAATGTATATTGTGCTGTTAATCAACTAGTGTATACCTAATGTCTACGGTGCTGTTAATCAACTAGTTTATACCTAATGTCTACGGTGCTGTTAATCAACTAGTTTATACCTAATGTATATTGTGCTGTGCTGTTAATCAACTAGTGTATACCTAATGTATATGGTGCTGTTAATCAACTAGTTTATACCTAATGTATATTGTGCTGTTAATCAACTAGTTTATACCTAATGTATATTGTGCTGTTAATCAACTAGTTTATACCTAATGTCTACGGTGCTGTTAATCAACTAGTTTATACCTAATGTATATTGTGCTGTTAATCAACTAGTTTATACCTAATGTATATTGTGCTGTTAATCAACTAGTTTATACCTAATGTCTATGGTGCTGTTAATCAACTAGTTTATACCTAATGTCTACAGTGCTGTTAATCAACTAGTTTATACCTAATGTCTACAGTGCTGTTAATCAACTAGTTTATAGCTAATGTATATTGTGCTGTTAATCAACTCGTTTATACCTAATGTCTACGGTGCTGTTAATCAACTCGTTTATACCTAATGTCTATGGTGCTGTTAATCAACTAGTTTATACCTAATGTATATTGTGCTGTTAATCAACTAGTGTATACCTAATGTCTATGATGCTGTTAATCAACTAGTTTATACCTAATGTCTACGGTGCTGTTAATCAACTAGTTTATACCTAATGTATATTGTGCTGTGCTGTTAATCAACTAGTGTATACCTAATGTCTATGGTGCTGTTAATCAACTAGTTTATACCTAATGTATATTGTGCTGTTAATCAACTAGTTTATACCTAATGTATATTGTGCTGTTAATCAACTAGTTTATACCTAATGTCTACGGTGCTGTTAATCAACTAGTTTATACCTAATGTATATTGTGCTGTTAATCAACTAGTTTATACCTAATGTATATTGTGCTGTTAATCAACTAGTTTATACCTAATGTATATTGTGCTGTTAATCAACTAGTTTATACCTAATGTCTACAGTGCTGTTAATCAACTAGTTTATACCTAATGTCTACAGTGCTGTTAATCAACTAGTTTATAGCTAATGTATATTGTGCTGTTAATCAACTCGTTTATACCTAATGTCTACGGTGCTGTTAATCAACTCGTTTATACCTAATGTCTATGGTGCTGTTAATCAACTAGTTTATACCTAATGTATATTGTGCTGTTAATCAACTAGTGTATACCTAATGTCTATGATGCTGTTAATCAACTAGTTTATACCTAATGTCTACGGTGCTGTTAATCAACTAGTTTATACCTAATGTATATTGTGCTGTGCTGTTAATCAACTAGTGTATACCTAATGTCTATGGTGCTGTTAATCAACTAGTTGATACCTAATGTATATTGTGCTGTTAATCAACTAGTTTATACCTAATGTATATTGTGCTGTTAATCAACTAGTTTATACCTAATGTCTACGGTGCTGTTAATCAACTAGTTTATACCTAATGTATATTGTGCTGTTAATCAACTAGTTTATACCTAATGTATATTGTGCTGTTAATCAACTAGTTTATACCTAATGTATATTGTGCTGTTAATCAACTAGTTTATACCTAATGTATATTGTGCTGTTAATCAACTAGTTTATACCTAATGTATATTGTGCTGTTAATCAACTAGTTTATACCTAATGTCTACGGTGCTGTTAATCAACTAGTTTATACCTAATGTCTATGGTGCTGTTAATCAACTAGTTTATACCTAATGTATATTATGCTGTTAATCAACTAGTGTATACCTAATGTCTATGATGCTGTTAATCAACTAGTTTATACCTAATGTCTACGGTGCTGTTAATCAACTAGTTTATACCTAATGTATATTGTGCTGTGCTGTTAATCAACTAGTGTATACCTAATGTCTACGATGCTGTTAATCAACTAGTTTATACCTAATGTATATTGTGCTGTTAATCAACTAGTTTATACCTAATGTCTATTGTTGAGTGATAAAGGTCACTGACTTGTAACCTATCATCACTGATTGTCACAGGTTCGAGCCCTGCTCAAGCCGTGTCTCTTCATATGAAAATATTGGCAGTTTCTTACGTAGGTTGGTGCACCAAGTACTTTTAACTGCTGGAGCCTGCCCAAGAAAGGTGTTGTTAGATAAACTGCCCGCCGGCAATATAGCCAAATTACATGCAATGTATGGACAGTACGTCTTTGTGAAGACATGAGTTTGTTGGCCGTTGGCCAGTTGTTGAGTTTGGTTTTTTCAACTCACTTGCCACCATCTCTGTCAATCCAAATCTCATCAGGGGTGTCAAATTCTTCTTTCTGCGCGGTAGCTATCAAGCTTGTGGAAGACTGATGGTTTTATCCGAATGTTTGAAATGTTGAACCGCACAAAGAGTTGCCCATATCAGACAATGGGTCACATATAGAATTATATTGTATTTTGTATATTGTGGTTTATACACGTCGGGTCGGGAGTCGCCCGTGTCAGACAGTGTGTGACATATAGAATTAGATTGATGTGTATTTTGTACAATATTTCAGTGGTTTATACACGTCGGGTCGGGAGTCGCCCGTGTCAGACAGTGTGTCCCATATAGAATTATATTGATGTGTATTTTGTATAATATTTCAGTGGTTTATACACGTCGGGTCGGGAGTCGCCCGTGTCAGACAGTGTGTCCCATATAGAATTATATTGATGTGTATTTTGTATAATATTTCAGTGGTTTATACATGTCGGGTCGGGAGTCGCCCGTGTCAGACAGTGTGTCCCATATAGAATTATATTGATGTGTATTTTGTATAATATTTCAGTGGTTTATACACGTCAGGTCGGGAGTCGCCCGTGTCAGTGACACAGAGCGAGAATGTTAACTACCGTAGGAGACATAGAGAAAGCGATAGTGAGGGTGGATATAGGAGAAAGTAAGTGTGATTGTTGTTTTATTAAACATTTTGCATGTACTACATACTCCCAAGTAGCCGTCACAAAACCCCTCTGCTATGTCGTTCCCCACACAACGTCATTGAAGGATTGACATATGGCTGGCGACACGAAAATGGGCACCGCACTCGGACTTAATTAACAAAAATGTTACCAATTGAGAAAGTTGAATGTCTCGCCAACATTAATGACGTTCTATAATCTGTAATTGTGGACGCTTATGACATTGGTATTATTTTATTATCAATTTAAGAAATGCACAGATGTAGGTTACGGTATATCATGATTTTACTAAATATCATGTTGTTTTTCTAACAAAGTGAAGGGCTTGGAAACATTGTTCCTATGGCAACAGTTTCGATATTTTTACTACAATTTTATATCGAAATTTAAATTCGCAAAGATTTTACTAATAATCCCTTGAAATTATACTGGTACAGTAATGTTAAGAGGTGAGAAAATGTATGATTTTAGTCTAATTTAAACACTTTCTTCCCATATTTCTGAAAAATGTCCAGAGTACCCCTGTACACATGGCGCCGGCCATATATACAGTCCAACCTGTCTTAAGTAGCCAGTTCAGGGAAGTATAGAAAGCTGTCAACTTAGTACAGGTGGTTGCTTAATATACTATATAGGTAAAAAAGATGCTAGTTTGGGAATCTGGCGTTGGCTGCTTAACCCGTTGCATGCTAGTGGCAGATAAAATCACTTTCGCAAACAGCATAGAACCAGATCTGACAGCATAGAACATGCCTTCTGATCAGGCTCTTTGCTGTTTGCTATTCAGATAGTTAAGCTAAAACACTTGGCTGAATAGCAAACAACATAGATCCTGATCAGAGGCGGCATTACGCCGTGGCTGATCTGGATCTATGTTGTTGGCAAATGTGATTTTATTAACTAAGCAGGCAAAAGGTTAATATAGGTCAAATCTAACACAGGTTTGACTATATGCTACCAACTTATTGCCACCGAAATATGCCAGGTGAGCATGTTTGGTATACCTGTCGTATGACATCTACCGGTATTTAGAGCCTCAGTGGCCGTGTGTATATTCCCTCTGGGGGTGTCGAATTCTTTCATGCAAGGAAGCTACCGAGCTGGCTTAGAGAAGGTCCGTGGTTCTACCCGGGTACCAATCGGGTGCACCTCGAGGCTTACATCCAACCATAATAGCTGGAGAGTCTCTACCTGAATGTAATAAAAGAACTCTTACAGTTTGACAGATTTTATACATGACACAATATGTGTAATATATGTTGGAAGTTATGATTGCGCAGTGGTAGCGCATTCTTTTCAGAGAGGCACAGAGTTCACACTCCGCTGTAGCCGCTACAATTGTGCCTTTGGGCAAGACATTTTAATTCCGCATTGCCTCGTTTCTCTCGCTCATGGCGACCGAGTGGTTACGGTTGTTGACTTCAAATCACTTACTCTTCACCACTGTAGGTTTGAATCCCACTGGAGGTGTCAAATTCTTTCAAATGAGGAAGCTATGCAGCTGGCTTGCCGTAGTTCGGTGGTTCTACCAGTGTGACCTAAGATGTTGGTGCGACTTTAAACCACATGATCATACAATGCCAGTTGTTTGTGCCTCTGAATATGCAACTTTAAGCCACATGATCATACAATACCAGTTGTTTGTGTCTCTGAATATGCAACTTTAAGCCACATGATCATACAATGCCACTTGTTTGTGCCTCTGAATATGCAACTTTAAGCCACATGATCATACAATGCCAGTTGTTTGTGTCTCTGAATATGCAACTTTAAGCCACATGGTCATACAATGCCAGTTGTTTGTGCCTCTGAATATGCAACTTTAAACCACATGATCATACAATGCCAGTTGTTTGTGCCTCTGAATATGCAACTTTAAACCACATGATCATACAATGCCAGTTGTTTGTGCCTCTGAATATGCAACTTTAAACCACATGATCATACAATGCCAGTTGTTTGTGCCTCTGAATATGCAACTTTAAACCACATGATCATACAATGCCAGTTGTTTGTGCCTCTGAATATGCAACTTTAAACCACATGATCATACAATGCCAGTTGTTTGTGCCTCTGAATATGCAACTTTAAACCACATGATCATACAATGCCAGTTGCTTGTGCCTCTGAATATATTTTATTTATACGTATATAGTCCTGGGTACGATAGCGATGGCGGGACAAGGAATAAGTAAGTGGTTAGTGTTGTGTGATGGTGTGTGATGGTGTCCGTAGTACAGTAGTTCATTCATATCAGCAATTCAATTGTAGTGAAATTTGTAGTATCAGGTTTAAGTGGCCTAGAATACATGCTTTTTTCCAGCTGAATGTGGACCTGCATTGGTTGGTTCCATCTTCTAAGCGGTTCTGGAAAAAGATCCATTCTTAGAAGCTGTTCTGGAAAAAGGTCCCTTATTAGAAGCAGTTTTGGAAAAATGTCCCTTCTTAAAAACGGGTTTGGAAAAGGGTCCCTTCTTAGAAGTGGGTCTGGAAAATGTCCTTTCTTAGAAGCTGTTCTGGAAAAAGTTCCCTTAGAAGCGGGTTTGGAAAAAGGTCCCTTTTTAGAAACGGGTCTGGAAAAAGGTCCCTTCTTAGAAGCTGTTCTGGAAAAAGGTCCCTTAGAAGCGGGTTTGGAAAAAGGAGACATCTTAACTAGTCTTGAAAATAAGGATGCATCTTATAAACTAGTCTTGAAAATAGGGACGTATCAGATAAACTTGTCTTGAAAATAAGAACATATCTTGCAAATCCCATCTTATAATCAAAAGTCTCTTATAAGCAGATCTGGGAAAATGTGGGCTTTAAAAGTGGGACTAGTAAATAAAAAACTTTATTTACTAAGAATCAGCTGGTTATGCATTTTCCAAGTTGTTGTGTCTGTTGTTCCTGGAATGCAAACTGCATGTTTATCCATAGCTGTTTATATTTTTAGATATTTAGATATAGCTCTGCCTCATTATTTAAGTTTTTATTTGGAAATATTTGTGTAGATGATGTTTTATTGTTGGTATAAAGGGATCATTCTAGAGGGCGATGTGGACGAAATTGTCGCCATAGGGACCCTACTTATCCCTACGATTTTTAAACAAAATTTTGTCTAGTAAGATACACTGGCCCATTATAAAGCACTCCTTCTATTCAAATGTTGTATTTAATGGTTGTACTGTGCATTTTAACCCTATTTTGCAGAAGTATATTAAAGAACACCATTTAAGGAAGCGATCACGTGCTTTCTCACTTCTCCCAAAAATTCACTGTTAAAGTCACTTCCCTTTTCATATAGATTAATACTGTATATACGGTACTCATCCATAAGACGATCTCGACTATAAGATAGCATCCTAGGTGTTAAAGTTACTTCCCTTTTCATATAGATTAATACCGTATATACTCATCCATAAGACGATCTCGACTATAAGATAGCATCCTAGGTGTTGAAGTCACTTCCCTTTTCATATAGATTAATACCGTATATACTCATCCATAAGACGATCTCGACTATAAGATAGCATCCTAGGTGTTGAAGTCACTTCCCTTTTCATATAGATTAATACCGTATATACTCACCCATAAGACGATCTCGACTATAAAATGACCCTCAACTTTTAGTCTTAAATCAGTGGTATTTTTGCATCGACCCACGTATGAGACGAGTTGAGAAAATGGAAACCACTCGGAAGTAAATGTCAAATGTACTGTAAAAGCACTGTAAATTATGTGAAATCATAAAAAAATGCTCTGATGAATTTGATTTGCTAAAATGGTATTGACAAGTTCAGTTTACATACAGAGCTGTGAACGTCTATGCTTTTGTTACACCCTTTCAGTTATTTCAAAGGTCATCAATTATTGAGTTTGAACAAACTGATTTTTAAAATAATTAATTTATCACTCGCTTATGGAAAGGGAATCCACTTTGAGACAATAATCTGATGATAAAAAATCCCGTCTTATAGGCGAGTAAGTACGGTAGATCTTTTTATTCAATAAACAAGTCAATAGTTTGACATATATACTGGCGTTTTTGTCCCGCTTATAAATATCTTTTATCTGGGTGTCGCTTTTAAAATAAAATCGTAAAAAGCCGAATAAGTGAATTTTTACGTATAAATGATTGCTACTACTAAAATGATTGCTACTACTAATTCTTCCGAAATAATTCGAACACTAACTTTCAATACATAAACAGTGTTTAACAAACTCTCAAAAGTGAAAGTAGGATTTCACATACTGGTAATGGTCAGCTAAGCTCCTGAATTGACGTTTGTTTATTATTGGAGTCTATAGTAAGTGTGTGTTACTATCATTTAGAGATAAATTAAATCACATTAGTCTAAAGTAAATATGTACATGCACAAAGGTGAGATATAACAGCAAAGCTGTACCATAAATGTTGTTATTCAGGATACGCGTGTTGTACATTATGCCTGGCTGTTGACCATATTTATATTATTTTGATATGTCAACAAACGTCATATACGACGTTTGTTTATTTGTTGAAATACTCTGTGGCAAATATTTGGAGATATATAGGAAATTATATTCTGTAGAAATTTGCTTTTTCACTGATGTAGTGTCACTTTAAGACAGGGTGATCTTAATACGGATGTCATTTTAAGGACTGTGAGTTGCTTTTTTCACTGATGTAGTGTCGCTTTAAGTACGTAGTATATATAGTGGAGTGTCCGTTGTGGAATAGATACTGTGTCTGCCTCATATACAAGAGGTTGTAAGTTCGAACCTCGGCCAGGAACACAGTGGTTGTGTCCTTAGGCAAGACACAGACTTTTTCTGCCAATGCATGTATGTACATGTACATGTAATGAAAAACCCAGCAATATACGTCGCTCATTGGGTGACTTCTGCAATGCAGTGTTTGCTTGTTCAAATTGCATAAACATATATATTTCATAGTAGACTATTGTTGAGCATGCAGGGTAGCCTTGGGTGCCAGTCTGTCGATTGTTCACTTTTTTAACTTCTGGCAAAATGACAATACGGCCCAATTAATAGTCTCGGTGTTAAAATATATTTATTTGACTGACCAGGCAAAATATATCGACGCCTGTTGCCAGGCTACATGCAGGCACATGCATCCCAATACAACATAATTATTGTCATTTCTATAAAAGTAGATACAATGAAACATGAGGATCATTCATGGCTGAGTGGTTTCAAATCACTTTCCCCTCACCACTGTAGCTTCAAATCCCACTTGGGCTGTCAAATTATTTCATGTGAGGTAGCTATCCAGCTGACTTGCTGTAGGTCGGTGGTTTACTCAGGTGCCCGTCCGTGCCTGCAGTCTGCTCAGAAGGCCCCCCCTCCCTCGGAGTCTTTCTCCACAAATAATAGCTAGAGAGTCACTGTATAATGACCTACGCTGTTGGTGCGACTTTAAACCAAATATAAAAAAACAAACAAACAACGGAACACGAAACTTATCGGAAATAACTGAAGTTGAAACATTTACAAGTGTAAGTGATTTGTTGTGTCTGGTTACATACTAGAGTAAATCGGATATAGACAGGACAATATATTACTAGTTCCCTGCTAGGAACAATCGACCTATACAAGAGTAAATCGGATATAGACAGGACAATATATTACTAGTTCCCTGCTAGGAACAATCGACATATACTAGAGTAAATCGGATATAGACAGGACAATATATATATTACTAGTTCCCTGCTAGGAACAATCGACATATACTAGAGTAAATCGGATATAGACAGGACAATATATATATATATATATTACTAGTTCCATGCTAGGAACAATCGACATATACAAGTAATCGATATAGACAGGACATATATATATATATTACTAGTTCCCTGCTAGGAACAATCGACATATACTAGAGTAAATCGGATATAGACAGGACAATATATATATATATATATTACTAGTTCCATGCTAGGAACAATCGACATATACTAGAGTAAATCGGATATAGACAGGACAATATATATATATATATATTACTAGTTCCCTGCTAGGAAAAATCGACATATACTAGAGTAAATCGGATATAGACAGGACAATATACAGTGGAACCTCCACTAACGGTCACCTCCGGTGAGCGGTCACCTCCGGTAAACGGTCACTTTTATTCCCCCCGAGCGATTTTCCTATATATTACACCTCTGTTGAGCGGTCACCTCTCATCTCCGGCCAGCGGCCACCAAAGTGACCGTTTTGGGACAAAATTTCCTACCTTAAACGGTCAAAATCCACCAAAAATCGGCAAAATATTTACAGAGATGCGGTCGCGAAAATATGTAACATTCAAATCAGATGTAGACATTGAAAGATTGAATTTACGGAGTGGAAAAAAAGAAATATTTGATTAATAATTATCATTTTTTAATAGTTATATTACAGCTATCAAATGATATTTTGGCCTTAAAAACAATATTGATTAGTTTTTCACACGTTTTTACAGAAGTCTCCAATCATACGTGATTATCCGCCATTATGCGGGAAATTGATGAGTCATCCTGGTTTTCCATTCTATTTTCGAAGAGTGTAAAATACAAAGTCAATAGGTTGTTAAATCATAAACAAACTTGGAGTGATCACACAAGGCGCTGAAAACCATTGTTTTGATCGGATTACTGGGATATCAAAGGCCGATTATTCAAAAGAACAAATGTATGTACATATGTTTAATTTGAAAAATAAATAAAATGTTAATAAAAATATAAGTTTAAATTTCAGATTCTGTTGTCTCATTTCTTGTTGTTATCATACTATAAGGCAATCCCATTGACAGATTATTGTTATCACAGCTTTTCCAGGCATGCTTGCTTTGAAAATAATTTCTAGTTGTCCAGCAGTCTCCCTCCGTTAAGCAGCCACCTCCCTTAAGCAGCCAATTTGTGCCCTTCCCAAGAGTGGCTGCTTAAGAGAGGTTCCACTGTATATATATATATATTACTAGTTCCCTGCTAGGAACAATCGACATATACTAGAGTAAATCGGATATAGACAGGACAATATATATATATATATATATTACTAGTTCCCTGCTAGGAACAATCGACATATACTAGAGTAAATCGGATATAGACAGGACAATATATATATATATATATTACTAGTTCCCTGCTAGGAACAATCGACATATACTAGAGTAAATCGGATATAGACAGGACAATATATATATTATATATTACTGGTTCCCTGCTAGGAACAATCGACATTATACTAAAGTAAATCGGATATAGACAGGACAAATATATATATATATATTACTAGTTCCCTGCTAGGAACAATCAACCTATACTAGAGTAAATCGGATATAGACAGGACAATATATATATATATATATTACTAGTTCCCTGCTAAGAACAATCGACATATACTAGAGTAAATCGGATATAGACAGGACAATATATATATATATATATTACTAGTTCCCTGCTAAGAACAATCAACCTATACTAGAGTAAATCGGATATAGACAGGACAATATATATATTACTAGTTCCCTGCTAGGAACAATTGACATATAATTTACTACAGTCAAACCTGTGTTAAGCAGCCACCCAAGGGAATCGTATAAAATGGCTGCTTAGCACAGGTGGCTGCTTAATAGAGGTGACCACTAACACAGGTTTAACTGTAGAGTAAAGAATAAATGACTATATTCAGAACGTATTATACCCAGCACGGCAGTTCTAACCTGTATTGTATGCCGCTTGGGTCGGGGTATGACAGCGATGCACGCAGCAGTACACATGGCAGTCTACGACGTCGACAGTGAGTGTAGAGAGTGTAACATTGTTTGTAGGGCAATAACACAGGATTTAATATGAGTGTAAAACTGGTTTTGGGGGTGTAACACCGGATTTAATATGAGAGTGTAAAACTGGTTTTGGTGGTGTAACACCTGGTGTAATATGAGAGTGTAAAACTGGTTTTGGTGGTGTAACACCTGATTTAATATGAGAGTGTAAAACTGGTTTTTGTGGTGTAACACTTGGTGTAATATGAGAGTGTAAAACTGGTTTTGGTGGTGTAACACCTGATTTAATATGAGAGTGTAAAACTGGTTTTGGTGGTGTAACACCTGATTTAATGAGTGTAAAACTGGGTTTGGTGGTGTAACACCTGATTTAATATGAGAGTGTAAAACTGGTTTTGGTGGTGTAACACCTGATTTAATATGAGAGTGTAAAACTGGTTTTTGTGGTGTAACACTTGGTGTAATATGAGAGTGTAAAACTGGTTTTGGTGGTGTAACACCTGATTTAATGAGTGTAAAACTGGGTTTGGTGGTGTAACACCTGATTTAATATGAGAGTGTAAAACTGGTTTTGGTGGTGTAACACCTGATTTAATATGAGAGTGTAAAACTGGTTTTTGTGGTGTAACACTTGGTGTAATATGAGAGTGTAAAACTGGTTTTGGTGGTGTAACACCTGATTTAATATGAGAGTGTAAAACTGGTTTTTGTGGTGTAACACCTGGTGTAATATGAGAGTGTAAAACTGGTTTTGGTGGTGTAAAGAGGGTACATGGGTGTAACAGTCTTATTAAAGAGTGTACATGAGCTAACAGTCTTATTAGAGAGTGTACATGGTGTAAGTCTTATTAGAGACTGTACAGTGTAACCATCATATTAGAGTGTACAGGGGTGGAACAGTGCTATTAGAGAGTGTACATTGTGTAACAGTCTTATTAGAGAGTGTGCATTGTGTAACAGTGCTATTAGAGTGTGTACAGTGTGTAACAGTCTTATTAGAGAGTGTACATTGTGGAACAGTCTTATTAGAGAGTGTACATTGTGAAACAGTCTTATTAGAGAGTGTACATTGTGGAACAGTCTTATTAGAAAGTGTACATTGTGTAACAGTGCTATTAGAGAGTGTACATTGTGTAACAGTGCTATTAGAAAGTGTACATTGTGTAACAGTGCTATTAGAGAGTGTACAGGGTGTAACAGTCTTAGAGAGTGTACATTGTGTAACAGTGCTATTAGAGAGTGTACAGAGTATAACAGTCATTTTAGAGAGTATACAGGGTGTAACAGTCCTATTTGAGAGTGTTCAGGGTTAACAGTAGCATAGCAAATTCGATCAACATTTTAATTTCCTGAATGAATTGCTGAATAAATATAGATATATATTACTGTTGCTGGAAATGTTTATAATTTAGAATTAAGATTTATTGTTAATTTCATGTGAACTTTAATTATAATTGCCAAGAAGGTAAGATACAAAATCAAGTTTGGGAAATTACAGCCATCTTAGCATATCCATATAATTACGGTATATATCCAGAAAAATAATGTGGAGGGGGGGTGCATTTTCTACTTTATTTGTGACAATTAATAGTGAAATGGATAGATAGTATGCATTATTATTATTTTAATATGATATTCAGATGAAAATTGTTGAGTCTTTTTATTGTTTGCATTATAATTAACCCTTTGCACGCTGTTGGCATATAAAATCACTTGCAAACAGCACAGGCTCTATGCTGTTTGCTATGCGGATAGTGGAGCTAAAACACTTGACTGAATAGCAAACAACATAGATCCTGATCAGATGCGGCATTACGCCTTGGCTTATATGCTGTTTGCTATATGGATAGTGGAGCTAAAACACTTGTCTGAATAGCAAACAACATAGATCCTGATCAGACGCGGCATTATGCCATGGCTTACATGCTGTTTGCTATGCGGATAGTGGAGCTTAAACACTTGTCTGAATAGCAAACAACATAGATCCTGATCAGATGTGGTGTTACGCCTTGGCTTATATACTGTTTGCTATGTGGATAGTGGAGCTTAAACACTTGTCTGAATAGCAAACAACATAGATCCTGATCAGACGCGGCATTATGCCATGGCTTACATGCTGTTTGCTATGCGGATAGTGGAGCTTAAACACTTGTCTGAATAGCAAACAACATAGATCCTGATCAGATGTGGTGTTACGCCTTGGCTTATATACTGTTTGCTATGTGGATAGTGGAGCTTAAACACTTGTCTGAATAGCAAACAACATAGATCCTGATCAGACGCGGCATTATGCCATGGCTTACATGCTGTTTGCTATGCGGATAGTGGAGCTTAAACACTTGTCTGAATAGCAAACAACATAGATCCTGATCAGATGTGGTGTTACGCCTTGGCTTATATACTGTTTGCTATGTGGATAGTGGAGCTTAAACACTTGTCTGAATAGCAAACAACATAGATCCTGATCAGATGCGGTGTTACGCCTTGGCTTATATGCTGTTTGCTATGCTGATAGTGGAGCTAAAACACTTGACTGGATAGAAAATAGCATAGATCCTGATCAGATGCGGTGTTACGCCTTGGCTTATATACTGTTTGCTATGTGGATAGTGGAGCTTAAACACTTGTCTGAATAGCAAACAACATAGATCCTGATCAGACGCGGTGTTACGCCTTGGCTTATATGCTGTTTGCTATGCGGATAGTGGAGCTTAAACACTTGACTGAATAGCAAACAACATAGATTCTGATCACAGGTCCGCCTCCGTGGTCGAGTGGTTAAGGTCGCTGACTTGTATACCACTGTAACCTATCATCACTGATGGTCACGGGTTCGAGCCCCGCTCAGACCGTGTCTCATTTATATGAAAAAGTTGGCAGTTTCTTACGGAGGTTGGTGCACCCAAGTACTGGTTAACTGTTGGAGCCTGCCCAGGAAAGGTGTTGTTAGGTAAACTGCCCGCCGGCGATATAGCCCAAAATGGTGCTGATGCAGGCGTAAAACCCGAAACATAACATAAGATTCTGATCAGACACGGCGTTACGCCTTGGCTGATCTGGATATATGGTGTTTGCAAATGTGATTTTATTTACTCAGCAGGCAAAGGGTTAACAAGCGATCTGTGAAAATGGGAATTTTTTATATAATAATATTATACACCCTGTATACGAATGGTAGCTAGTATGGAATCTATGCACATTTTAGGGTGTAGTTATAGTTAGAGATATTGCGTGTTTGTATTTATATTTTGTTGTTATGGTCTGGGAAAACAAGATCAAATATGTTTATTAACAGTGTGCATTTGTGCAGCATGCCGTGTGATTGTTTCATTAACTTAGCCGTAGTATTACAATTCATAAATAAACAAAGAGGAAGTTGAAATACAGGTGGATCTGGGATAAATACAGGTGGATCTGGGCTGGAATTACAGGTGAATCTGGGATGAAATACAGGTGGATCTGGGATGAAATACAGGTGCATCTGGGATGAAATACAGGTGGATCTGGGATGAAATACAGGTGCATCTGGGATGGAATACAGGTGCACCTGGGATGGAATACAGGTGCATCTGGGATGATGGGATGAAATACAGGTGCATCTGGGATGAAATACAGGTGCATCTGGGATGAACTACAGGTGCATCTGGGATGAAATCTGTTAACTGATTTCAAACCCTTTCAACACTACATACCTCTAAATAGGCTTACAAAAAGTGTAGACAAAATTACCCATTTTGATAAATGAACTGGTCTAATTGTAATTTTCTTATTAATTTATTGGTCTAACAATATCATGCACCAGTCGTTGTCATATATTAGTTATTAGGACTACAATGCACTTCCACCTATTTACATATATACAACCTCAAACAATTTTTATGTAGAATATAGCTAATGGGTATTGCCACAAATTCTGAGAACATTAGTAATTGGCAGTGCGTGCCCAGAATGCTCCTAGCCACTCCACATAGACTTATACCATGACATTTTACAAGGTTAAATTCTTATTATACAGTTGTTGGTAACTTCTAAATTCATATTCTCCCATTATTACTTAGATATGGATTTTAACCCATTTTGTGCTGTCATTTGCCTACCACAATACTAGTCTATATTTGCCTACCACAATACTGTCTAGTCTATATTTGCCTACCACAATACTGTCTAGTCTATATTTGCCTACCACAATACTGTCTAGTCTATATTTGCCTACCACAATACTGTCTAGTCTACATTTGCCTACCACACTACTGTCTAGTCTACATTTGCCTACCACACTACTGTCTAGTCTACATTTGCCTACCACAATACTGTCTAGTCTACATTTGCCTACCTCAATACTGTCTAGTCTACATTTGCCTACCTCAATACTGTCTAGTCTATATTTGCCTACCACAATACTGTCTAGTCTACATTTGCCTACCACAATACTGTCTAGTCTACATTTGCCTACCACAATACTGTCTAGTCTATATTTGCTTACCACACTACTGTCTAGTCTACAGTTGCCTACCACAATACTAGTCTACATTTGCCTACCACAATACTGTCTAGTCTACATTTGCCTACCACAATACTGTCTAGTCTATATTTGCCTACCACAATACTGTCTAGTCTACATTTGCCTACCACAATACTGTCTAGTCTATATTTGCCTACCACAATACTGTCTAGTCTACATTTGCCTACCACAATACTGTCTAGTCTATATTTGCCTACCACAATACTGTCTAGTCTACATTTGCCTACCACAATACTGTCTAGTCTACATTTGCCTACCACAATACTGTCTAGTCTACATTTGCCTACCACAATACTGTCTAGTCTACATTTGCCTACCACAATACTGTCTAGTCTACATTTGCCTACCACAATACTGTCTAGTCTATATTTGCCTACCACAATACTGTCTAGTCTATATTTGCCTACCACACTACTGTCTAGTCTACAGTTGCCTACCACAATACTAGTCTACATTTGCCTACCACAATACTGTCTAGTCTATATTTGCCTACCACAATACTGTCTAGTCAACATTTGCCTACCACAATACTGTCTAGTCTATATTTGCCTACCATAATACTGTCTAGTCAACATTTGCCTACCACACTACTGTCTAGTCTACATTTGCCTACCACAATACTGTCTAGTCAACATTTGCCTACCACACTACTGTCTAGTCTACATTTGCCTACCACAATACTGTCTAGTCAACATTTGCCTACCACAATACTGTCTAGTCTATATTTGCCTACCTCAATACTATCTAGTCTATATTTGCCTACCACACTACTGTCTAGTCAACATTTGCCTACCACACTACTGTCTAGTCTATATTTGCCTACCACAATACTGTCTAGTCAACATTTGTCTACCACACTACTGTCTAGTCTACATTTGCCTACCACACTACTGTCTAGTCTACATTTGCCTACCACAATACTGTCTAGTCTACATTTGCCTACCACACTACTGTCTAGTCTACAGTTGCCTACCACAATACTAGTCTACATTTGCCTACCACAATACTGTCTAGTCTACATTTGCCTACCACAATACTGTCTAGTCTACATTTGCCTACCACAATACTGTCTAGTCTACATATGCCTACCACAATACTGTCTAGTCTACATTTGCCTACCTCAATACTTTCTAGTCTACATTTGCCTACCACAATATTGTAGTCTACATTTGCCTACCACAATACTGTCTAGTCTACATTTGCCTACCACAATACTGTCTAGTCTACATTTGCCTACCACAATACTGTCTAGTCTATATTTGCCTACCACAATACTGTCTAGTCTACATTTGCCTACCACAATACTGTCTAGTCTACATTTGCCCACCACAATACTATCTAGTTTACATTTACCTACCACAATACTGTCTAGTCTACATTTGCCTACCACAATACTGTCTAGTCTACATTTGCCTACCACAATACTGTCTAGTCTATATTTGCCTACCACAATACTGTCTAGTCTACATTTGCCTACCACAATACTGTCTAGTCTACATTTGCCTACCACAATACTTAGTCTACATTTGCCTACCACACTACTGTCTAGTCTACATTTGCCTACCACAATACTGTCTACCACCCATGTTGATATGCTGTGTGTTCCAGTATAATATTACATTTACTGGGTTGATACGGTCACGAGCCTGTATTAAACCAGACAAAGGTGTATCATAACTAGTTCCTGAGAGAGAAATGCATGAGCACTCGGTGCTAGTTTGTTTACTTCCTGTAGTGTGTAAAATTTGACAGATATCAGATAATTGTAGTTTCCTGGTAATATTTCAATCGTTTTCGTGTATCTAATTCAGTAATTGGGTGATTTATTCCTGATAAATGGATAACGGAGAGCATGATTTTGATTATTAAATGTTCAAATTCATATCAAAGTAATAAAGACGTTATGTGGCTAGTTTCATATCAGCCTAGATATCGACCCTCGGTAACTTCGGTCTCGGGTTGATATCAAGGTTATGGAAGGTCGATACCGACATGTAAGCTGATACGAAACTAGCCACGTAATAACGTCTACCGTACATACGCCTTGTAACGTTCGCAATGATATTTTGTATTTTAGATATTTCCCCAGCAGTAGAAAGGGCTCTGACAATGAGAGTGATGCATCCTTCACCAGAAGGAGAAGGTAAGGCTCTGTACAACCCCTATACGGTTGTAATACAACAAATTAATTGCCTATTAAATAAATAGTAACGGCTAAAAACATACAGTCTGTTCATTTATATTTCCAATCTGTCATTTCTTCTGATAACACATGTAGAGGTATTCAAATCAAACTGAAAAACAGCAAAAATATAAATTTATTGTAGAACATTTACTTGTGAATGACATCACTGTGTCTGTACATTGTATTCTTCCGCCAAATGTTACAGTATACCCCACCTTCAGTTTGCAATTGACTGATTTTTTATATGACCTCGTTTGTACACATCAACTAGTCTGAAATCTTCTGAATGGCTGTCCAATTAGCACAGTGGTTAGCGCTCTCGCTTTTTTTCACCAATGCAACCCGGGTTTGATCCTCGGACCAAGAAGTATGTGAGATGAGATACTGTGGTCGCCAGATCGGATAGGTGGGTTTTCTCCAGGTACTCCGGTGTCCTCTCACACGAATGACCACATATGTGCTTTCATCCGCGCCAACGAGAGTGATTAATATAAGTTGTTAAAACTTGCTTCGCAATCGTTGTAAAATAAATATAGTTTATACTTGAAATCTTCTGAAGTTACATAATTTCTCCCAAAAAAAACTATACACTGCTTGTCATGAAAATGCATTTTTTACCAAACAGAAAAATGCATTATTAGTTATCAGGACTACATTCGAATGGAATTCAGCATCAATTTTGGCAAATACAGAGTCTGACGGTGTACTGGTAAAAAGTACCAATACAAATTTACTACTGGTGTACTGGTACAAAGTACCAATACAAATTTACTACTGGTGTACTGGTACAAAAGTACCAATACAAATTTACTACCGGTGTACTGGTACAAGAGTACCAATACAAATTTACTACCTGTGTACTGGTACAAAAGTACCAATACAAATTTACTACCTGTGTACTGGTACAAAAGTACCAATACAAATTTACTACTGGTGTACTGGTACAAAGTACCAATACAAATTTACTACTGGTGTACTGGTACAAAAGTACCAATACAAATTTACTACCTGTGTACTTGTACAAAAGTACCAATACAAATTTACTACCTGTGTACTGGTACAAAAGTACCAATACAAATTTACTACCGGTGTACTAGTACAAATTTACCATTACAAATTTAGTACCGGTGTACTGGTACAAAAGTACCACACATATATCTATTAATTTATTTATATCGGTACTAGTAAATAATCAGCGTAAGATTTTACAAATTACACAAGTTGCCATTAAGATTGTCAACATTTCCATACTATCATTGGCTTGGAACAGACTGTATTTTTGCAGTCGCTAATTAATAATCAGCTTTGATGCTTAGCTCTGAATCATTTTGCAATTCATCGGGTTATGAATGGCGATTACAATGGGGGAAACTACCAATCAGAATCGCATGTTGTAATTATATACTTAGATTTAACATTTCTATCTTTATAATTTGAAGCTTACATATTTCCAGAAGAGAAGTTGATTCTGGTAGCGAGTCGGATATATCGCCGAAGTATTCAGCACGACAGAGGCAAACGAAGAGTGTTGGTGCTGACCACTTTGAAAAGGAATGGCAAACAGCTATGCAGGGGTAAGAACACAGTGAATTGATTTATGTTTGTTTCAATTCCTGCTGAATTTTTATAATTTGAGTAGTCCAACTTCTGAATTGTATGGGCTGAACTTTCATGATGGATTGGTTCATTGTTTGAATTGTATGGGCTGAACTTTCATGATTGATTGGTTCATTGTTTGAATTGTATGGGCTGAACTTTCATGATTGATTGGTTCATTGTTTGAATTGTATGGGCTGAACTTTCATGATTGATTGGTTCATTGTTTGAATTGTATGGGGTGAACTTTCATGATGGATTGGTTCATTGTTTGAATTGTATGGGCTGAACTTTCATGATTGATTGGTTCATTGTTTGAATTGTATGGGGTGAACTTTCATGATGGATTGGTTCATTGTTTGAATTGTATGGGCTGAACTTTCATGATGGATTGGTTCATTGTTTGAATTGTATGGGGTGAACTTTCATGATGGATTGGGTTCATTGTTTGAATTGAAGAGACTGAACTTTCATGATGGATTGGGTTCATTGTTTGAATTGAAGGGACTGAACTTTCATGATGGATTGGGTTCATTGTTTGAATTGAAGAGACTGAACTTTCATGATGGATTGGGTTCATTATTTGAATTGAAGAGACTGAACTTTCATGATGGATTGGGTTCATTGTTTGAATTGAAGAGACTGAACTTTCATGATGGATTGGGTTCATTATTTGAATTGAAGAGACTGAACTTTCATGATGGATTGGGTTCATTATTTGAATTGAAGAGACTGAACTTTGGAGGAGAAAGCAACCTGCTTATACGGTTACCTCTTTCTGTGTTTATTTTCTCAGAATAAGACATTGGTAGATCATTCTAGTTACACGACTATTTACAGAGTTACTACCCCTTTGTAGATATTTAATAGAAAATTTCATATTCTCCCAAAGCTCGTGTAAGGTTTATATAACTTGAAGCTGTTCTATGAGTGAGGTGTTTGCCTGTTTGTACTCTTGTTGTAGTCATCTGAGGTTATTTCCTTTCTTTTGGATATGTTTATTTGTCACCACCTGGACAACTCCTCCAGTAGTATATTAGTCATTTTATGTTTTTGGAAGATAGTGCAAAGATACAAAAGATGCTCCAATTCCAGAAGTATCCCTGGTTCTTTTACATAGCTTGTGTACATGTATAGCACGGGTACAGGTGACCTCTGTTTATAGTCCCATGTGACTGACTTCCATATTATTATGGTCAGACTGGGAACCAGTGATCCCTGGATTCACAGTCCAGCCTGTTAAATTGACACTATATTGGAATACGGATGTTGTTTTTTATAAAAAGTAGCAGATATTTAATTACCGGTAATATAATTTCCAATGACTGTGTGGTTTAAAAAATCAAAATATTCGCACGTAAAGAAATAAATATAGCACCGTCGTGTACGCGAATTGTTTATAAAGAAATGTGTGTAAACACTGTTTAATGCACATGCATAACGCATTTAGATGTTTGTTCTGATTGCCGATAGAGAGCGATGCAGTGTATGCAGGGCGTGGCGAATCGATTCAGGAAAGTCGTACTTTCAGTTTGTTATATTGATAAAAAAAAACACTGTGTACTGACTGACTGAAAATAATTATTCAGATCATAAATGGAAAAATGTGTAGTAGCATTGCTACTTGTTCGTAAATTTCAAATTTTATAATATTTTTTATTGAATACGATATAGTGTCGCTTTAACCACTGGACCACATTTGTAGTGAGTATTCATGCTTTTATCTTCAATGATAAAATGAAATCTTGCTTTCTTTTAGCATGTATCTACCAGACAAAGAGAACAGACCACATGGGTACGTACAGTGTTTTATTTTTATGAAGAAGAGAAGAACAAACGATTTTATTAGACACAAATTATTACAGTTTTTTGGTATTTAAACCTTTCCCTCATAGAAGCACCTCTTGATGCCATTACCAATACGACATACATTGTTCATAATAAAGGCCAGAATCTCATGTAGTCCCAGTAATATCTATGTAGGTGGGATATATATGTCGTCTACTTATCCACTGCATGATAGCTAAATGGCTATCGTTTGTATGGAGATATAATAGTATATTAACCTAAATCTCTATGTAGTCTATGTTGACCTGTTGATATACCATTTACCATGTTTCATGAGATACATTATATATATGACATATATAAAACCCCTCTAAACCGGACTTTCTCTCAGGTCCGGAAAAAGTCCGGATTAGATTGTTTTACGGTATATCATAATAATGTATATTGTTTTACCTGCTCATCACCATCCAGAAATGTCCGACAATTTTTGGCAGTTTCTCTGGTGGACTGTCTGCTGAAAACCGTACTTTTGTGGTGCATTCGAAAAATAAGAAAACGACACCATCATGATATTGAACAGCTTCAATTATTACTGGACCTATGTTGGTGTATTGACATAATTTTGATCACACGAAAGATTTGTTTGGAATTTCGTTTTATAGCGCAAGGATCGAACTATATTCAATGCAACACTTGGAATGGTTGGATTAGGAAGATACCCTCATTAATAATATTGACTTCTCTGTCGGCTTAGTGCAATGTGATGTTGATTGGTTGGATTGGGAAAATACCCTCATTAATAATCGTGATTTCTCTGTCGGCTTAGTGCAATGTGACGCTGATTGGTTGTATTGGCAAATACCCTCATTAATAATCGTGACTTCTCTGTCGGCTTAGTGCAATGTGATGCCGATTGGTTGTATTGGCAAATACCCTCATTAATAATCGTGACTTCTGTCGGCTTAGTGCAATGTGATGCCGATTGGTTGTATTGGCAAATACCCTCATTAATAATCGTGACTTCTCTGTCGGCTTAGTGCAATGCAACGCCGATTGGTTGTATTGGCAAATACCCTCATTAATAATCGTGACTTCTCTGTCGGCTTAGTGCAATGCAACGCCGATTGGTTGTATTGGCAAATACCCTCATTAATAATCGTGACTTCTCTGTCGGCTTAGTGCAATGCAACGCCGATTGGTTGTATTGGCAAATACCCTCATTAATAATCGTGACTTCTCTGTCGGCTTAGTGCAATGCAACGCCGATTGGTTGTATTGGCAAATACCCTCATTAATAATTGTGACTTCTCTGTCGGCTTAGTGCAATGTGACGCCGATTGGTTGTATTGGCAAATACCCTCATTAATAATCGTGACTTCTCTGTCGGCTTAGTGCAATGCGACGCCGATTGGGAAAATACCCTCATTAATAATCGTGTCTTCTCTGTCGGCTTAGTGCAATGTGACGCTGATTAGTTGTATTGGCAAATACCCTCATTAATAATCATGACTTCTCTGTTGGCTTAGTGCAATGTGACGCCGATTGGTTGTATTGGCAAATACCCTCATTAATAATCATGACTTCTCTGTCGGCTTAGTGCAATGTGACGCTGATTGGTTGTATTGGCAAATACCCTCATTAATAATCATGACTTCTCTGTCGGCTTAGTGCAATGCAACGCCGATTGGTTGTATTGGCAAATACCCTCATTAATAATCGTGACTTCTCTGTCGGCTTAGTGCAATGCGACGCCGATTGGGAAAATACCCTCATTAATAATCGTGTCTTCTCTGTCGGCTTAGTGCAATGTGACGCTGATTGGTTGTATTGGCAAATACCCTCATTAATAATCATGACTTCTCTGTCGGCTTAGTGCAATGTGACGCCGATTGGTTGTATTGGCAAATACCCTCATTAATAATCATGACTTCTCTGTCGGCTTAGTGCAATGTGACGCCGATTGGTTGTATTGGCAAATACCCTCATTAATAATCATGACTTCTCTGTCGGCTTAGTGCAATGTGACGCTGATTGGTTGTATTGGCAAATACCCTCATTAATAATCATGACTTCTCTGTCGGCTTAGTGCAATGTGACGCCGATTGGTTGTATTGGCAAATACCCTCATTAATAATCATGACTTCTCTGTCGGCTTAGTGCAATGTGACGCTGATTGGTTGTATTGGCAAATACCCTCATTAATAATCATGACTTCTCTGTCGGCTTAGTGCAATGCAACGCCGATTGGTTGTATTGGCAAATTCCCTCATTTATAATCGTGACTTCTCTGTCGGCTTAGTGCAATGTGACGCTGATTGGTTGTATTGGCAAATACCCTCATTAATAATCATGACTTCTCTGTCGGCTTAGTGCAATGCAACGCCGATTGGTTGTATTGGCAAATACCCTCATTAATAATCGTTACTTCTCTGTCGGCTTAGTGCAATGCGACGCCGATTGGGAAAATACCCTCATTAATAATCGTGTCTTCTCTGTCGGCTTAGTGCAATGTGATGCTGATTGGTTGTATTGGCAAATACCCTCATTAATAATCATGACTTCTCTGTCGGCTTAGTGCAATGTGACGCCGATTGGTTGTATTGGCAAATACCCTCATTAATAATCATGACTTCTCTGTCGGCTTAGTGCAATGTGACGCTGATTGGTTGTATTGGCAAATACCCTCATTAAAAATCATGACTTCTCTGTCGGCTTAGTGCAATGCAACGCCGATTGGTTGTATTGGCAAATACCCTCATTAATAATCATGACTTCTCTGTCGGCTTAGTGCAATGTGACGCTGATTGGTTGTATTGGCAAATACCCTCATTAATAATCATGACTTCTCTGTCGGCTTAGTGCAATGCAACGCCGATTGGTTGTATTGGCAAATACCCTCATTAATAATCATGACTTCTCTGTCGGCTTAGTGCAATGCAACGCCGATTGGTTGTATTGGCAAATACCCTCATTAATAATCGTGACTTCTCTGTCGGCTTAGTGCAATGCGACGCCGATTGGGAAAATACCCTCATTAATAATCGTGTCTTCTCTGTCGGCTTAGTGCAATGTGACGCTGATTGGTTGTATTGGCAAATACCCTCATTAATAATCATGACTTCTCTGTCGGCTTAGTGCAATGTGACGCCGATTGGTTGTATTGGCAAATACCCTCATTAATAATCATGACTTCTCTGTCGGCTTAGTGCAATGTGACGCTGATTGGTTGTATTGGCAAATACCCTCATTAATAATCATGACTTCTCTGTCGGCTTAGTGCAATGCAACGCCGATTGGTTGTATTGGCAAATTCCCTCATTTATAATCGTGACTTCTCTGTCGGCTTAGTGCAATGTGACGCTGATTGGTTGTATTGGCAAATACCCTCATTAATAATCATGACTTCTCTGTCGGCTTAGTGCAATGCAACGCCGATTGGTTGTATTGGCAAATACCCTCATTAATAATCGTTACTTCTCTGTCGGCTTAGTGCAATGCGACGCCGATTGGGAAAATACCCTCATTAATAATCGTGTCTTCTCTGTCGGCTTAGTGCAATGTGACGCTGATTGGTTGTATTGGCAAATACCCTCATTAATAATCATGACTTCTTTTTCGGCTTAGTGCAATGTGACGCCGATTGGTTGTATTGGCAAATACCCTCATTAATAATCATGACTTCTCTGTCGGCTTAGTGCAATGTGACGCTGATTGGTTGTATTGGCAAATACCCTCATTAATAATCGTGACTTCTCTGTCGGCTTAGTGCAATGCGACGCCGATTGGGAAAATACCCTCATTAATAATCGTGTCTTCTCTGTCGGCTTAGTGCAATGTGACGCTGATTGGTTGTATTGGCAAATACCCTCATTAATAATCATGACTTCTTTTTCGGCTTAGTGCAATGTGACGCCGATTGGTTGTATTGGCAAATACCCTCATTAATAATCATGACTTCTCTGTCGGCTTAGTGCAATGTGACGCTGATTGGTTGTATTGGCAAATACCCTCATTAATAATCATGACTTCTCTGTCGGCTTAGTGCAATGCAACGCCGATTGGTTGTATTGGCAAATTCCCTCATTTATAATCGTGACTTCTCTGTCGGCTTAGTGCAATGTGACGCTGATTGGTTGTATTGGCAAATACCCTCATTAATAATCATGACTTCTCTGTCGGCTTAGTGCAATGCAACGCCGATTGGTTGTATTGGCAAATACCCTCATTAATAATCGTTACTTCTCTGTCGGCTTAGTGCAATGCGACGCCGATTGGGAAAATACCCTCATTAATAATCGTGTCTTCTCTGTCGGCTTAGTGCAATGTGACGCTGATTGGTTGTATTGGCAAATACCCTCATTAATAATCATGACTTCTCTGTCGGCTTAGTGCAATGTGACGCCGATTGGTTGTATTGGCAAATACCCTCATTAATAATCATGACTTCTCTGTCAGCTTAGTGCAATGTGACGCTGATTGGTTGTATTGGCAAATTCCCTCATTTATAATCGTGACTTCTCTGTCGGCTTAGTGCAATGTGACGCTGATTGGTTGTATTGGCAAATACCCTCATTAATAATCATGACTTCTCTGTCGGCTTAGTGCAATGCAACGCCGATTGGTTGTATTGGCAAATACCCTCCTTAATAATCATGACTTCTCTGTCGGCTTAGTGCAATGTGACGCCGATTGGTTGTATTGGCAAATACCCTCATTTATTATTTGTTTTCTTGGGACGTAACTATTAGCGGTACGATACTGTTATTGATTTAATTATTATAATATGTTTCTTCCGTGAAAATTGTTTGTTTGCTTGACAGTTAGAAAGCTAGGTCAATTGTATACATGTTCAAACATACTCCAAAAGACCAAATTATGATAATTTTACTACATATACTTTCACATATGACAATTTCTTGGTGTTTCTGTTTTAATTACAGAAGAGTTAGTTGTTTCTATATGGTTTAGGTACTTCTGAAATCCATTCATAGACAACTGTATAAATTATCACAATTAATTAATTAATAATAAAATAAAGAACAATGTAAATGAGTTGATCCATTTATTTTTAACATTTATTTTCTTGTTTTCATTAATTATATTGTGTATACCAAGCACAGTAGTTTCCTTGAAAAGTACATATCATCATCAATCATTCATTATTTTAAAAAAAACATTCACGGGTTGACTGCTTATATAAACACTTCACTTTCACGGATTGTTTCTCGATCTCATCTTGGATGTTTTAGATAAGTCCTGTGATAGAGTGCCCAATGCAGTACAACTTTAGCTGCGATACTCCACTCCAGACAATATACAAAAGATTAAAAGCAATCAAAACCAATCATTTATAATCAACACTTCCGTGTTTATCTCACTTAACCTTGACCGATACCATAAAGTGGTCTCTTAATTGTCGTAAAACAGGGACATAATTAAAAATGTTTTATCAATGAAAGTGAGAAAATTGCCCGCAGTCGTATTAGGGGTTCAATTAGCATAGGATTAATGGCATTTGTCTGAATAACTGGTCGTATTACGGAATAACGGGGTGGTCTGGTTATCGGGGTCAACGACCATTGACATGTATAGTGAAATATTCCGTTCTGAAAAAAATCATTCGCAATAGCGGGGTAGTCTCGAAATCGGGGTGGTCGCATAGAGGGTTTTTACTGTATATTGAAAAAATGTTCAGGCTAAAATGGTCGTTATAATAAAAAAATAACATGATATATGTTCATTTATTATTTTGCAGTTCAATTCCGTCCATGCATTCAGCGCCACTCGGTGAAGCTCGGCAGAAGAAGATGCGACGAAGGCGGAGCAAATCTCCGGGCAACGGAAAGAGACCGCCTGAAGAACTCAGACAGCATATAGAGTTTGATATCCTAGAGCCGTCCGAGGAGATGACAGAAGAACAACTCAGGGAGATACCTTACGTTAACGTAGAGTGAGTTCTTATGTGTGCAACCTGTCTAATACCGCCATTGGAGTGACAAAATGTGACTGTTTAGCTGAGGTGGTTGCTTAATAGAAGCTAAATGTTGCGAGAATGGCCACACTGGGAATCTGATAAATATTGGAATCAGATGTTCTGGGCAGACGATCATGATTTTATACGTTCATTTATTTATCATCGCCCTCTTGTTAATAGTGCAAATGTAATCCCACCACTATGTCGCTTTGTAACCCCGCCTTCACTATGTCGCCATGTAACCCCACTATCACTATGTCGCTATGTAACCCCACCTTTACTATGTCACCCCACCTTCACTATGTCGCTATGTAACCCTGCCTTCACTATGTCGCTATGTAACCCCACCTTAACTATGTCGCTATGTAGCCCCGCCTTCACTATGTCGCTATGTAACCCCACCTTCACTATGTCGCTATGTAACCCCGCCTTCACTATGTCGCCATGTAACCCCACCTTCACTATGTCGCTATGTAACCCCACCTTTACTATGTCACCCCACCTTCACTATGTCGCTATGTAACCCTGCCTTCACTATGTCGCTATGTAACCCCACCTTAACTATGTCACTATGTAACCCACCTTCACTATGTCGCTATGTAACCCCACCTTCACTATGTCGCTATGTAACCCCACCTTAACTATGTCACTATGTAACCCCACCTTCACTATGTCGCTATGTAACCCCACCTTCACTATGTCGCTATGTAACCCTGCCTTCACTATGTCGCTATGTAACCCCACCTTAACTATGTCGCTATGTAACCCTGCCTTCACTATGTCGCTATGTAACCCCACCTTAACTATGTCACTATGTAACCCCACCTTCACTATGTCGCTATGTAACCCTGCCTTCACTATGTCGCCATGTAACCCCACCTTCACTATGTCGCTATGTAACCCCACCTTCACTATGTCGCTATGTAACCCTGCCTTCACTATGTCGCTATGTAACCCCGCCTTCACTATGTCGCTATGTAACCCCACCTTCACTATGTCGCTATGTAACCCCACCTTCACTATGTCGCTATGTAACCCCACCTTCACTATGTCGCTATGTAACCCCACCTTCACTATGTCGCTATGTAACCCCGCCTTCACTATGTCGTTATGTAATCCCACCATCACTATGTCGCCATGTAACCCTGCCTTCACTATGTCGCCATGTAACCCCACCTTCACTATGTCGCTATGTAACCCTGCCTTCACTATGTCGCTATGTAACCCCGCCTTCACTATGTCGCCATGTAACCCCACCTTCACTATGTCGCTATGTAACCCCACCTTCACTATGTCGCTATGTAACCCCGCCTTCACTATGTCGCTATGTAACCCTGCCTTCACTATGTCGCTATGTAACCCTGCCTTCACTATGTCGCCATGTAACCCCACCTTCACTATGTCGCTATGTAACCCTGCCTTCACTATGTCGCTATGTAACCCCACCTTCACTATGTCGCTATGTAACCCCACCTTCACTATGTCGCTATGTAACCCCACCTTCACTATGTCGCTATGTAACCCCGCCTTCACTATGTCGCTATGTAACCCCACCTTCACTATGTCGCTATGTAATCCCACCTTCACTATGTCGCTATGTAACCCCACCTTTACTATGTCACCCCACCTTCACTATGTCGCTATGTAACCCCACCTTTACTATGTCACCCCACCTTCACTATGTCGCTATGTAACCCCACCTTTACTATGTCACCCCCCTTCACTATGTCGCTATGTAACCCACCTTAACTATGTCACTATGTAACCCACCTTCACTATGTCGCCATGTAACCCCACCTTCACTATGTCGCTATGTAACCCGCCTTCACTATGTCGCTATGTAACCCCACCTTCACTATGTCGCTATGTAACCCTGCCTTCACTATGTTGCTATGTAACCCCACCTTCACTATGTCGCTATGTAACCCCACCTTCACTATGTCGCTATGTAACCCCACCTTCACTATGTCGCTATGTAACCCCACCTTCACTATGTCGCTATGTACCCCACCTTTACTATGTCACCCCACCTTCACTATGTCGCTATGTAACCCCACCTTACTATGTCACCCCCTTCCTATGTCGCTATGTAACCCCACCTTTACTATGTCACCCCACCTTCACTATGTCGCTATGTAACCCCACCTTCACTATGTCGCTATGTAACCCACCTTCACTATGTCGCCATGTAACCCCACCTTCACTATGTCGCTATGTAACCCTGCCTTCACTATGTCGCTATGTAACCCCACCTTCACTATGTCGCTATGTAACCCTGCCTTCACTATGTCGCTATGTAACCCCACCTTCACTATGTCGCTATGTAACCCCACCTTCACTATGTCGCTATGTAACCCCACCTTCACTATGTCGCTATGTAACCCCGCCTTCACTATGTCGCTATGTAACCCCGCCGTCGCTATGTAACCCCACCTTCACTATGTCGCTATGTAACCCACCTTCACTATGTCGCTATGTAACCCTGCCTTCACTATGTCGCTATGTAACCCCACCTTCACTATGTCGCTATGTAACCCACCTTCACTATGTCGCTATGTAACCCCACCTTCACTATGTCGCTATGTAACCCCACCTTCACTATGTCGCTATGTAACCCCGCCTTCACTATGTCGCTATGTAACCCACCTTCACTATGTCGCTATGTAACCCCACCTTCACTATGTCGCTATGTAACCCCACCTTCACTATGTCGCTATGTAACCCCGCCTTCACTATGTCGCTATGTAACCCCACCTCACTATGTCGCTATGTAACCCCACCTTCACTATGTCGCTATGTAACCCCACCTTCACTATGTCGCTATGTAACCCTGCCTTCACTATGTCGCTATGTAACCCCACCTTCACTATGTCGCTATGTAACCCACCTTCACTATGTCGCTATGTAATCCCACCTTCACTATGTCGCTATGTAACCCACCACACACCCCCTCACTATGTCGCTAGTAACCCCACCTTACTATGTCCTATGTAACCCACCTTCACTATGTCGCTATGTAACCCCGCCTTCACTATGTCGCTATGTAACCCCACCTTCACTATGTCGCTATGTAACCCCACCTTCACTATGTCGCTATGTAACCCCACCTTCACTATGTCGCTATGTAACCCCGCCTTCACTATGTCGCTATGTAACCCTGCCGTCGCCATGTAACCCCACCTTCACTATGTCGCTATGTAACCCTGCCTTCACTATGTCGCTATGTAATCCCACCTTCACTATGTCGCTATGTAACCCCACCTTTACTATGTCACCCCACCTTCACTATGTCGCTATGTAACCCCACCTTAACTATGTCACTATGTAACCCCACCTTCACTATGTCGCTATGTAACCCCGCCTTCACTATGTTGCTATGTAACCCCGCCTTCACTATGTTGCTATGTAACCCCACCATCACTATGTCGCTATGTAACCCCGCCTTCACTATGTCGCTATGTAACCCTGCCTTAACTATGTCGTTATGTAATCCCACCTTCACTATGTCACCATGTAACCCCGCCTTCACTATGTCGCTATGTAACCCCACCTTCACTATGTCACCCCACCTTCACTATGTCGCTATGTAACCCCGCCTTCACTATGTTGCTATGTAACCCCACCTTCATTATGTCGCTATGTAACCCCACCTTCACAATGTCACTATGTAACCCCACCTTCACTATGTCGCTATGTAACCCCGCCTTCACGATATCACCCCGCCTTCACGATGTCACCCCGCCTTCACGATGTCACCATGTAACCCTGCCTTCACTATGTCACCCCGCCTTCACTATGTCACCATGTAACCCCGCCTTCACGATGTCACATGTAACCCCGCCTTCATTATGTCGCTATGTAACCCCGCCTTCATAAGACAGATGCCGATGGAGAGGTTGCCGTTACTAATGTTTTTATTTCCATGCTAGGACAAAAGCGGAGGCGTTCAAAGTCAAGTACTCTCCAGGCAATAGACGTCGATACAGATCGCCAAAGCGGAAATCTGTCGGGTAAGCAGAGGTGTTGCTTCCTACACATTTTCTTCAAACATTGAAAGTATGAAAATGCGAAAAATGCAATAAAAAATGGTAAGGGGGTGGAGGTGTATGATGTACAGCGAACTTATCATTCCCAATCGATTCCCAATTACCTTAGCACCTACTGTAAATATCCGATCACCTAACAGAGTGTCAATTAGCACCTCTGATCATGGCGACCACAGCATAAGTTATTCACACCTCCTGTCGCAATTTCGTTGGCATTGTAAGTTTTAAGATGGATGCAAAAGAATCAATGTATCTGTTGACAGTTTATTTCATTTTTACAAATATCATTTTTTGGCGAATATTCAAATACTGTAATAGTATTTGGATATTCGGGCATCCGAACGAATATTTGATATTCGTTGCCATCACTATTATTTACCATTGATTGGTTACTAACGATACCATGTTAATGTTGTAATGCTTATCCTTTCTGTCTGCAGCGACTTGGAGCCGTGTAGTAAAGGTGGTTATATAACTGAAGAGCCTTCAACAGCTTACACACGTACCCCGGACCGAACACCCGAGCCCAAACATCGACAGCTCAATAAACCTGGAGGAGGGTACTACTCCGATACTGGCAGGTAGGTAACTGCGATATATACATGTAGACCAAACTAATGATGCGTAGTAGTAGATTAATCCTCTTAATTGGTTTCCTTTGTTTTTATCGTTGTGTCCTGTGCATCACATGCTATACATTTTCATCTGTTTTCCCATCTTATTAAATCTTGACAGATGTCCAATGGATACTCTACTATAAAAATGTGTAATCAATTAATTAACCTGATTTTGATAAAATTACATTTATCCTACGCAACATCTGGTTAGAAAACAACATTAAAAACAATTATTCCAACTAAAAGGACCAATATCTTTTTCTTTTTTAAGTTTATTTAACGTCGCTACCGGTTACCCATTTGAGCGACAGGCAGTTTACCTAACAACACCTTTCCTGGGCAGGCTCCAGCGGTTAACCAGTACTTGTTGCACCAATCTCCGTAAGAAACTGCCAACTTTTTCATCCTTAGTGGGATCAATCGGACTTTATCTGTCAAGGGAGGTAATAGAAAAACCAGTAACATGTCATTGTTAATTAAAAGGTTTGGTTGTCTCCCTTATATCTTAAAGCAATTTTTCCATTAGAAAAGTCTAATATTGAATATGTGTTGTTGAAGATATGACAATATTCTACTTTTGTTTGTTACAGCCTGTCTCGACAAAGTCAGAGCCACACCCCGTATGTACAGCAGCAATACAACAATACACTCTCCTCTCGCTCAAAGGTAATGTCCTAGTACAGAAAAACACAAAGCACATGTTAGAAATGTCGGGGTGTATACATGTGTTAGCCATTCATGCTTCATGTTTGACTAAATCTAAGGTAATTAATTGTTATTTTCACAAGGCGTGGAGTGTAACTAGTCTTTCTGTCGTACCCCCAAGTTGTGTACGTGTGAATTTGATTATTACTGTTTTTGCTTAGTAAGTGTTTTGTTTTAGTGTTGTTAGTTTAAACTTTATTTATTTTACAATGATTGCGAAACATGCTTTAACAACTTATAATAATCACTCTCGTTGGCGCGGATGAAAGCGTATATGTGGTCATTCGTGTGGGAGGAAACTGGAGTACCCGGAGAAAACCCACCTGTCCGTTCTGGCGACCACCGTACCATCTCACATACTTCCTAGTCCGAGGAACGAACCCGGGTTGCATTGGTGAGAAGCGAGCGCGCTAATTGGCCATCCTTATTTTTAAATATTTAATTTTGTTGTAAATAAGTTTTTATTGCATTGCTCTATGTATAACAATTAATGACCTTGGATTTAGTTCAACATTATAGCGGCACTATATAGTATGGAATAAAAACATATTATAACATTTCAAATTTTATGTACAATTAAGTAGCAATGCTATACACATTCTTACATCATAATTTGAATAATTATTTTTCAGTCAGTAGACAGTCCGCCTCCGTGGTCGAGCGGTTAAGGTCGCTGACTTGTATACCACTGTAACCTATCATCACTGATGGTCACGGGTTCGAGCCTCGCTCAGGCCGTGTCTCATTTATATGAAAAGTTGGCAGTTTCTTACGGAGGTTGATGCACCCAAGTACTGGTTAACCGCTGGAGCCTGCCCAGGAAAGGTGTTGTTAGGTAATCTGCCCGCCGGCGATATAGCCCAAAATGGTGCTGATGCAGGCGCAAAACCCGAAATATAACATATAACATCAGTCAGTAGACAGTGTGTTTTTACAATATACCTTAAAGCAGCATTACATCGTAATAAGGATGTTTTGGGTAAAATAGAAATACTAATGTGTGTGTGTTTACAAAAATCAAAATAGTCGCTCAGAAACGATAACATTCCAATAAATTTAAACCGTCGTATACGCGAATTTGTTTATCAACACACAAAATGTAAACATGCACAGAGCGCATGCGTGAAACAACAGAGGATGTAGAAAACAACATATATATTTTGAACATGAAATACTATCTATCTATCTTCCTCTAATGTCGACCCCCTTGCGGGGATGTAGAAATGTCCCTAAATGACTTAGCTAACAGAGGTATGAATCAACATATCAAGTAATTTAATTACAAAAGACAACGTGGGACACATTGGGGAGGATGCATTCCGAATGTAAACAAGTGCGGACGATGCATTCCGAATGTAAACAAGTGCGGACGATGCATTCCGAATGTAAACAAGTGCGGACGATGCATTCCGAATGTAAACAAGTGCGGACGATGCATTCCGAATGTAAACAAGTGCGGACGATGCGTTCCGGTTGTAAACAAGTGCGTGACCGATCGACTCGGAAAGTCCTACTTTCGGTATCGAGTTTGTTTTATCGCAAAAAAACACTGTTTACCAAATGAACATAAGAATACAAAGTATAATGTTAGAATGTGTAGCAGCATTGCTACCCATACGTAAAATTTGAATTTTTCAATTATCTTTCATTTCATACGATGTAATGCTGCTTTAATAAACTAGTACAACTATCGTGAAGTGGTTCGCTAATCACAACACATCGCTCTCTATCGACAATCTGAACAAAAGTCTAAGACTGCTGTTTCAACTTCCGTTGTTGCGTCACCGCACATGCATTGATAAGCATTACTTATATATCGTCTCCGTGGCCTAGTGGTTAAGGAGTCCGCCTACGGAGCGGGAGGTCGAAGGTTCGAACCTCATCTGGGGTTCATTCTTATATTGTGAACCACCAGCTAGTTATAAATGGTTACCGATTGCCATGGGCCTGACCTTCAAGGATAGGATTCGAGAAGTACTGATGTCCATAAGAGGTGACTGACAAGTCAGAAATGGCCGGCCCAATCAATAGCGTTGACATTATCATAAACAAACACTACGTTATATACGTTTGTTGAGAAATAATTCGCGTATACTATTGTGCTATATTTATTTGAGTTTTTTTTTCTGTTTCTGTGCAACTCATTGAAAATTGTATTCTTTAGATAGCTGGTACGTTTACCCAAATATATAATTTATTCCGATAGAATGGCGCTTTAAGAATAAAGGAATATAATTTTTTTAAATCCCACGTATACACCCTGACATTTCTAAAACGTTGTTTGTGTTATTTCATGTCTTTTTATTATATATATATAAAGTCAACCACCTTCCCCTTACCATAAATACATTTCTCATTTAATTGAAAATTCCAAATTAACATGTTTACTTTCTCCTATTTCCACTACCCGTGTGCATGTATGTTATTTTGCAAACGTTATTTGTTCACATGTTATTACAAAATGTCATCTCTGTAATCTGTGTTTCTTGAAATAAAGATACGTTTCTGTCCTGTTCTGGTAGCATCGTGGTTGTGATGAGCCCTTATCTCACTCAAAGGTAACGTCCTAGTTGTATAAGCCCTTATCTCACTCAAAGGTAACGTCCTAGTTGTATAAGCCCTTATCTCACTCAAAGGTAACATCCTAGTTGTATAAGCCCTTATCTCACTCAAAGGTAACGTCCTAGTTGTATAAGCCCCTTATCTCGCTCAAAGGTAATGTCCTAGTTGTGATAAGCCCTTATCTCACTCAAAGGTAACGTCCTAGTTGTATAAGCCCTTATCTCACTCAAAGGTAACGTCCTAGTTGTATAAGCCCTTATCTCACTCAAAGGTAACGTCCTAGTTGTGATAAGCCCCTTATCTCACTCAAAGGTAATGTCCTAGTTGTATAAGCCCCTTATCTCACTCAAAGGTAACGTCCTAGTTGTGATAAGCCCTTATCTCACTCAAAGGTAACGTCCTAGTTGTATAAGCCCTTATCTCACTCAAAGGTAATGTCCTAGTTGTATAAGCCCTTATCTCACTCAAAGGTAACGTCCTAGTTGTGATAAGCCCCTTATCTCACTCAAAGGTAATGTCCTAGTTGTATAAGCCCCTTATCTCACTCAAAGGTAACGTCCTAGTTGTGATAAGCCCTTATCTCACTCAAAGGTAACGTCCTAGTTGTATAAGCCCTTATCTCACTCAAAGGTAATGTCCTAGTTGTATAAGCCCTTATCTCACTCAAAGGTAACGTCCTAGTTGTATAAGCCCTTATCTCACTCAAAGGTAACGTCCTAGTTGTATACGCTCTTATCTCACTCAAAGGTAACGTCCTAGTCGTGATAAGCCCCTTATCTCACTCAACGGTAATGTCCTAGTCGTGATAAGCCCCTTATCTCACTCAACGGTAACATCCTAGTCGTGATAATCTCATTACATTATTGTAATTTTCAAGAGATCTCACATTTTTGTTGTTTCTGCAATTTGTAGATGTATCAAAAAATTCTTCTGGGCAAAAATGATTGGTTTAACAATCTCGTGAAATTTAGTGAAAGAGAATCAACTGTACTCTATATCAAATATTTCTTCTTTTCAGCATTTTACAGCCGATATCAGAAGTATTCCACAATTTCATGAAAATCTTCTATTCTATGAGCCCCAAACTTCCCCACGCTATCAGAATCATCAACCCCATGTACATAGATACCATCCCCCACCCACTGCAGTGTTCAAGGTAGCAGGCGTGTACAAACTAGTGTTGGGTGTGTGCTGCTGCATCACGATGCACCTACTCGCCCATATATACACAATAGCTCTTATATCGGCACACTTATCAAACAGATCCCCTTGCTATTTTATGTTTGTATTCTCATAATGAAAATATTCAAAGTAGATATGCATCTGGTCGAATATTAAACATAGAATTTTGACTACATATATAAAGAAATTACACAACAGTAGTACGAATTTCTAAAGGAAATGCCGATTGATTTGGCCATATATTAATATATATAGTTTAGCTCAATTTCGAAACAAGTTTGAGCTGCTTTAATCTCGCGCTCTCGAGACCTCATTCATGATGAAATCCATCACCATGAGGGAGAGCGAAGAGGCAATGTAGATTTAAGTCTTGTACCACCTTGGTTTAGGCTTGGCTCAAACTGACAACCCCTAATTTGGCCAAGATAACATTGAACGTTTTCGTCGATAATTCATTGCTTTATAGTGTGTTCATGGAGCCTACTCACTGCATTCTCATAAGTTTTTTTTCTTAGTTTATAATAGTTCTTCCAGAATACCGGTATATCATGTATGGCAATACATTCTGCACCCATTAATTACATAGTCATAATCCAGGTTTCCACGCTGCCATGGCAACGTCGCCTAGCAACAATAAAAACTAACCATTCTACCAATTGGCTATTGTGTATTAGATAGAGAGTGGGTGACTAGATGTGATTGTTTGTGTGTTAATCACATACTAATAACGTAACAGAAGTATTGATGTGATAGGCTGTAAAACCCACTTGTGTCATTGCATTTTATCATCCATCCATTCTCTCTCCGATATGTCCACTTTGCCTAATTTCCGATATTGAATTATTCTTTTCTTTCCCTGTTTTGGTGGAAGACTTGTATTTGAATTATCCGCAATACAATCAATTATCCGCAATACAATCAATTATCCGCAACACAATCAATTATCCGCAATACCATCAATTATCCGCAATACAATCAATTATCCGCAATACAATCAATTACCCGCAATACACTCAATTATCCGCAATACAATCAATTATCCGCAACACCATAACACAATCAATTATCCGCAACACAATCAATTATCCGCAACACAATCAATTACCCGCAATACAATCAATTATCCGCAATACAATCAATTATCTGCAATACAATCAATTATCCGCAATACAATCAATTATCCGCAATACAATCAATTATCCGCAATACAATCAATTATCTGCAATACGGTCAATTACCTGCAATGCGATCAATTATCTGCAATACAATCAATTACCCACAATACAATCAATTATCCGCAATACAATCAATTATCCGCAATACAATCGATTACCCGCAATACAATCAATTATCCGCAATACAATCAATTATCCGCAATACAATCAATTACCCACAATACAATCAATTACCTGCAATACAATCAATTATCCGCAATACAATCAATTATCCGCAATACAATCAATTATCCGCAATACAATCAATTATCCGCAACACCATAACACAATCAATTATCCGCAACACAATCAATTATCCGCAACACAATCAATTACCCGCAATACAATCAATTATCCGCAATACAATCAATTATCCGCAATACAATCAATTATCTGCAATACAATCAATTATCTGCAATACGGTCAATTATCCGCAATACAATCAATTATCCGCAATACAATCAATTACCCACAATACAATCAATTATCCGCAATACAATCAATTATCTGCAATACAATCGATTACCCGCAATACAATCAATTATCCGCAATTATCCGCAATACAATCAATTATCTGCAATACAATCAATTACCTGCAATACAATCAATTATCCGCAATACAATCAATTATCCGCAATACAATCAATTATCCGCAATACAATTACATCGAAATAATAGTTTAATAATTCTTTACCTGCTGTGTAAATAAAATAACTTTTGCAAACAACATAGATCCAGATCAGCCACTGTCCTTTAGCTTCACTATCCGAATAGCAAAGAGCCTGATATACGTTCTGTGCTGTCTGATCTGGCTCTATGCTGTTTGCAAATGCGATTTTTATCTGCCGCTAGCATGCAAACGGTTAATTAATTACATAAGTGATATTAGTGTCAGTTAATCAAATGTTAATTTCAGAGTCATTATAAATACTGTTGCGAAGGAAAGTTTATGGAACAACTTCGCAATTTTGTTATATTTCCCCATAATGTAAAATGACATAACGCGAACAATTTGTTTTAGATTCTGCATAGGCTGTACTGAAAATGAAATGACATAATTATCTGCTTGCATCAAGCAAAATGGAGCAAAATACATATATATTTTTTTTACTTAGATGAGAAACGTGCAGATTGAAACAAATAACCCCCTCGGTTTTTGAATAAGATATACAGTCAAACCTGTCTTAAGCAGCCAGTAAAGGGAATCACAGAAAGTGGCTGCTTAGCACAGGTGGCTGCTTAATAGAGGTCAATTGTATAATGAAACACCATATTGGGAATCTGGAAACTGGCTGCTTAATACAGGTTGGCTGCTTAATGGAGGTGACCATTAAACCAGGTTTGACTGTAATTCTTTAATACAATTCATATACATGTACACTTGTATTCAACGTTCCAGCAGGATGACCTACCTTTACCAATGAGCTACTATAGTACGTTTAGGATAACTTGACAGTGACGTCACTCAATATTTACTCCCGTTGGCTATGTCCACAACACAAGACTGGTCAATCGGCTTAAAAATCAGTAAGCGGTGTTTTGGATTACTGTAAATGTACCTAAATTACCTGTACTGATTGTACATTGTACGTCACTGTCAAGTTATCCTAAACGTACAGTACTATCCCAATATCTATGTCTTCATATTGGTTTACGAGTCTATGTGTACAGTCAAACCTGTATTAGTGGTCACCTCCATTAAGCAGTCATCCTGCATTAAGCAGCCATTTTTCAGATTCCCAATATGTTACTTTGCTATACATTATACCTCTATTCAGCAGCCCCTTGTGTTATGCAGCCACTTTCTGTGATTCCCTTGGTTGGCTGCTTAAGACAGGTTTGACTGTACATTGATAATATAAAATTCTTAGGAAGAATTGCAATTACCGACCATCCTTGCCTATAAGATGACCGCTCCCATACTTTGGTCCTGAAATCTGTGGGTTTTGGCAATCACTTGCATATAAACAGTTTGATCAAATGGACACTTATAAATATCATTTTAGGCCAGTGAAGAAATGTTCGGTAACAGATTTTAAAAAAAAATGTTAATTTCTTTAAAAAAATATTTTTAGCTCTCAATTCTAAGAAGGGAAGCCACTTTGAGGCTATAATCTGGTGGTAAAAAGCTTGTCTTATAGGCTTGTATGGACGGTAATATAGCTATTATAAAAAGATTGCATTGAATTTTCAGCTCTCAAAATGAGGTAAAACCCCATAGTGGTTAAGGCGTCCGCCTACGGAGCGGGAGGTCGAAGGTTTGAACCTCGTCAGGGTTTCGTTCTGATATGGCCGGTTGATGAGCCGCCAGCTAGTTAAATAATGGTTACCGATTGTCTACCAGTCTGGCGCCTGGCATACAAGCATAGAATTCGGGAAGTACTGATGTTCATAAAAAAAGAGGTGTCTCATAAGTCAGAAATGGCTGGCCCTTTAAATAGGGGTGACACTATAATAAACAAACACTTTCTTATAGGCAGACAGGCAGATCTACTTAGCTTGGCAGTTTAAACTTTAAATAATATCTTTATATTCAGAAATATTTTTGATTCTGTCATATGCAATCGACAATTATTGCGTTGTCAATGCTTTATATTTTATATCTAATTTTAGATTATGTCGCGTTCATCAGTTACTTATGGGCGGAAGAACACACTCAACATTACCTGGGTCAGATTCATTCTGACCGTGCCATTCAACAATGCATATTGAGTGGAAGTCGTGATAGCTCAGTGGTAGCGCGTTCGCTTCACGTGCAAAAGGCCCGGAGTTCGAGCCCCGCTGGAGCCGTTACGATTGTGTCCTTAGGCAAGGCATTTAAATTCCACATGCCTCTTCTCTCTCCCTCGTGGCGATGGATTCTATCAGGAATGAGATCTCGAGAGTGATTAGTATAAGTTATAAGAACTTGTTTCGCAATCGAGCTAAAATAAATTTGTATAAACTAACAATGCATATGTTAGATTCATGCCGACATCTGTCAATATTACAAAAATCAGATTTATTACCTGTCAACATTACATACACATCAGATTTATTCTAACATTACCTGTCAACATTACATACACATCAGATTTATTCTAACATTACCTGTCAACATTACATATTACCTGTCAACATTGCACACACATCAGATTTATTCTAACATTACCTGTCAACATTACATACACATCAGATTTATTCTAACATTACCTGTCAACATTGCACACACATCAGATTTATTCTAACATTACCTGTCAACATTGCACACACATCAGATTTATTCTAACATTACCTGTCAACATTACATACACATCAGATTTATTCTAACATTACCTGTCAACATTGCACACACATCAGATTTATTCTAACATTACCTGTCAACATTGCACACACATCAGATTTATTCTAACATTACCTGTCAACATTACATACACATCAGATTTATTCTAACATTACCTGTCAACATTGCACACACAGCAGATTTATTCTAACATTACCTGTCAACATTGCACACACAGCAGATTTATTCTAACATTACCTGTCAACATTGCACACACATCAGATTTATTCTAACATTACCTGTCAACATTACATACACATCAGATTTATTCTAACATTACCTGTCAACATTACACACACAGCAGATTTATTCTAACATTACCTGTCAACATTACATACATACGATTTATTCTAACATTACCTGTCAACATTACACACATCAGATTTATTCTAACATTACCTGTCAACATTACACACACACACACATCATATTTATTCTGACATTACCTGTCAACATTGCACACACAGCAGATTTATTCTGACATTACCTGTCAACATTACACACACACACACACATCATATTTATTCTGACATTACCTGTCAACATTGCACACACAGCAGATTTATTCCAACATTACCTGTCAACATTACAGACACATGTCCAGACTCTCGTCAATCGAGCAATAATATTCCCGCTGTTGTTCTGAAAGTTGGGGGGGAAAAGGTGCAGCATAATTATGTGTTTTGTGATGTGCAAGCTAATACTAGTTCATGCATGCATCCTGATGCAACAAGTCATCTTTACTGTGAACAGTTGATACAATGAAACAAGAACACTAACTAGAGTTTAGCCATCGGAGAGAGACAAACCCCAGTGCTGGCACTTGACACAAGAAGAAATGCTTGCGGTGTATATTCACTGGGAGTGGACACTTTGCTTACTGCCCATAATTGACACAGTGCCTCCGGGACCATCTCGCTATATATCTACAAAGTTTCATCAAAATTCATCAACCATATTTTGAGTTATCCTGCCCCACAGACAAACATGCATACAAAAATGTGTACATTGCCACAACCAAGGTTTTGTTGAATTGATATCCCCACTGGCGGGTGGTCGTTGCAATGCCTCGGAGTAGTATAGCAGGGATCATTTTAGAGGGCGATGTTGGCGAAATAGTCGCACTAGGGACCTTGACTTCTCCCTCTGGGGGCCCCACTTCTCCCTAAAATATTTTTTTTTTTTACAATTTTCATACAAAATTTTGGCCAGTAAGATACACTTGCCCATTATAAAGCACTCCTTCTATTATAATGTTGTATTTAATGGTTGGTTGTACTGTGCATTTTAACCATATTTCGTTGAAATTTATTAAATAACACCATTTAAGGACGCGATCGCACGCTTTCTCACTTCTCCCAAAAATTCTGACCTAGAATGAACCCTGGTATAGGGTAGCATATTTGTGTATCCGCCTCCGTGTTCGAGTGGTTACGGTCGCTGACTTGTATACCACTGTAATCTATCATCATTGATGGTCACGGGTTTGAGTCCCGCTCAGAACGTGTCTCTTTATTTGAAAAAGTTGGCAGTTTCTTACGGAGGTTGATGCACCAAGTACTGGTTAACTGCTGGAGCCTGCCCATGAAAGCCTTAAGGTATTGTTAGGTAAACTGCCTGTCGTTCAAATGGGCAACCGGTAGCGACGTTGCTCAAATGGGCAACCGGTAGCGACGTTAAATAAACTTAAAATTAAACAAATCCATATCTGTGCCAAATGTAATAAAATTCCACCCATTCTCTTTGAAACCAGGTCAGCCATTCATATGTCTGAGTTAATGGCATAACTGTGAACTTGGGAGAATAATTGGATGTAGGCCTACGTGGGGATAATAATTGATGTAGGCCTATGTGGGGATAATAATTGGATGTAGGTCTATGTGGGGATAATAATTGGATGTAGGCCTACGTGGGGATAATAATTGGATGTAGGCCTACGTGGAGATAATAATTGGCTGTAGGCCTACGTGGGGATAATAATTGGCTGTAGGCCTACGTCAGGAAAATAATCGTAACTTGCCATAGCTTATTTCAATGCAATCTTGTTTTGTATCAACCCTCACTTGTGAAGATGCAATCTGGTTTTGTATCAACCCTCACTTGTGAAGATGCAATCTGGTTTTGTATCAACCCTCACTTGTGAAGATGCAATCTGGTTTTGTATCAACCCTCACTTGTGAAGATGCAATCTGGTTTTGTATCAACCCTCACTTGTGAAGATGCAATCTGGTTTTGTATCAACCCTCACTTGTGAAGATGCAATCTGGTTTTGTATCAACCCTCACTTGTGAAGATGCAACCTTGTTTTGTATCAACCCTCACTTGTGAAGATGATTTCTTGTATCTGGCTGTGTTGATTGAGGTTAGTAGTAGCACTAATAGCTGCAGTGATCTGTACGAGACTGTTTCCAGTAATATTGTAGCGTAGGACTGATGAGAATACGAGTATGGACTGTAGTAAAGAACTCATTTTATGTGTACAATATTCTGTAAAAAAATAACTGACACCACAGACCTCTAAATAGGCATATAAAAAGTGTAGATCCAGATGAGCCGGCTCGTGACGAGCCGTCTCATCAGGATCTGCACTTTTTGCAAGTAGTATTACTAATTTTAGACAAAATTACCCATCTTGATAAATGAACTGGTCCGAATGTAATTTTCTTATTCATTTATTGGTTTATGAATATCATGGACCAGTCCATGTGAGTTACTTGGGGTTGAAAGGGTTAAAAGAATATTCAGTTTCATATTTGATCTAGACAATATGCTGTTCAGTTTACTGGGGTAAATTACAGTTTTATTTACATTTATGGCATATCAACTCACTCCACCAACTTTATGCTAATCTGTTTCCCAGAAACGTTATCCACAGTTGCACTCTTATTGTTAGCTCAGTTTGATTTGCTGAACTAATTAAACAACTCGAGATGTGTTTGAATTTGAAATAGGCCATTTATTTTACAAATGACGGAATATCAAATACATAAGTTTTATATGTATTAACCCTTTCAACCCCACAGGCCTCTAAATAGACTTATGAAAAGTGTAGATCCAGATGAGCCGGCTCGTAACGAGCCGTCTCATCAGGATCTGCACTTTTTTGCCAGTAATAATTATTACTATTTTTAGATAAAATTACCCATTTTGATAAATGAACTGGTCCAAATGTAATTTTCTTATTAATTTATTGGTCTAAAAATATCATGGACCAGTCCATGTCAGTTACTTGGGGTTGAAAGGGTTAATATGTATTAGGCAAGTAATACTTTTAAACATATGTACATAATCAAAGGTGGGGGATCTATTATCACGCCCATAACCTACTTATGAATTGAAAATACATGTACATATTTAATAAAGGGAGGGAGGGTGGGTTGACAAAGTTTTCCTTTGTTCCAACGCTTTCTAAATATAGAAAGATAAAGGCGGTGACTATGTAAATTACACAATTGTGCAATTGGCAAAAACCGTCACCGTACCTTCTCGACATGTTAATTCAATGACATAAAGTACTTTATTAAAATTACATTATATTAAATTTGATTTTATGGCATTATTTAAGATATTTTCTGCGATATACCACGCACTTATTATTTCGATTCTAACACGACTTACTTCTAATAATTTTAAAGGAGTATTTTCTTCAAATGCCACTGCATTTGGCTTTCGAAATTTCCTCCCACGTAAGGGGTGATGACGTTATTTTTTATGGAAAATATCGATCTAGTGCATAAATGAACAAAATTGTAACTGATCAATAATTTTATTTATTTTGTCAAATAAAACTGTACAGAATAGTAACTGAAACGTTACTTAACCCTTTCAACACCACAGACCTCTATATAGGCTTACAAAAAGTGTAGATCCAGATGAGCCGGCTCGTGACGAGCCGTCTCATCAGGATCTGCACTTTTTGCCAGTAGTATTACTAATTTTAGACAAAATTACCCATCTTGATAAATGAACTGGTCCGAATGTAATTTTCTTCATTTATTGGTCTAAGAATATCATGGACCAGTCCATGTCAGTTACTTGGTGTTGAAAGAGTTAACAGAAAAACAAGACGGACAAGAGATTATCTGATTCTAAAAATAGCTCACTTACGTGAATTCCCACGGTATTTTTTACAAATATCACGTGACTTTCATTCATAAAACTTTACACGCATTGTATAAATGGAATAGCCAAAACACGGTGCGCGCGCAGCATAGTTCAAGGTAGGTATATCGTAGAATAACCCGAGGTAGATTTTACTCTACAAGTATGTATGTTATTAGCTGGGTCGTGTTAGAATTACATATAACCCACGGCAAGACAAATAGTATATACTAAATTAAATGTAATTGGGGTATAAAGTCCAACAGCTTAGATCATCATCATATAGTGACTAGTATTGCATACATTATAATAACATTATACATTTGATATTTTTCAGCCGATTGATGTCACAGACGATAAACCAGTTTCAGAGCAAACAAGTATTAACAGGTGTGTATACATCTCCATAGCAACAGTATATGTCTAAAAGGATGCAGTTGTTGTCATACTTTATTTCAATTTTTTGTTTATCCAAATCTTATGCCTGCTTAGCAACAAAGTTATGCAATTTGTTTAATACTTGTACAATATTTTGAAACAAAAGAAATGTCTGTGTCTATAGAATCTACCAACAATGTGTAAAGTTTTCTAAAACATTTTACTGTCAATGATATGTTGGTTTTACTTGCAATGATATGTGGGTTTTACTGTCAATTATATGTGGGTTTTACTGGCATTGATATGTTGGTTTTACTGGCAATGATATGTGGGTTTTACTGTCAATGATATGTTGGTTTTACTGGCATTGATATGTTGGTTTTACTGTCAATGATATGTGGGTTTTACTGGCAATGATATGTGGGTTTTACTTGCAATGATATGTGGGTTTTACTGGCAATGATATGTGGGTTTTACTTGCAATGGTATATGGGTTTTACTGTCAATGATATGTGGGTTTTACTGTCAATGATATGTGGGTTTTACTGGCAATGATATGTGGGTTTTACTGTCAATGATATGTGGGTTTTACTGTCCATGATATGTGGGTTTTACTGTCAATGATATGTGGGTTTTACTGGCAATGATATGTGGGTTTTAGTGGCAATGATATGTGGGTTTTACTGGCAATGGTATGTGGGTTTTACTGGCAATGGCACTGATATGTAGGTTTTACTGGCAATGATATGTGGGTTTTACTGGCAATGATATGTTGGTTTTACTGGCAATGATATATGGGTTTTAGTGGCAATGATATGTGGGTTTTACTGGCAATGATATGTGGGTTTTAGTGGCAATGATATGTGGGATTTACTGGCAATGATATATGGGTTTTAGTGGCAATGATATGTGGGTTTTACTGGCAATGATATGTGGGTTTTAGTGGCAATGATATGTGGGTTTTACTGGCAATGGTATGTGGGTTTTACTGGCAATGGTATATGGGTTTTAGTGGCAATGGTATATGGGTTTTACTGGCAATGGTATGTGGGTTTTACTGGCAATGGTATATGGGTTTTACTGGCAATGGCACTGATATGTAGGTTTTACTGGCAATGATATGTGGGTTTTACTGGCAATGATATGTGGGTTTTAGTGGCAATGATATGTGGGTTTTACTGGCAATGATATATGGGTTTTAGTGGCAATGATATGTGGGTTTTACTGGCAATGATATGTGGGTTTTACTGGCAATGGTATGTGGGTTTTACTGGCAATGGTATATGGGTTTTAGTGGCAATGGTATATGGGTTTTAGTGGCAATGGTATATGGGTTTAGTGCCGTGCAGAGGTTCTATGACATAAAACCCCCACTGCATACAGGCCTGAAATCCAACATTTTTTATGTATATTGTTGACAAATATGTACATGTAATGTTATTTTGACTATGATAGTATTTGTTTTAGTTCAGCCCTCTACATAGCTCCGTTTCTCTAGTTAAGCCCTCTACATGGCTCCGTTTCTCTAGTTCAGCACTCTACGTAGCTCTGTTTCTCTAGTTCCGCCCTCTACGTAGCTCCATTTCTCTAGTTCAGCCCTCTATGTGGCTCCGTTTCTCTAGTTCAGCCCTCTATGTGGCTCCATTTCTCTAGTTCAGCACTCTACGTAGCTCCGTTTCTCTAGTTCCGCCCTCTACGTAGCTCCATTTCTCTAGTTCAGCCCTCTATGTGGCTCCGTTTCTCTAGTTCAGCCCTCTATGTGGCTCCGTTTCTCTAGTTCAGCCCTCTACGTAGCTCCGTTTCTCTAGTTCCGCCCTCTACGTGGCTCCGTTTCTCTAGTTCCACCCTCTATGTAGCTCTGTTTCTCTAGTTCCGCCCTCTACGTGGCTCCATTTCTCTAGTTCCACCCTCTACGTAGCTCTGTTTCTCTAGTTCCGCCCTCTACGTAGCTCCATTTCTCTAGTTTCGCCCTCTACGTGGCTCCGTTCCTCTAGTTCAGCCCTCTACGTAGCTCCATTTCTCTAGTTCCGCCCTCTACGTAGCTCCGTTTCTCTAGTTCAGCCCTCTACATAGCTCCGTTTCTCTAGTTAAGCCCTCTACATGGCTCCGTTTCTCTAGTTCAGCCCTCTACGTGGCTCCGTTTCTCTAGTTCAGCCCTCTACATAGCTCCGTTTCTCTAGTTAAGCCCTCTACATGGCTCCGTTTCTCTAGTTCAGCCCTCTATGTAGCTCCGTTTCTCTAGTTCAGCACTCTACGTAGCTCCGTTTCTCTAGTTCCGCCCTCTACGTAGCTCCATTTCTCTAGTTCAGCCCTCTATGTGGCTCCGTTTCTCTAGTTCAGCCCTCTATGTGGCTCCGTTTCTCTAGTTCAGCACTCTACGTAGCTCCGTTTCTCTAGTTCCGCCCTCTACGTAGCTCCATTTCTCTAGTTCAGCCCTCTATGTGGCTCCTTTTCTCTAGTTCAGCCCTCTACGTAGCTCCGTTTCTCTAGTTCAGCCCTCTACGTGGCTCCGTTTCTCTAGTTCCACCCTCTCTGTTTCTCTAGTTCCGCCCTCTACGTGGCTCCATTTCTCTAGTTCCACCCTCTACGTAGCTCTGTTTCTCTAGTTCAGCCCTCTACGTAGCTCCATTTCTCTAGTTCCGCCCTCTACGTGGCTCCGTTTCTCTAGTTCAGCCCTCTACGTAGCTCCATTTCTCTAGTTCCGCCCTCTACGTGGCTCCGTTTCTCTAGTTCAGCCCTCTACGTAGCTCCATTTCTCTAATTCAGCCCTCTATGTGGCTCCGTTTCTCTAGTTCAGCCCTCTACGTAGCTCCGTTTCTCTAGTTCAGCCCTCTACGTAGCTCCGTTTCTCTAGTTCAGCCCTCTACGTAGCTCCGTTTCTCTAGTTCAGCCCTCTACATGGCTCCATTTCTCTAGTTCAGCACACTACGTAGCTCCGTTTCTCTAGTTCAGCACTCTACGTAGCTCCATTTCTCTAGTTCAGCCCTCTACGTAGCTCCGTTTCTCTGTAGCAAATCATAATAGCAATGAAATTAATGTGTACATCAATTTTAGCATGTTTTATAAATATATTTTTTAAAACCGGGCCACTCGGATACAGTGTAAATAACTTTGTAAATGTTACTGTAGATATTGCAGACTTAGTATGACAGTAAACAATGTGGAATGGAAGATTAGTCTTCTACACCACTCTATGGCCTTCCGCAGGTATGAACTGGTTGCTATAGTAACATCATGCTAACACGGTTTCCAGGGCATGTATTGTTTTATATGATGCTGCTATAACTTTGTTACCAGGGATTATATTGGTTACTTAGTAACACGTGGATATGGTATAATAAGTGTATATAGAAATGTCATATTAGAATGGTTACCAGGGGACATATTTGTTACCTAGCTACAAATATGCATGGTTGCTATAGTAATGTCCTAACAGGGTTAGCAGGGGATAGATTAATTACCGGGGCAACAAGTGCATGGTTGCTATAGTAATTTTACTTCTAACATGGTTATCATCGGATATATTTGTTTCCTAGCAACAAATATATGGGGTTGCTATAGTAATGTTCTAACATAGTTACCATGGAATATATTGGTTACCTGGCAATGAGAAAAGAAATGAGTTTCTGTATAGTGATATCACTTCAAAACTGTTACCTGAAGATATATAGATTATGTAACAACAAATATACATTGTTGCTATAGTAATGCCTAATGCCATTCTACTGTTGCTACCTGTATGTATATTGGCTACCTATGAATGAATAAATGAGTGAATGTGGTTGCCATAGTAATGTCATCTAACATGATTATTATGGATATATTGGTTACCTAGCAATGTTAGGATATATTGGTTAATGAATGTGTGTGGTTGCTATAGTAATGTCATTATTACATGGTTACATGTATATATATTGTTGGTTGCCTAGCAACGAGTCTATATGTGTAAATGACATTGCTAACATTCATGTAGCAGTGTCCTTGGTTGCTATACTAACCACAAGGTCAACGCACGAGATTTATTATATATCTATATCTATATTGCTATGTATATTTGGTTGCCATGGTTTGGTGTAATGCAATATTTCTAAAATAATCACAGCATGGAATGTTTGGTTTGGTTTTAAATAATCCTGACCTTCCTTCTAGCATGTTGGTGATTCTGGTTTCAGGACTTCAACCTCCTGGGTCCGAATCCTGACAATGAAATGTCATCCTGAAATCTTAGCATCAATCATTACATCATCATTACATCATTACTTCATCATTAATAATCATCATCAGCTCTGTTAAATATGACTGATAATCACGCGACTCTCACTGCTGTAGGTTCCAATCCGACCATGTTGAATTTTCCATGTGCAGATGTTAAGTCATCTGTTAAATCATCTGGCTCGCAGGTAAATGGAAGATACAGAAGATGCTCAAAGTCCAGTAGCATCCCTGCTTCTTTACTATTACAGTTTATAGTGCCATCTAAAAGACTAGTAATATTATTAGGGTCAGACTTGGGAATGAACCTGCGATCCCTGGATACGCATTCAAATGTGTTGACCATTGGACCATTTAAATACAAACATATGTGTTCCTTATACTCGGGTATTTATCTTCGTATAATTGTATGTCACATACCGTATGTCTTTATATTACACTATACTCATGTATATGCATGCTAGTTTCACAATATTTAAATTTCTGTACGAAAATGGTGTGCATTGCATAAATGGATAATTACCTTGTACTGCATTTAATATATGTGGAAGTCGTGATAGCGCAGTGGATAAGCTCGTACATATGGTTCGCCGGCGGCGAGGGTAAATAAGCTCAATCATCATCATCGTGCAGTGGATGCGCGTTCGCTTCAGGTGCAAACGGTCCGGAATTCGAGCCACGCTGGAGCCGTTATGATTGTGCCCTTAGGCAAGGCATTTAATTTCCATGTTGTCTCTTCTCTCTCCCTCGTGACGATGTATTCCGATGGTCTCGAGAGTGATTAATATAAGTTGAAAGAACTTGTTTCGCAATCGAGTAAATTTGTATTAACTAATATATGTTTCATGTGCTATCACTGGTAAATTAACTTGGACATGGAAATATTAATTAAACAATGAGTGCTATGTGTTTCTATTTACATGTATCTAACAGACCTTTCTAATTGAAACGGAATACGTACATGCCACTCTATAGTGTGAGATACTAGTAGACAACATAATCGGGGCCGGAGGTTATAAAACTGTTCTCAAATCTCAAATGGATATGATTTGTTAAGTTTGAGATTTGTTCTTGGTTCAGCCAATCAGAGAGCTTGAGATTGGAGAAAAACTTTATAACATCCAGGCCAGTAATTGTATTTAGAAGTCACTTGTTTCATTTTATTTTTTTTAATATGCAGGGTTCATTCTAGGTCAGAATATTTGGGAGAAGTGAGAAAGCGTGTGATCGTTTCCTTAAATGGTGTTCTTTAATATACTTCTGTAATTAATATAGGCTTAAAATGCACAGTACAACCATTAAATACAACATTTGAATAGAAGGAGTGCTTTATAATGGGCCAGTGTATCTTACTAGACACAATTTTGTTTGAAAATCGTAACAACCAAAAAAAAAAAATGTCCCTAGGGCGACAATTTCGCCCACATCGCCCTCTAGAATGATCCCTGAATATGAGTTGTCACATAAAATGGTATTTACCAAGGATGGCAACGAGTAACGATTTTGACCACATGTACATTCCATTAATTGGATCGTAAGCTTGATGTAATTTCAGATATTTGGTAAGCATTTCGGATGATGCATGTCTGAAAACTGATACTAATTTATCTGATTCTGTTATAAAAAAAGATTGTGCTGAAATAAAGCTGGAGTGGGGGGGGGGGGGAATGAAACCATTTATACAGTTTATTCAACTTCATTGATATAAATAAACCAAGCTAACATCTCCTCAAAGGTTTCTACAACAAACTGCGAACACAGGACACCATGTAATTACTTTCCTATATATTCCTCAATCAAATATTATTGACATAATTATTAAACAAACATATTAACAGTTTACTATCGTGTAGCCTTTGACTAATCTCATGTCATAATAAATCCTTTTTTCAACATCTTCAGCGACAAAAGCTATTCTGTCCATACTTGCCTATGAGATGAGTTTTTTTACCACCAGATTATGGCCTCAAAATGGCTTCCCGTCTTATAAGTGAGTATTATCCATAATTACATTTTTAGAAAAGAAAACACCTTGACTCTGAAAATTTGCACTGGCCAAGCATGCAATTTATACCTGTGTCTGGTGTCTATTTTATCAACCTGTCTTATGGGCGAGTGCATTCCAAAACCCACAGATTTCAGAACCAAAGTAGGGAGGTGTCGTCTTATAAGCGAGTATGGACGGTAAGCGGCACAAACACCCTGTTAACTCTTTCAACACCAAGTAACTGACATGGACTGGTCCATGATATTCTTAGACCAATAAATGAATAAGAAAATTACATTCGGACCAGTTCATTTATCAAGATGGGTAATTTTGTCTAAAATTAGTAATACTACTTGCAAAAAGTGCAGATCCTGATGAGACGGCTCATCACGAGCCGGCTCATCTGGATCTACACTTTTTATAAGCCTATATAGAGGTCTGTGGTGTTGAAAGGGTTAATAATGTCAAATTGTTGACTTGTTTATTGAAAGAATACCATTAACTAGGATTATATTCACACTTACGGTTCAGTGTGCCAGTGTGTCAAGTATTATATACGCTGTCATCTGCGCCAACAAGAGTGATTAATACAAGTTGTTAAAACTTGATTTTCGTTGTAATATTATTAAAGTTTTAAAAACAAAATTGCCACCCTGGATATGGTCACGGATTAAGATAATTACTGGTTATTGAAAATTGAAAGGAACAATAAATTTAGTGGCATTGATATATGTCTCGATGACACATACAGACTGTTAGTTTTTCAGCGATTCTCTAATTGCTATTCGATACTCGACATAATTCCAAGTACTGGAATAAACGTTGCCATCCTTAGTATTTACGGCTACCTAATCATCTGTTTATTCCAAGTTAGGCAGCAGGTGTAATAGAAAGCACACCGTTTACTTTTTGTTGGAGATATTGTCTGTTATGGTTCATCAACATGAGTTCCTGGATACACAGATATATTGTAGTTCTTCACATATGTATTGTAGTTCTTCGCATATGTATTGTAGTTCTTCACAGATATATTGTAGTTCTTCACAGATATATTGTAGTTCTTCACATATGTGTTGTAGTTCTTCACATGTGTATTGTAGTTCTTCACATATGTATTTTAGTTCTTCGCATATGTATTGTAGTTCTTCACATATGTATTGTAGTTCTTCACATATGTATTTTAGTTCTTCACATATGTATTTTAGTTCTTCCATATGTATTGTAGTTCTTCACATATGTATTGTAGTTCTTCACATATGTATTGTAGTTCTTCATGGATGTATTGTAGTTCTTCGCATATGTATTGTAGTTCTTCACATATGTATTGTAGTTCTTCGCATATGTATTGTAGTTCTTCGTATATGTATTGTAGTTCTTCACATGTGTATTGTAGTTCTTCATGGATGTATTGTAGTTCTTCGCATATGTATTGTAGTTCTTCACATATGTATTGTAGTTCTTCACATATGTATTGTAGTTCTTCACATATGTATTTTAATTCTTCGCATATGTATTGTAGTTCTTCATGGATGTATTGTAGTTCTTCACATGTGTATTGTAGTTCTTTGCATATGTATTGTAGTTCTTCACAGATGTATTGTAGTTCTTCACATGTGTATTGTAGTTCTTCGCATATGTATTGTAATTCTTCATGGATGTATTGTAGTTCTTCACATGTGTATTGTAGTTCTTCGCATATGTATTGTAGTTCTTCACAGATGTATTGTAGTTCTTCACATGTGTATTGTAGTTCTTTGCATATGTATTGTAGTTCTTCACATATGTATTGTAGTTCTTCATGGATGTATTGTAGTTCTTCACATGTGTATTGTAGTTCTTCATGGATGTATTGTAGTTCTTCACATGTGTATTGTAGTTCTTCATGGATGTATTGTAGTTCTTCACATGTGTATTGTAGTTCTTCACATATGTATTGTAGTTCTTCACATATGTATTGTAGTTCTTCACATATGTATTGTAGTTCTTCACATATGTATTGTAGTTCTTCGCATATGTATTGTAGTTCTTCACATATGTATTGTAGTTCTTCACATATGTATTGTAGTTCTTCACATATCTATTGTAGTTCTTCGCATATGTATTGTAGTTCTTCACAGATGTATTGTAGTTCTTCACATATGTATTGTAGTTCTTCATATATGTATTGTAGTTCTTCACATATGTATTGTAGTTCTTCGCATATGTATTGTAGTTCTTCACATATGTATTGTAGTTCTTCACATATGTATTGTAGTTCTTCGCATATGTATTGTAGTTCTTCACAGATGTATTGTAGTTCTTCACATATGTATTGTAGTTCTTCATATATGTATTGTAGTTCTTCACATATGTATTGTAGTTCTTCGCATATGTATTGTAGTTCTTCACATATGTATTGTAGTTCTTCACATATGTATTGTAGTTCTTCGCATATGTATTGTAGTTCTTCACAGATGTATTGTAGTTCTTCACATATGTATTGTAGTTCTTCATATATGTATTGTAGTTCTTCACATATGTATTGTAGTTCTTCACATATGTATTGTAGTTCTTCACATATGTATTGTAGTTCTTCACATATGTATTGTAGTTCTTCACATATGTATTGTAGTTCTTCACATATGTATTGTAGTTCTTCACATATGTATTGTAGTTCTTCACATATGTATTGTAGTTCTTCACATGTGTATTGTAGTTCTTCGCATATGTATTGTAGTTCTTCACATATGTATTGTAGTTCTTCATGGATGTATCCCGGTGTTACTGGTTTCCGACGATGTAGTACATAACGGACTCCTATAGGTTTAGAATGGTCATACACTGCAAACAATTTTATGTCACCAAATAAACAATATGTTACCATTCATCCACAAAAATCTCGAAGAAAATCGAATGTTTACTTTTTGAGAAAAGTTGACAAAATAGCGGTACCTCATTCTCAGTAATCCGGAATGACGTCACATGTTTTCGCCTAACTGTGGAAATTGTCTACAGCGCCACCATTAGTATGTAAGCAACAGTTCTTTTTTAACAAAACAATAAACTAAGGAAGACTTACTTTAATAAGAGGCTTAATTTATCATTTTCACTCAAAATTCATTTGTTGGACAGCATTTTGTCTATATACTGTATCTAAAACACTAACATTTAATTTAACTAGGTCAAACACACGGGGCATAAGAAGTCGTCATCCCTCCTAATTACTCTGACTAAATGCAGAACCGTAAATGGACCCATCCATCGAACACATCACACGGTGCCCAACAAAGAAAAACTAGGTTTACACAACCATATATATCAGTTGGAGAACCTCTGTGACAACCCGTGGACCTGAAGGTGAAACACAGTGAAAATCGATATTATTAATAAGGACCCCTTGTGTGTAATAACGGACATAACTCATAAACACGGAGCAGTGAGACTATAATGACATTTTTATTCGTAAATATATTGGCGTGGCAGACGATGCATATGTCATTTTGGAGAAAAAATTGCCAATTTCTTTAAAAAATGATATTTATATGGTGACATAAAACGGATATAGTGAAGTTAGTGAAAACTGGGGTAGGTTTAAAGTTTTCACCGCTAATTTACCTTGTCTGATATATTATGATCAGTTAGAAATAGATTGGAAGTGCACAAGGTATGTTTATTTATAATTCCGGGAACTGGAGCGTGAAATATTGCGTGATCTCTCGCGACTTGCTATTTCCACAGTTGGGCGAAAACCTGTTCTGGGCGAAAACTCTTCACGCCGGGATATTGTAGTTCTTTACAGATGTATTGTAGTTCTTCACATATATATTGTAGTTCTTCGCATATGTATTGTAGTTCTTCGCATATGTATTGTAGTTATTCATGGATGTATTGTAGTTCTTCGCATATGTATTGTAGTTCTTCACATGTGTATTGTAGTTCTTCACATGTGTATTGTAGTTCTTCATGGATGTATTGTAGTTCTTCACAGATCTATTTTAGTTCTTCACGGATGTATTTTAGTTTTTCACAGATCTATTGTAGTTTCGGAAGAACACAGATTTATTGTATTTATTCATTTTCAGAGTTGCTGATCAGGGGTGGTTGAACAGTTCCCATGGAAACACCCCACCCCGCGGTGCACAGCACACAAGTGGTACTACACAGATGAACACCCCACCCCGCGGTCCACAACAAATGTTTGGTACCCAAGATGCAATAGCCAGGCTGTACAGTAGTCCATCAGCAACAAGATCCCAAAATTATGCAGGAAACCAGTCTCATAATCAGTCAGCCAATCAGAGTGTGCCATACAATAGGAATATGGTTTGCAATCCAAATATACCAGACATACCTCATCCTGGTACTTCACAGACTGTGTCAGCATTTGACACCAACTCTAATGTAGTCAAAAATATAAACCGAAATAATATAATGAATTCTGTAAACCAAACCAATGTACCATCACAGAAGGACCAGCAAAGAATGTTTTCATTTTCCGAGGATAAAAATGTGACTCCACCAAGATTCCAATCACAGAATGGAATGGTGAACCATTCAAGCGGAATGCACAATTCTGCAAATAGAATGTTATATGCACAGTCTGAGGCTGTTTCGGGCAATTTGAAAGAGAATAATATTTTACAGAAGTCACCATACACAGCCGACAATTTCGCCATAAACACATATCCACACACTGCCAGCAACCAAGTGCCGACTGGTTCTGAAATGAATTCTCACTCGCAGAATACATTCTATGCACAGTCTGATGCTCATAGTTTCAATGCGCAGTCTATTGCTGATAGCAGACTGGGTCTACAACCGACTTGGCAGTATGTAGGGAATGGCAGGGTACCGGTGTCGAACAGATCCGAAACTACCGCACATGGACAACAGGTAATGTACAGTTTAATGTTGTTTTTGTCTTGCTAATGCCAATCACTCCGAGGATATCAATGAGCAACATTGTTTTTCTATTACCTCCCTTGACAGCTAAAGTATGATTTATCCCGAAATGTATATTGGTCTACTTGGTTGGAATCCTTTGTTTTTACTGTTGTTTTCTAACCAGATGTTGCGGTATGATAAATGTGATTTTATCACGGTCATGTTGATTAATTGATAACAAATTTTTACAGTCGAGTATCCATTGGATATACTGTAGGATATATTACGAGATTTAATAATTTTATATTAGAAGATGAGAAAACAGATGTGGTGCAAAGGAAACCCACGATGAAAACAGAGGAAACCAATTAATAAGTACTATCGTCCTTAATAAAGAGTATTCAGGGGGAAGTAACCTACCAATATCTCTCATTGCTCACTTTTTATTTAATCATATATTATTGCAAATCAATAGTACACATGTCATACACGTAAATATACAATAGTACACATGTCATACACGTAAATATACAATAGTACACATGTCATACACATAAATATACAATAGTACACATGTCATACACGTAAATATACAATAGTACACATGTCATACACGTAAATATACAATAGTACACATGTCATACACGTAAATATACAATAGTACACATGTCATACACGTAAATATACAATAGTACACATGTCATACACGTAAATATACAATAGTACATATGTCATACACGTAAATATACAATAGTACACATGTCATACACGTAAATATACAATAGTACACATGTCATACACGTAAATATACAATAGTACACATGTCATACACGTAAATATACAATAGTACACATGTCATACACGTAAATATACAATAGTACACATGTCATACACGTAAATATACAATAGTACACATGTCATACACGTAAATATACAATAGTACACATGTCATACACGTAAATATACAATAGTACACATGTCATACACGTAAATATACAATAGTACACATGTCATACACGTAAATATACAATAGTACATATGTCATACACATAAACATACAATACATAGCATACAAATCAATAGTACATATGTCATACACATAAACATACAATACATAGCATACAAATCAATAGTACATATGTCATACACATAAACATACAATACATAGCATACAAATCAATAGTACATATGTCATACACATAAACATACAATACATAGCATACAAATCAATAGTACATATGTCATACACATAAACATACAATACATAGCATACAAATCAATAGTACATATGTCATACACATAAACATACAATACATAGCATACAAATCAATAGTACATATGTCATACACATAAACATACAATACATAGCATACAAATCAATAGTACATATGTCATACACATAAACATACAATACATAGCATACAAATCAATAGTACATATGTCATACACATAAACATACAATACATAGCATACAAATCAATAGTACATATGTCATACACATAAACATACAATACATAGCATACAAATGGTTTGGGCCGGTGTCCTCCGTGACCCGGCTAAATACAACACCTAGACCTCTACCTCAGAGATTAAAGTAACATTTTGGCTGTAACACTTATCCTGCTTTTCTCGAATAAATCGCTTTTGCAAACACCATAGTGTGAGCGTTATCAGATGGAACAGAACATGCCATCTGATCCGGCTCTGGTGCTTGCTATTCAGAACATGCCATCTGATGCAGCTCTATGGTGCTTGTTATACAGAACATGCCATCTGATACAGCTCTATGGTGCTTGTTATACAGAACATGCCATCTGATGCGGCTCTATGGTGCTTGTTATACAGAACATGCCATCTGATGCGGCTCTATGGTGCTTGCTATACAGAACATGCCATCTGATGCGGCTCTATTGTGCTTGCTATTCAGAACATGCCATCTGATGTGGCTCTATTGTGCTTGCTATTCAGAACATGCCATCTGATGCGGCTCTATTGTGCTTGTTATACAGAACATGCCATCTGGTGCTTGCTATTCAGAACATGCCATCTGATCCGGCTCTATTGTGCTTGCTATTCGGATAGTGCAGATTAAATACTTGGGTGAATAGCAAACAAAATAGATCCTGATCAGACACCGCATTATGCCGCAGCTGATCTGGATCTTATGTTGTTTGTACTTTCTATCAAATTTATACAGCAGGTTAAGGGTTAAGTTGTAAACAGCCAAGGGCTTCTAAAACTGCCGGACTGTCAGTCTTAGACAGATTTGGAAGACCAATTTATTATAAAACCAAACATGTTCAAAAATTTCCATTACAAAAAACAGAGTAGTAGGCGAGACAGAAGATATATAGGCGGGAGAGGGGATATATAGGTGGGACAGAGTGTAGATAGGCCGGACAGAGGATAGATAGGCGGGAGGATAGATAGGTGGGAAAGAAGATAGATAGGTAGGAGATAGGATAGATAGGTGGGAGAGGGGATATATAGGTGGGACAGAGTGTAGATAGGCCGGACAGAGGATAGATAGGTGGGAAAGAGGATAGTTAGTGGGAGATAGGATAGATAGGTGGGAGATAGGATAGCTAGGTGGGAGATAGGATAGATATGTGGGACAGGGGATAGATAGGTGGGGTGGGACAGAGGATAGATAGGTGGGGTGGGATAGATAGGCGGGACAGAGGATAGATAGATGGGACAGAGGATAGATAGGCAGGATAGATAGGCAGGATAGATAGGTGGGACAGGGGATAGATAGGTGGGACAGGGGATAGATAGGCAGGACAGAGGATAGATAGGTGGGACAGGGGATAGATAGGCGGGAGAGAGGATAGATAGGCGGGAGAGAGGATAGATAGGCGGGAGAGAGGATAGATAGGTGGGAGAGAGGATAGATAGGTGGGTGGGACAGAGGATATATAGGTGGGACAGAGGATAGATAGGTGGGGTGGGACAGAGGATATATAGGTGGGAAAGAGGATATATAGGTGGGACATAGGATATATAGGTGGGACATAGGATATATAGGTGGGACATAGGATATATAGGTGGGACATAGGATAGATAGGTGGGACATAGGATATATAGGTGGGACATAGGATATATAGGTGGGACAGAGGATAGATAGGTGGGACATAGGATATATAGGTGGGACATAGGATATATAGGTGGGACATAGGATATATAGGTGGGACATAGGATATATAGGTGGGACATAGGATATATAGGTGGGACAGAGGATATATAGGTGGGACATAGGATATATAGGTGGGACATAGGATATATAGGTGGGACATAGGATATATAGGTGGGACATAGGATATATAGGTGGGACAGAGGATATATAGGTGGGACATAGGATATATAGGTGGGACATAGGATATATAGGTGGGACATAGGATATATAGGTGGGACATAGGATATATAGGTGGGACAGAGGATATATAGGTGGGACATAGGATATATAGGTGGGACATAGGATATATAGGTGGGACATAGGATATATAGGTGGGACATAGGATATATAGGTGGGACAGAGGATATATAGGTGGGACATAGGATATATAGGTGGGACATAGGATATATAGGTGGGACATAGGATATATAGGTGGGACATAGGATATATAGGTGGGACAGAGGATATATAGGTGGGACATAGGATATATAGGTGGGACAGAGGATAGATAGGTGGGACATAGGATATATAGGTGGGACATAGGATATATAGGTGGGACAGAGGATATATAGGTGGGACATAGGATATATAGGTGGGACAGAGGATAGATAGGTGGGACAGAGGATATATAGGTGGGACATAGGATATATCGTGGGACATAGGATATATAGGTGGGACAGAGGATATATAGGTGGGACATAGGATATATAGGTGGGACATAGGATATATCGGTGGGACATAGGATATAGGTGGGACATAGGATATATAGGTGGGACATAGGATAGATAGGTGGGACATAGGATAGATAGGTGGGACATAGGATATATAGGTGGGACATAGGATAGATAGGTGGGACATAGGATAGATAGGTGGGACATAGGATAGATAGGTGGGACATAGGATAGATAGGTGGGACATAGGATAGATAGGTGGGACATAGGATATATCGGTGGGACATAGGATATATAGGTGGGACATAGGATATATAGGTGGGACATAGGATATATAGGTGGGACATAGGATATATAGGTGGGACATAGGATAGATAGGTGGGACATAGGATATATAGGTGGGACATAGGATATATAGGTGGGACATAGGATAGATAGGTGGGACATAGGATAGATAGGTGGGACATAGGATATATAGGTGGGACAGAGGATATATAGGTGGGACATAGGATAGATAGGTGGGACATAGGATATATAGGTGGGACATAGGATATATAGGTGGGACATAGGATAGATAGGTGGGACATAGGATATATAGGTGGGACATAGGATATATAGGTGGGACATAGGATAGATAGGTGGGACATAGGATAGATAGGTGGAACATAGGATAGATAGGTGGGACATAGGATATATAGGTGGGACATAGGATAGATAGGTGGGACATAGGATATATAGGTGGGACATAGGATATATAGGTGGGACATAGGATATATAGGTGGGACATAGGATATATAGGTGGGGACATAGGATAGATAGGTGGGACATAGGATATATAGGTGGGACATAGGATAGATAGGTGGGACATAGGATATATAGGTGGGACATAGGATATATAGGTGGGACATAGGATAGATAGGTGGGACATAGGATAGATAGGTGGGACATAGGATATATAGGTGGGACATAGGATATATAGGTGGGACATAGGATAGATAGGTGGGACATAGGATAGATAGGCGGGACAGAGTGTAGAAAGGCGGGACAGAGTGTAGATAGGTGGGCCAGAGTATAGAAAGTACTATTGAGAAGGATCGTTTGTCATTAGCTAGAATATATTGTCTTAATAATACTTTTTTTTTTATATCAGCTTACAGAATGTTTACTATTTCTAGGGACAGAGAGATTCATCAGACTATGGACCTAATCCTATATTGATCTAATAGACAGGTTTGCAAGCAAATGTTTATACAGTTGTGCAGTGAAGTGTGTCTGATCACCCAAGTTTTGTTCCTTTATTGCAAGCATCCATAAATGCTCCCATTCACAACCTTGCTTGAAGGTTATAAAACCTTTCTCCAATCTATAGCATCTTTGGCTGTCCGATTAGCGCAGTGGTTAGCGCGCTCGCATCTCACCAATACAACCCGGGTTCGATCCCTGTATTAGTTGTATTACCTTATGTTACCTCCTACAACAGATTATCCGTAATATGCAACGAAACACGAAAATATGTTAAAACACTCAACTTGCTTATCAATTAACTTTTAACAAACATGGATACAAATGTAAATTTGCAAGTAAATATTGCATGGTGAGCCTCGACGTTGTGGATGCTTGCATGTAGAATCACTGGTATTGTGGACGTGTTTTCTTGTTTCTTTATTAACATTGTCTTTGTTTAATCCCTGTTCATTAACCCTTTCAACACCACAGACCTCTAAATAGGTTTACAAAAAAGTGTAGATCCAGATGAGCCGGCTCGTGACGAGCCGTCTCATCAGGATCTGCACTTTTTTCAAGTAATATAACTATTTTTAGAGAGAGAAAATACCCATTTTGATAAATGAACTGATCCAAATGTAATTTTGTTATTAATTTATTGGTCTAAAAATATCATGGACCAGTCCATGTGAGTTACTTGGTGTTGAATGGGTTAATAGTACTGTTTTTATGATTTCCTGCTTCTTATAACCTGACTTGATAGCTGATTGGCTTTCAGATGGCTTGGATCCCATGTGTCGGCACTACACACAGGGCCCATGAATGGGCACCCTAAGATGGACATGTCAAAGAACCGGGGATTGGGGAATTTTCTGTATTCTGTTCTATTCCCCAAAATATAAAATGACTAATTCTCTTTATTGGGAAGTTTAATAAATGTGACATTAGGAGTATTACACATAGGGACTTTAACAATGAATGATAATTTCATGGGATGGCTCTCTCCTCTCCTCGAGATGTCTAAAGAAATGCAATTAGTGAGTGGGAGTATAGTTCTCAATTTTTGGATAGGTTATCGTACTGGAAGTCGTGATAGCGCAGTGGATGCGCGTTCGCTTCAGGTGCGAAAGGTCCGGAGTTCAAACCCCGCTGGAGCCGTTACAATTGTGCCCTTAGGCAAGGCATTTAAATTCCACGTTGCCTCTTCTCTCTCCATCGTGGCGATGGATTCATATTTGGTTTAAACATATTTATTTACAACAATTGAAATAAGGAATTGGACAGAAAGATATACAGCTTATGGTTGTCCTCTCCTTCTTTGGTTTATATTTTTGACTACATGATAGAAAATAAATATGTTTAAACCAAATATGAATCTGACCATTCTTTTAAACAAACAAACTATCAGCTGGGTTTTTTTCTTCAGAATAATGTTTTGTACACTAAATATTAACTCTTTCAGAGCCGAATAAATTCAGAGCATGTGCAAATAACATAGATCCAGATCAGCCGCGGCGTAACGCTGCGTCTGATCAGGATCTATGTTGTTTGCTATTCGGACAGGTGCTTCAGCTCCACTATCTGGAAGAGCAATCAGCATATAACCTGATCAGACGGCATGTTCTGTCCGATCGGGTTCTCTACTTATTTACAAAGTCGCTTTTATGCGGCATTGGCGGTGAAAGAGTTAATAAGTTCTTTACTAACTGCCACATTATGAACATGTCTCGACCTCCTTCTCTAAGCATTGCAGAATTGAATTGTTAATGTAGGAGAAACATACCCCAATATGAAATATGAAAACCCCTCTAAAGCGAACTTTGCTTCTAGTCCAGTAGGCGTTCGGTTTAGAGGGGTTTCACTGTATTCAGTTTTCTGTCTCTCCTGAAAGGTTGTAAAAATGCAGGTTTGACATTTTAAATATTTTTATCACAATCAGTGACACTTGTGATATTTTCCTTGGTCGAACCCTAATCAGCAGGGGGGGGGAAGGGGGGTTCAATTCATCGTATTTGCTTGTTTCTGTTGTATTTTTGCATTTTGCTACTATTTACTAAATTCTGACGGTACCCATACTCCTACATATAAATTATATCCACGGCTTATTGTCACTATTGTGTTTTGTTTGTTTTATAATTATTATATCTTTCAGTAAATGTATATTTAAAATCATTTTTAGTCGAGAGATATGGAACTAGATTGTATTATTAATAATTACGGTCACTGACTTGTATACCACTGTAATCTATCATCACTGATGGTCACGGGTTCGAGCCCCGCTCAGGCCGTGTCTCATTTATATGAAAAAGTTGGCAGTTTCTTACGGAGGTTGGTGCACCCAAGTACTGGTTAACCGCTGGAGCCTGCCCAGGAAAGGTGTTGTTAAGTAAACTGCCCGCTGGCGATATAGCCCGAAATGGTGCTGATGCAGGCGTAAAACCCGAAATATAGCATAACATAACATATAACCATTGTACACAATCCTATACTCAAAGATCCCTCTTGCAAAAGCTAAATCTCATTCTTTTGAAGACATAATCTGCCTCTGCCAAAATGTCCCTTTTGAAGGCAAAATCACCTTTATGCATAAATATTCCTCTTGCCAAAATCTCTATTAAGAAGACAAAATCTCCCTCTTGCCAAAATTTCTATTGAGAAATGAAAACCCCCAAAATATGTCTGCTCCCTCTTGAAAAAAAAGCAAAATCTCTTTCTTCAGAAAGCAGAACTGCCCTTTTGGAGCTGGAAAAATGGTTGGTAACAAAGGGAATGTATATTAGGTTATTATGAAGGATTGGTAACAAAGGGAATGTATATTAGGTTATTATGAAGGATTGGTAACAAAGGGAATGTATATTAGGTTATTATGAAGGATTGGTAACAAAGGGAATGTATATTAGGTTTTTATGAAGGGTAGGTAACAAAGGGAATGTATATTAGGTTTTTAGTTTATACAAATTTATTTTAGCTCGATTGCGAAACAAGTTATTTCAACTTATATAAATCACTCTCGAGACCTCATTCCTGATGGAATCCATCGCCACGAGGGAGAGAGAAGAGGCAATGTGGAATTTAAATGCCTTGCCTAAGGGCATAATCGTAACGGCTCCAGTGGGGCTCGAACTCCGGACCGTTCGCACCTGAAGCGAACGCGCATCCACTGTGCTATCACGACTTCCGATTAGGTTTTTATTAAGGGTTGGTAACAAAGGGAATGTATATTAGGTTTTGAGAAGGATTCTAACAAAGGGAATGTATATTAGGTTTTTATGAAGGGTTGGTAACAAAGGGAATGTATATTAGGTTTTTATGAAGGGTTGGTAACAAAGGGAATGTATATTAGGTTATTATGAAGGATTGGTAACAAAGGGGAATGTATATTAGGTTATTATGAAGGATTGGTAACAAAGGGGAATGTATATTAGGTTTTTATGAAGGGTTGGTAACAAAGGGAATGTATATTAGGTTTTTATGAAGGGTTGGTAACAAAGGGAATGTATATTAGGTTATTATGAAGGATTGGTAACAAAGGGAATGTATATTAGGTTATTATGAAGGATTGGTAACAAAGGGGAATGTATATTAGGTTATTATGAAGGATTGGTAACAAAGGGGAATGTATATTAGGTTTTTATGAAGGGTTGGTAACAAAGGGAATGTATATTAGGTTTTTATGAAGGGTTGGTAACAAAGGGAATGTATATTAGGTTATTATGAAGGGTTGGTAACAAAGGGAATGTATATTAGGTTATTATGAAGGGTTGGTAACAAAGGGAAATGTATATTAGGTTATTATGAAGGATTGGTAACAAAGGGAATGTATATTAGGTTATTATGAAGGGTTGGTAACAAAGGGAATGTATATTAGGTTATTATGAAGGGTTGGTAACAAAGGGAATGTGTATTAGGTTTTTATGAAGGGTTGGTAACAAAGGGAATGTATATTAGGTTATTATGAAGGGTTGGTAACAAAGGGAATGTGTTATTCACAGAGTAATTGTATTTATTTGTATGCAATAGGTTATCCATACAGATTTTTATTGATTTAATTGCAGGCTGGGCAAAGGACAGAATGTTCATCTGTCTACACTCGGTCACCAGCTTCAACTCCCACAAAGAATAACAAACAACCAGAAATGTCACCTGTGCCAGGCACCAGAACACTGTCAGCCAATCAGAGTAGCCCTAGTGTGATAAACTCCGTAACTCTGCCAAGTTATCGTTCCCCAGAAAGTGCAGTGGGCTCTCGCACAAGTTTGTCTATACCAAATGTAGCTAGATCTCCAAGTAAACACCTTAGCCCAGCAGGCCAGCGTTTACAGAGAGACAAAATGTCAGAACATAGAAGTAGGGTACGAACTCCAGCTTTTGGTAGATCTGATATCTGGACTGAATTGTGATAGTTATATGTTCAAGTCCACATATATCTTCATTGAAAAACAGTATATAGCTCAATACATGTACTGTAGATAAACTGTTTATACTGTTTATACAGGGACAAGATGTCTGTCTCTTATTTATTTGTTATTTCGGAAAATAATATTTGTCTTGCAGTTCTGATGTATAGGGGAATTAACCATGCAGGTGAATATTCATATGCCTCAGAACGAGTATAGGGGAATTAACCATGCAGTGGTTTTTCATATGTACCAGAACAAGTATAGGGGAATTAACCATGCAGTGGTTATTCATATGTATCAGAACAAGTATAGGGGAATTAACCATGCAGTGGTTTTTCATATGTACCAGAACAAGTATAGGGGAATTAACCATGCAGTGGTTTTTCATATGTACCAGAACAAGTATAGGGGAATTAACCATGCAGTGGTTATTCATATGTATCAGAACAAGTATAGGGGAATTAACCATACAGGTGATTATTCATATGTATCAGAACGTGTATAGGGGAATTAACCATGTAGTGGTTTTTCATATGTACCAGAACAAGTATAGGGGAATTAACCATGCAGTGGTTATTCATATGTATCAGAACAAGTATAGGGGAATTAACCATACAGGTGATTATTCATATGTATCAGAACATGTATAGGGGAATTAACCATGTAGTGGTTTTTCATATGTACCAGAACAAGTATAGGGGAATTAACCATGCAGGTGATTATGCATATGCATCAGAACGAGTATAGGGGAATTAACCTTGCAGGTGAATATTTATATGCATCGGAACGAGTATAGGGGAATTAACCATACAGGTGATTATTCATATGCCTCAGAACGACGAGTATAGGGGAATTAACCATGCAGGTGATTATTCATATGCATCAGAATGACAAGTATAGGGGAATTAACCATGCAGGTGATTATTCATATGCCTCAGAACGACGAGTATAGGGGAATTAACCATGCAGGTGATTATTCATATGCCTCAGAACGACGAGTATAGGGGAATTAACCATGCAGGTGATTATTCATATGCATCAGAATGACAAGTATAGGGGAATTAACCATGCAGGTGATTATTCATATGCCTCAGAACGACGAGTATAGGGGAATTAACCATGCAGGTGATTATTCATATGCCTCAGAACGACGAGTATAGGGGAATTAACCATGCAGGTGATTATTCATATGCATCAGAATGACGAGTATAGGGGAATTAACCATGCAGGTGATTATTCATATGCATCAGAATGACGAGTATAGGGGAATTAACCATGCAGGTGATTATTCATATGCCTCAGAACGACGAGTATAGGGGAATTAACCATGCAGGTGATTATGCATATGCATCAGAACGAGTATAGGGGAATTAACCTTGCAGGTGAATATTTATATGCATCGGAACGAGTATAGGGGAATTAACCATACAGGTGATTATTCATATGCCTCAGAACGACGAGTATAGGGGAATTAACCATGCAGGTGATTATTCATATGCATCAGAATGACAAGTATAGGGGAATTAACCATGCAGGTGATTATTCATATGCCTCAGAACGACGAGTATAGGGGAATTAACCATGCAGGTGATTATTCATATACCTCAGAACGACGAGTATAGGGGAATTAACCATGCAGGTGATTATTCATATGCATCAGAATGACGAGTATAGGGGAATTAACCATGCAGGTGATTATTCATATGCATCAGAATGACGAGTATAGGGGAATTAACCATGCAGGTGATTATTCATATGCATCAGAACGACGAGTATAGGGGAATTAACCATGCAGGTGATTATTCATATGCCTCAGAACAACGAGTATAGGGGAATTAACCATGCAGGTGATTATTCATATGCCTCAGAACGACGAGTATAGGGGAATTAACCATGCAGGTGATTATTCATATGCCTCAGAACGACGAGTATAGGGGAATTAACCATGCAGGTGATTATTCATATGCCTCAGAACGTGTATAGGGGAATTAACCTTCTGATACAAGTATAGGGGAATCAACCATGCAGGTGATTATTCATATGTATCAGAACGAGTATAGGGGAATTAACCATGCAGGTGATTATTCATATGTATCAGAACGAATATAGGGAAATTAACTTTCTGCTACAAGTATAGGGGAATTAACCATGCAGGTGATTATTCATATGTATCAGAACGAATATAGGGGAATTAACCTTCTGATACAAGTATAGGGGAATTAACCATGCAGGTGATTATTCATGTGTATAGGGGAATTAACTATGCAGGTGAGTATTCATATGCCTCAGAACGTGTATAGGGGAATTAACCATGCAGGTGATTATTCATATGCCTCAGAATGTGTATAGGGGAATTAACCATGCAGGTGATTATTCATGTGCATCAGAATGAATATAGGGGAATTAACCATACAGGTGATTATTCATATGCATCAGAACGACGAGTATAGGGGAATTAACCATGCAGGTGATTATTCATATGCATCAGAACGATGAGTATAGGGGAATTAACCATGCAGGTGAATATTTATATGCATCAGAACGAATATAGGGGAATTAACCTTCTGATACAAGTATAGGGGAATTAACCATGCAGGTGATTATTCATGTGTATAAGGGAATTAACTATGCAGGTGAGTATTCATATGCCTCAGAACGTGTATAGGGGAATTAACCATGCAGGTGATTATTCATATGCCTCAGAATGTGTATAGGGGAATTAACCATGCAGGTGATTATTCATGTGCATCAGAACGAGTATAGGGGAATTAACCATACAGGTGATTATTCATATGCATCAGAACGACGAGTATAGGGGAATTAACCATGCAGGTGATTATTCATATGCCTCAGAATGTGTATAGGGGAATTAACCATGCAGGTGAATATTTATATGCATCAGAACGAGTATAGGGGAATTAACCATACAGGTGATTATTCATATGCATCAGAACGACGAGTATAGGGGAATTAACCATGCAGGTGAATATTTATATGCATCGGAACGAGTATAGGGAATTAACCATACAGGTGATTATTCATATGCATCAGAACGAGTATAGGGGAATTAACCATGCAGGTGATTATTCATATGAATCAGAACGAGTATAGGGGAATTAACCATACAGGTGATTATTCATATGCATCAGAATGACGAGTATAGGGGAATTAACCATGCAGGTGAATATTTATATGCATCGGAATGAGTATAGGGAATTAACCATACAGGTGATTATTCATATGCATCAGAACGAGTATAGGGGAATTAACCATGCAGGTGATTATTCATATGCATCAGAATGAGTATAGGGGAATTAACCATACAGGTGATTATTCATATGCATCAGAACGACGAGTATAGGGGAATTAACCATGCAGGTGAATATTTATATGCATCGGAACGAGTATAGGGAATTAACCATACAGGTGATTATTCATATGCATCAGAACGAGTATAGGGGAATTAACCATGCAGGTGATTATTCATATGCATCAGAATGAGTATAGGGCAATTAACCATGCAGGTGATTATTCATAAACATCAGAATGTGTATAGGGGAATTAACCATGCAGGTGGTTGTTCATCAGAACGATTATAGGGGAATTAACCATGCAGGTGATTATTCATAAACATCAGAACGAGTATAGGGGAATTAACCATGCAGGTGATTATTTATATGTATCAGAACGAGTATATGGGAATTAACCATGCAGGTGATTATTCATATGCATCAGAACGAGTATGGGGAATTAACCATGCAGGTGATTATTCATATGCATCAGAACGAGTATAGGGGAATTAACCATGCAGGTGATTATTCATATGCATCAGAATGAGTATAGGGGAATTAACCATACAGGTGATTATTCATATGCATCAGAACGACGAGTATAGGGGAATTAACCATGCAGGTGAATATTTATATGCATCGGAACGAGTATAGGGAATTAACCATACAGGTGATTATTCATATGCATCAGAACGAGTATAGGGGAATTAACCATGCAGGTGATTATTCATAAACATCAGAATGTGTATAGGGGAATTAACCATGCAGGTGGTTGTTCATCAGAACGATTATAGGGGAATTAACCATAGGGGAATTAACCATGCAGGTGATTATTTATATGTATCAGAACGAGTATAGGGGAATTAACCATGCAGGTGATTATTCATATGCCTCAGAACGAGTATAGGGGAATTAACCATGCAGGTGATTATTCATATGCCTCAGAACGAGTATCGGGGAATTAACCATACAGGTGATTATTCATATGCATCAGAACGACGAGTATAGGGGAATTAACCATGCAGGTGAATATTTATATGCATCGGAATGAGTATAGGGGAATTAACCATGCAGGTGATTATTTATATGTATCAGAACGAGTATAGGGGAATTAACCATGCAGGTGATTATTCATATGCCTCAGAACGAGTATAGGGGAATTAACCATGCAGGTGATTATTCATATGCCTCAGAACGAGTATCGGGGAATTAACCATACAGGTGATTATTCATATGCATCAGAACGACGAGTATAGGGGAATTAACCATGCAGGTGAATATTTATATGCATCGGAATGAGTATAGGGGAATTAACCATGCAGGTGATTATTTATATGTATCAGAACGAGTATAGGGGAATTAACCATGCAGGTGATTATTCATATGCCTCAGAACGAGTATAGGGGAATTAACCATGCAGGTGATTATTCATATGCCTCAGAACGAGTATAGGGAATTAACCATGCAGGTGATTATTCATATGCCTCAGAACGAGTATAGGGGAATTAACCATGCAGGTGATTGTTCATATGCATCAGAACGAGTATAGGGGAATTAACCATGCAGGTGATTGTTCATATGCATCAGAACGAGTATAGGGGAATTAACCATGCAGGTGATTATTCATATGCATCAGAACGAGTATAGGGGAATTAACCATGCAGGTGATTATTCATATGCCTCAGAACGAGTATAGGGGAATTAACCATGCAGGTGATTATTCATATGCCTCAGAACGAGTATAGGGGAATTAACCATGCAGGTGATTATTCATATGCCTCAGAACGAGTATAGGGGAATTAACCATGCAGGTGAGTGTTCATATGTATCAGAATGAGTATAGGGGAATTAACCATGCAGGTGATTGTTCATATGTATCAGAACGAGTATAGGGGAATTATTCATATGCATCAGAACGAGTATAGGGGAATTAACCTTCTGATACAAGTATAGGGGAATTAACCATGCAGGTGATTATTTATATGCATCAGAACGACGAGTATAGGGGAATTAACCATGCAGGTGATTATTCATATGCATCAGAATGTGTATAGGGGAATTAACCATGATTATGCATATGCATCAGAACAAGTACAGGGGAATTAACCATACAGGTGATTATGCATCAGAACAAGTATAGGGGAATTAACCATGCAGGTGATTATTCATATGCATCAGAACGACACACAGTAGTTTATTTGCCGATAAACACCAGCAAGACAAATATTATTTCCATTCTAACATGATCCAATATTACTATAAACGAATAAATGCGTGTGTTATTTTGTCTCGTCTTATTTGGCCGTTTACAAAATACCTTCAGTATTCCTGTGGCACTGGAAATCCTCCTCAAGCTATCAACACTATCTGTATGACTGGATATTTTAACATTACACATCCTTCCCCAATCTCCCACTTATTCAATTCCAATGTAAAATTGTTAAAAGTTGTGCATATTTTACAGGGGGAGCAAACTTCAGCAAACAAATTTTAATTCAACATCCCCAATGTGTTATTCCACAGCTTTCAATATCCCAATGTGTTATTCCAATATCTCAATATGTTATTCCACTGCTTTCAACAACTCAATGTGTTAGTCCACTGCTTTCAACATCCCAATGTGTTATTCCACTGCTTTCAACATCCCAATGTGTTATTCCACTGCTTTCAACATCCCAATGTGTTATTCCACTGCTTTCAATATCCCAATGTGTTATTCCACATTTGGGATATTGAAAGCAGTCCATATAAATGAATGTGTGCATAGGTTTCAATACAGTATGGAACGCACATTATTTGCACCAATATAATGTTCCGAATAGAACACCATGCGTTCCAGATGTACATGTATAATCCTCCTAAAGTAGGTTCTAGAAGTTGAGCGCCAGTTGGCCCCTTTCCCCGACTAGCTCAAGTTAGAATACAACAATTAATTAAGTACTGTATACAACAATTAAGTATTGTATACAAATACAACAATTAAGTACTGTATACAATACAACAACTGTGTACTGTATACAATACAACAATTAAGTACTTTTATTTATTTATTTTTCGGGTTTTATACCTGCATCAGCACCATTTTGGGCTATATCGCCGGCGGGCAGTTTACCTAACGACACCTTTCCTGGGCAGGCACCAGCGGTTAACCAGTACTTGGGTGCACCAACCTCTATAAGAAACTGCCAACTTTTTCATATAAATGAGACGCGGCCTGAGCGGGGCTCGAACCCGTGACCATCAGTGATGATAGGTTACAGTGGTATACAAGTCAGCGACCTTAACCACTCGACCACGGAGGCGGACCAATTAAGTACTACTGTATACAATACAACAATTCAGTACTACTGTATACAATACAACAATTAAGTACTACTGTATACAATACAACAATTAAGTACTACTGTATACAATACAACAATTATGTACTGTATACAATACAACAATTAAGTACTACTGTATACAATACAACAATTAAGTACTACTGTATACAATACAACACTTAAGTACTACTGTATACAATACAACAATTAGGTACTGTATACAAACTTAAGTACACAACAATTAAATACTGTATACAAATACAACAATTAAGTACTGCATACAAATACAACAATTCAGTACTGTATACAAATACAACAATTCAGTACTGTATACAAATACAACAATTAAGTACTGCATACAAATACAACAATCGGGTACTGTATACAATGTAACGCATGTACAATACACCCTGTAACAATGCACAATGTAACGCATGTACAATACACCCTGTAACAATGTACAACACACCCTGTAACAATGCACAATGTAATGCATGTACAACACACCCTGTAACAATGTAACGCATGTACAACACACCCTGTAACAATGCACAATGTAACGCATGTACAACACACCCTGTAACAATGCACAATGTAACGCATGTACAACACACCCTGTAACAATGCAACGCATGTACAACACACCCTGTAACAATGTAACGCATGTACAATACACCCTGTAACAATGCACAATGTAACGCATGTACAACACACCCTGTAACAATGCACAATGTAACGCATGTACAACACACCCTGTATCAATGCACAATGTAACGTATGTACAATACACCCTGTACCATTGCACAATGTAACGCATGTACAATACACCCTGTAACAATGCACAATGTAACGCATGTACAATAAACCCTGTACCAATGTAACATGTAATGCATGTACAACACATCCTGTAACAATGCACAACGTAACGTATGTACAATACACCCTGTAAGAATGTAACGCATGTACAACACACCCTGTAACAATGCACAATGTAACGTATGTACAATACACCCTGTAACGTATGTACACTACACCCTGTAACAATGTAACACTAATGCATGTACAACACACCCTGTAACAATGCACAATGTAACGCATGTACAATACACCATGTAACAATGCACAATGTAACGCATGTACAATACACCTTGTAACGTATGTACAATACACCATGTAACGATGCACAATGTAACGCATGTACAATACACCCTATAACGTATGTACAATAAACCATGTAACAATGCACAATGTAACGTATGTACAATACACCCTGTAACAATGCACAATGTAACGTATTTACAATACACCCTGTAACAATGCACAATGTAACGCATGTACAATACACCCTGTAACAATGCACAATGTAACGCATGTACAATACACCCTGTAACGTATGTACAATACACCATGTAACAATGCACAATGTAACGCATGTACAATACACCCTGTAACGTATGTACAATACACCATGTAACAATGCACAATGTAACGTATGTACAATACACCCTGTAACAATGCACAATGTAACGTATGTACAATACACCCTGTAACAATGCACAATGTAACGCATGTACAATACACACTGTAACACTGTAATGCATGTACAATACACCCTGTAACAATGCACAATGTAACGCATGTACAATACACCCTGTACCAATGCACAATGTAACACTGTAATGCATGTACAACACACCCTGTAACAATGCACAATGTAACGCATGTACAATACACCCTGTACCAATGCACAATGTAACACTGTAATGCATGTACAACACACCCTGTAACAATGTAACGCATGTACAACACACCCTGTAACGTATGTACACTACACCCTGTAACAATGTAACACTAATGCATGTACAACACACCCTGTAACAATGCACAATGTAACGCATGTACAATACACCATGTAACAATGCATAATGTAACGCATGTACAATACACCCTGTAACAATGCACAATGTAACGCATGTACAACACACCCTGTAACAATGCAACGCATGTACAACACACCCTGTAACAATGTAACGCATGTACAATACACCCTGTAACAATGCACAATGTAACGCATGTACAACACACCCTGTAACAATGCACAATGTAACGCATGTACAACACACCCTGTAACAATGCACAATGTAACGCATGTACAACACACCCTGTAACAATGCAACGCATGTACAACACACCCTGTAACAATGTAACGCATGTACAATACACCCTGTAACAATGCACAATGTAACGTATGTACAACACACCCTGTAACAATGCACAATGTAACGCATGTACAACACACCCTGTATCAATGCACAACGTAACGTATGTACAATACACCCTGTAAGAATGTAACGCATGTACAACACACCCTGTAACAATGCACAATGTAACGTATGTACAATACACCCTGTAACAATGCACAATGTAACGCATGTACAATAAACCCTGTACCAATGTAACACTGTAACACTGTAATGCATGTACAACACATCCTGTAACAATGCACAACGTAACGTATGTACAATACACCCTGTAAGAATGTAACGCATGTACAACACACCCTGTAACAATGCACAATGTAACGTATGTACAATACACCCTGTAACGTATGTACACTACACCCTGTTACAATGTAACACTAATGCATGTACAACACACCCTGTAACAATGCACAATGTAACGCATGTACAATACACCCTGTACCAATGCACAATGTAACACTGTAATGCATGTACAACACACCCTGTAACAATGTAACGCATGTACAACACACCCTGTAACAATGCACAATGTAACGTATGTACAATACACCCTGTAACGTATGTACACTACACCCTGTAACAATGTAACACTAATGCATGTACAACACACCCTGTAACAATGCACAATGTAACGCATGTACAATACACCATGTAACAATGCATAATGTAACGCATGTACAATACACCCTGTAACAATGTAACGCATGTACAACACACCCTGTAACAATGCACAATGTAACGCATGTACAACACACCCTGTAACGCATGTACAACACACCCTGTAACAATGTAACGCATGTACAATACACCCTGTAACAATGCACAATGTAACGCATGTACAACACACCCTGTAACAATGCACAATGTAACGCATGTACAACACACCCTGTAACAATGCACAATGTAACGCATGTACAATACACAATGTAACGCATGTACAACACACCCTGTAACACAATGTAACGCATGTACAATACACCCTGTAACAATGCACAATGTAACGCATGTACAACACACACTGTAACAATGCACAATGTAACGCATGTACAACACACCCTGTAACAATGCACAATGTAACGTATGTACAATACACCCTGTACCATTGCACAATGTAACGCATGTACAATACACCCTGTAACAATGCACAATGTAACGCATGTACAATAAACCCTGTACCAATGTAACACTGTAACACTGTAATGCATGTACAACACATCCTGTAACAATGCACAACGTAACGTATGTACAATACACCCTGTAACAATGTAACGCATGTACAACACACCCTGTAACAATGCACAATGTAACGTATGTACAATACACCCTGTAACGTATGTACACTACACCCTGTAACAATGTAACACTAATGCATGTACAACACACCCTGTAACAATGCACAATGTAACGCATGTACAATACACCCTATAACGTATGTACAATACACCATGTAACAATGCACAATGTAACGCATGTACAATACACCTTGTAACGTATGTACAATACACCATGTAACAATGCACAATGTAACGCATGTACAATACACCCTGTAACGTATGTACAATAAACCATGTAACAATGCACAATGTAACGTATGTACAATACACCCTGTAACAATGCACAATGTAACGTATTTACAATACACCCTGTAACAATGCACAATGTAACGCATGTACAATACACACGTAATACATGTACAATACACCCTGTAACAATGCACAATGTAACGCAATACACCCTGTAACGTATGTACAATACACCATGTAACAATGCACAATGTAACGCATGTACAATACACCCTGTAACGTATGTACAATACACCATGTAACAATGCACAATGTAACGTATGTACAATACACCCTGTAACAATGCACAATGTAACGTATGTACAATACACCCTGTAACAATGCACAATGTAACGCATGTACAATACACCCTGTAACAATGCACAATGTAACGCATGTACAACACACCCTGTAACAATGCACAGTGTAACGCATGTACAACACACCCTGTAACAATGCACAATGTAACGCATGTACAACACACCCTGTAACAATGCAACGCATGTACAACACACCCTGTAACAATGTAACGCATGTACAATACACCCTGTAACAATGCACAATGTAACGCATGTACAATACACCCTGTAACGTATGTACAATACACCATGTAACAATGCACAATGTAACGTATGTACAATACACCCTGTAACAATGCACAATGTAACGTATGTACAATACACCCTGTAACAATGCACAATGTAACGCATGTACAATAAACACTGTAACAATGCACAATGTAACACTGTAATGTATGTACAATACACCCTGTAACAATGCACAATGTAACGCATGTACAATACACACTGTAAGAATGTAACGCATGTACAACACACCCTGTAACAATGCACAATGTAACGTATGTACAATACACCCTGTAACGTATGTACACTACACCCTGTAACAATGTAACACTAATGCATGTACAACACACCCTGTAACAATGCACAATGTAACGCATGTACAATACACCCTATAACGTATGTACAATACACCATGTAACAATGCACAATGTAACGCATGTACAATACACCTTGTAACGTATGTACAATACACCATGTAACAATGCACAATGTAACGCATGTACAATACACCCTGTAACGTATGTACAATAAACCATGTAACAATGCACAATGTAACGTATGTACAATACACCCTGTAACAATGCACAATGTAACGTATTTACAATACACCCTGTAACAATGCACAATGTAACGCATGTACAATACACACTGTAATACATGTACAATACACCCTGTAACAATGCACAATGTAACGCATGTACAATACACCCTGTAACGTATGTACAATACACCATGTAACAATGCACAATGTAACGCATGTACAATACACCCTGTAACGTATGTACAATACACCATGTAACAATGCACAATGTAACGTATGTACAATACACCCTGTAACAATGCACAATGTAACGTATGTACAATACACCCTGTAACAATGCACAATGTAACGCATGTACAATACACACTGTAACACTGTAATGCATGTACAATACACCCTGTAACAATGCACAATGTAACGCATGTACAATACACACTGTAATGCATGTACAACACACCCTGTACCAATGCACAATGTAACACTGTAATGCATGTACAACACACCCTGTAACAATGCACAATGTAACGCATGTACAATACACCCTGTACCAATGCACAATGTAACACTGTAATGCATGTACAACACACCCTGTAACAATGTAACGCATGTACAACACACCCTGTAACAATGCACAATGTAACGTATGTACAATACACCCTGTAACGTATGTACACTACACCCTGTAACAATGTAACACTAATGCATGTACAACACACCCTGTAACAATGCACAATGTAACGCATGTACAATACACCATGTAACAATGCATAATGTAACGCATGTACAATACACCCTGTAACAATGCACAATGTAACGCATGTACAACACACCCTGTAACAATGCAACGCATGTACAACACACCCTGTAACAATGTAACGCATGTACAATACACCCTGTAACAATGCACAATGTAACGCATGTACAACACACCCTGTAACAATGCACAATGTAACGCATGTACAACACACCCTGTAACAATGCACAATGTAACGCATGTACAACACACCCTGTAACAATGCAACGCATGTACAACACACCCTGTAACAATGTAACGCATGTACAATACACCCTGTAACAATGCACAATGTAACGCATGTACAACACACCCTGTAACAATGCACAATGTAACGCATGTACAACACACCCTGTATCAATGCACAATGTAACGTATGTACAATACACCCTGTACCATTGCACAATGTAACGCATGTACAATACACCCTGTAACAATGCACAATGTAACGCATGTACAATAAACCCTGTACCAATGTAACACTGTAACACTGTAATGCATGTACAACACATCCTGTAACAATGCACAACGTAACGTATGTACAATACACCCTGTAAGAATGTAACGCATGTACAACACACCCTGTAACAATGCACAATGTAACGTATGTACAATACACCCTGTAACGTATGTACACTACACCCTGTAACAATGTAACACTAATGCATGTACAACACACCCTGTAACAATGCACAATGTAACGCATGTACAATACACCCTGTACCAATGCACAATGTAACACTGTAATGCATGTACAACACACCCTGTAACAATGTAACGCATGTACAACACACCCTGTAACAATGCACAATGTAACGTATGTACAATACACCCTGTAACGTATGTACACTACACCCTGTAACAATGTAACACTAATGCATGTACAACACACCCTGTAACAATGCACAATGTAACGCATGTACAATACACCCTGTAACAATGCATAATGTAACATGTAAGCATGTACAACACACCCTGTAACAATGTAACGCATGTACAACACACCCTGTAACAATGCACAATGTAACGTATGTACAATACACCCTGTAACGTATGTACAAACACCCTGTAACAATGAACACTAAGCATGTACAACACACCCTGTAACAATGCAACGCATGTACAACACACCCTGTAACAATGTAACGCATGTACAATACACCCTGTAACAATGCACAATGTAACGCATGTACAACACACCCTGTAACAATGCACAATGTAACGCATGTACAATACACCCTGTACCATTGCACAATGTAACGCATGTACAATACACCCTGTAACAATGCACAATGTAACGCATGTACAATAAACCCTGTACCAATGTAACACTGTAACACTGTAATGCATGTACAACACATCCTGTAACAATGCACAACGTAACGTATGTACAATACACCCTGTAAGAATGTAACGCATGTACAACACACCCTGTAACAATGCACAATGTAACGTATGTACAATACACCCTGTAACGTATGTACACTACACCCTGTAACAATGTAACACTAATGCATGTACAACACACCCTGTAACAATGCACAATGTAACGCATGTACAATACACCCTATAACGTATGTACAATACACCATGTAACAATGCACAATGTAACGCATGTACAATACACCTTGTAACGTATGTACAATACACCATGTAACAATGCACAATGTAACGCATGTACAATACACCCTGTAACGTATGTACAATAAACCATGTAACAATGCACAATGTAACGTATGTACAATACACCCTGTAACAATGCACAATGTAACGTATTTACAATACACCCTGTAACAATGCACAATGTAACGCATGTACAATACACACTGTAATACATGTACAATACACCCTGTAACAATGCACAATGTAACGCATATACACCCTGTAACGTATGTACAATACACCATGTAACAATGCACAATGTAACGCATGTACAATACACCCTGTAACGTATGTACAATACACCATGTAACAATGCACAATGTAACGTATGTACAATACACCCTGTAACAATGCACAATGTAACGTATGTACAATACACCCTGTAACAATGCACAATGTAACGCATGTACAATACACACTGTAATGCATGTACAATACACCCTGTAACAATGCACAATGTAACGCATGTACAATACACACTGTAATGCATGTACAACACACCCTGTACCAATGCACAATGTAACACTGTAATGCATGTACAACACACCCTGTAACAATGCACAATGTAACGCATGTACAATACACCCTGTAACAATGCACAATGTAAGCATGTACAATACACCCTGTACCAATGCACAATGTAACACTGTAATGCATGTACAACACACCCTGTAACAATGCACAATGTAACGTATGTACAATACACACTGTAACGCATGTACAACACACCCTGTAACAATGTAACAATGTAACGCATGTACAACACACCCTGTAACAATGCACAATGTAACGTATGTACAATACACCCTGTAACAATGCACAATGTAACGCATGTACAATACACCCTGTAACAATGCACAATGTAACGCATGTACAACACACCCTGTAACAATGCAACGCATGTACAACACACCATGTAACGCATGTACAATACACCCTGTAACAATGCACAATGTAACGCATGTACAACACACCCTGTAACAATGCACAATGTAACGCATGTACAACACACCCTGTATCAATGCACAATGTAACGTATGTACAATACACCCTGTAACAATGCACAATGTAACGCATGTACAATACACCCTGTAACAATGCACAATGTAACGCATGTACAATAAACCCTGTACCAATGTAACACTGTAACACTGTAATGCATGTACAACACATCCTGTAACAATGCACAACGTAACGTATGTACAATACACCCTGTAAGAATGTAACGCATGTACAACACACCCTGTAACAATGCACAATGTAACGTATGTACAATACACCCTGTAACGTATGTACACTACACCCTGTAACAATGTAACACTAATGCATGTACAACACACCCTGTAACAATGCAACGCATGTACAACACACCCTGTAACAATGTAACGCATGTACAATACACCCTGTAACAATGCACAATGTAACGCATGTACAACACACCCTGTAACAATGCACAATGTAACGCATGTACAATACACCCTGTAACAATGCACAATGTAACGCATGTACAACACACCCTGTAACAATGCAACGCATGTACAACACACCCTGTAACAATGTAACGCATGTACAATACACCCTGTAACAATGCACAATGTAACGCATGTACAACACACCCTGTAACGTATGTACAAACACCATGTAACAATGCACAATGTAACGTATGTACAATACACCCTGTAACAATGCACAATGTAACGCATGTACAATACACCCTGTACCAATGCACAATGTAACACGTAACATGTACAACACACCCTGTAACAATGTAATATGTAACGCATATACAACACACCAGTAACAATGCACAATGTAACGTATGTACAATACACCCTGTAACAATGTAACGCATGTACAACACACCCTGTAACAATGCACAATGTAACGTATGTACAATACACCCTGTAACGTATGTACACTACACCCTGTAACAATGTAACACTAATGCATGTACAACACACCCTTTAACAATGCACAATGTAACGCATGTACAATACACCCTGTAACTATGTACAATACACCATGTACAATGCACAATGTAACGTATGTCCAATACACCCTGTAACAATGTAACGCATGTACAACACACCCTGTAACAATGCACAATGTAACGTATGTACAATACACCCTGTAACGTATGTACACTACACCCTGTAACAATGTAACACTAATGCATGTACAACACACCCTGTAACAATGCACAATGTAACGCATGTACAATACACCATGTAACAATGCATAATGTAACGCATGTACAATACACCCTGTAACAATGCACAATGTAACGCATGTACAACACACCCTGTAACAATGCAACGCATGTACAACACACCCTGTAACAATGTAACGCATGTACAATACACCCTGTAACAATGCACAATGTAACGCATGTACAACACACCCTGTAACAATGCACAATGTAACGCATGTACAACACACCCTGTAACAATGCACAATGTAACGCATGTACAACACACCCTGTAACAATGCAACGCATGTACAACACACCCTGTAACAATGTAACGCATGTACAATACACCCTGTAACAATGCACAATGTAACGCATGTACAACACACCCTGTATCAATGCACAATGTAACGTATGTACAATACACCCTGTACCATTGCACAATGTAACGCATGTACAATACACCCTGTAACAATGCACAATGTAACGCATGTACAATAAACCCTGTACCAATGTAACACTGTAACACTGTAATGCATGTACAACACATCCTGTAACAATGCACAACGTAACGTATGTACAATACACCCTGTAAGAATGTAACGCATGTACAACACACCCTGTAACAATGCACAATGTAACGTATGTACAATACACCCTGTAACGTATGTACACTACACCCTGTAACAATGTAACACTAATGCATGTACAACACACCCTGTAACAATGTAACGCATGTACAATACACCCTATAACGTATGTACAATACACCATGTAACAATGCACAATGTAACGCATGTACAATACACCTTGTAACGTATGTACAATACACCATGTAACAATGCACAATGTAACGCATGTACAATACACCCTGTAACGTATGTACAATAAACCATGTAACAATGCACAATGTAACGTATGTACAATACACCCTGTAACAATGCACAATGTAACGTATTTACAATACACCCTGTAACAATGCACAATGTAACGCATGTACAATACACACTGTAATACATGTACAATACACCCTGTAACAATGCACAATGTAACGCATATACACCCTGTAACGTATGTACAATACACCATGTAACAATGCACAATGTAACGCATGTACAATACACCCTGTAACGTATGTACAATACACCATGTAACAATGCACAATGTAACGTATGTACAATACACCCTGTAACAATGCACAATGTAACGTATGTACAATACACCCTGTAACAATGCACAATGTAACGCATGTACAATACACACTGTAATGCATGTACAATACACCCTGTAACAATGCACAATGTAACGCATGTACAATACACACTGTAATGCATGTACAACACACCCTGTACCAATGCACAATGTAACACTGTAATGCATGTACAACACACCCTGTAACAATGCACAATGTAACGCATGTACAATACACCCTGTACCAATGCACAATGTAACACTGTAATGCATGTACAACACACCCTGTAACAATGTAACGCATGTACAACACACCCTGTAACAATGCACAATGTAACGTATGTACAATACACCCTGTAACGTATGTACACTACACCCTGTAACAATGTAACACTAATGCATGTACAACACACCCTGTAACAATGCACAATGTAACGCATGTACAATACACCATGTAACAATGCATAATGTAACGCATGTACAATACACCCTGTAACAATGCACAATGTAACGCATGTACAACACACCCTGTAACAATGCAACGCATGTACAACACACCATGTAACGCATGTACAATACACCCTGTAACAATGCACAATGTAACGCATGTACAACACACCCTGTAACAATGCACAATGTAACGCATGTACAACACACCCTGTAACAATGCACAATGTAACGTATGTACAATACACCCTGTACCATTGCACAATGTAACGCATGTACAATACACCCTGTAACAATGCACAATGTAACGCATGTACAATAAACCCTGTACCAATGTAACACTGTAACACTGTAATGCATGTACAACACATCCTGTAACAATGCACAACGTAACGTATGTACAATACACCCTGTAAGAATGTAACGCATGTACAAACACCCTGTAACAATGCACAATGTAACGTATGTACAACACACCCTGTAACGCATGTACACTACACCCTGTAACAATGCACAAGTAACGCATGTACAACACACCCTGTAACAATGTAACGCATGTACAATACACCCTGTAACAATGCACAATGTAACGCATGTACAATACACAATGTAACAATGCACAATGTAACACTGTAATGCATGTACAACACACCCTGTAACAATGCACAATGTAACGCATGTACAATACACCCTGTAACGTATGTACAACACACAATGTAACGTATGTACAACACACCCTGTAACAATGCACAATGTAACGCATGTACAATACACCCTGTAACAATGTAACGCATGTACAATACACCATGTAACAATGCACAATGTAACGCATGTACAATACACCCTGTAACAATGCACAATGTAACGCATGTACAATACACCCTGTAACGTATGTACAATACACCATGTAACAATGCACAATGTAACGTATGTACAATACACCCTGTAACAATGCACAATGTAACGTATGTACAATACACCCTGTAACAATGCACAATGTAACGCATGTACAATACACCCTGTAACAATGCACAATGTAACACAAGTATGTACAATACACCCTGTAACAATGCACAATGTAACGTATGTACAATACACACTGTAACAATGCACAATGTAACACTGTAAGCATGTACAACACACCCTGTAACAATGCACAATGTAACACTGTAATGCATGTACAACACACCCTGTAACAATGCACAATGTAACGTATGTACAATACACCCTGTAACAATGCACAATGTAACGTATGTACAATACACCCTGTAACGTATGTACACTACACCCTGTAACAATGTAACACTAATGCATGTACAACACACCCTGTAACAATGCACAATGTAACGCATGTACAATACACCAAACAACAAATGTAACGCATGTACAAACACCTAACAACACAATGTAACGCATGTACAACACACCCTGTAACAATGCAACGCATGTACAACACACCCTGTAACAATGAACCATGTACAAACCACTGTAACAATGCACACGCATGTACAAACACCTGTAACAATACACAATGTAACGCATGTACAACACACCCTGTAACAATGCACAATGTAACGCATGTACAACACACCCTGTAACAATGCAACGCATGTACAACACACCCTGTAACAATGTAACGCATGTACAATACACCCTGTAACAATGCACAATGTAACGCATGTACAACACACCCTGTAACAATGCACAATGTAACGCATGTACAACACACCC
>CM026399.1:39540738-39584684 GCA_014843695.1 Archivesica marissinica
TAGGTCTACAATAACATGTTTATTAAACTATTTATTTGACAATTATTTACACCATAGACTCTAGAAATAGGTGATAGTCAGGAGCTTCTAAAATCACTGGTCTCCCGGTCTAGGACCGAATATTAAACTGGCGGACCGATTATAGAACATAAAAGTCATAAACAATCGGTTCATAAATTGTTGAAAAAGCCTAGAAATCCATCAAATTGATCTACATTTTTCTAACAAAACCTAATTGGTAAATATAATCTCTCGATAAAGTGTATTATTGTTCACACCCGATGTATTATTGTTCACAACCCGATAAAGTGTATTATTGTTCACACCCGATGTATTATTGTTCACACCCAATAAAGTGTATTATTGTTCACACCCAATAAAGTGTATTATTGTTCACAACCCGATAAAGTGTATTATTGTTCACAACCCGATAAAGTGTATTATTGTTCACAACCCGATAAAGTGTATTATTGTTCACACCCGATGTATTATTGTTCACACCCGATGTATTATTGTTCACAACCCAATAAAGTGTATTATTGTTCACACCCAATGTATTATTGTTCACACCCAATAATGTGTATTATTGTTCACACCCCAATAAAGTGTATTATTGTTCACACCCAATAAAGTGAATCACACCCAATAAAGTGTATTATTGTTCACAACCCAATAAAGTGTATTATTGTTCACACCCAATAAAGTGTATTATTGTTCACAACCCGATAAAGTGTATTATTGTTCACAACCCAATAAAGTGTATTATTGTTCACAACCCAATAAAGTGTATTATTGTTCACAACCCAATAAAGTGTATTATTGTTCACAACCCAATAAAGTGTATTATTGTTCACACCCCAATAAAGTGTATTATTGTTCACAACCCAATAAAGTGTATTATTGTTCACACCCAATAAAGTGTATTATTGTTCACAACCCGATAAAGTGTATTATTGTTCACACCCGAAAATGTATTATTGTTCACACCCGATAAAGTGTATTATTGTTCACACCCGATAAAGTGTATTATTGTTCACAACCCGATAAAGTGTATTATTGTTCACACCCAATAAAGTGTATTATTGTTCACACCCAATAAAGTGTATTATTGTTCACACCCAATAAAGTGTATTATTGTTCACAACCCGATAAAGTGTATTATTGTTCACACCCAATAAAGTGTATTATTGTTCACACCCAATAAAGTTATTATTGTTCACAACCCGATAAAGTGTATTATTGTTCACACCCGATAAAGTGTATTATTGTTCACAACCCGATAAAGTGTATTATTGTTCACACCCAATAAGTGTATTATTGTTCACAACCCATAAAGTGTATTATTGTTCACACCCGATAAAGTGTATTATTGTTCACACCCGATAAAGTGTATTATTGTTCACACCCGATAAAGTGTATTATTGTTCACAACCCGATAAAGTGTATTATTGTTCACACCCAATAAAGTGTATTATTGTTCACACCCAATAAAGTGTATTATTGTTCACACCCAATAAAGTGTATTATTGTTCACAACCCAATAAAGTGTATTATTGTTCACACCCAATAAAGTGTATTATTGTTCACACCCGATGTATTATTGTTCACAACCCAATAAAGTGTATTATTGTTCACAACCCGATAAAGTGTATTATTGTTCACACCCGATAAAGTGTATTATTGTTCACACCCGATGTATTATTGTTCACAACCCAATAAAGTGTATTATTGTTCACAACCCGATAAAGTGTATTATTGTTCACAACCCGATAAAGTGTATTATTGTTCACAACCCGATGTATTATTGTTCACAACCCAATAAAGTGTATTATTGTTCACAACCCAATAAAGTGTATTATTGTTCACAACCCGATAAAGTGTATTATTGTTCACAACCCAATAAAGTGTATTATTGTTCACACCCAATAAAGTGTATTATTGTTCACACCCGATAAAGTGTATTATTGTTCACACCCAATAAAGTGTATTATTGTTCACAACCCAATAAAGTGTATTATTGTTCACAACCCAATAAAGTGTATTATTGTTCACACCCAATAAAGTGTATTATTGTTCACACACAAAAATGTATTATTGTTCACAACCCGAAAATGTATTATTGTTCACACCCGATAAAGTGTATTATGTTCACAACCCGATAAAGTGTATATTGTTCACACCCAATAAAGTATTATTGTTCACAACCCGATAAAGTGTATTATTGTTCACACCCAATAAAGTGTATTATTGTTCACACCCAATAAAGTGTATTATTGTTCACAACCCAATAAAGTGTATTATGTTCACACCCAATGTATTATTGTTCACAACCCAATAAAGTGTATTATTGTTCACAACCCATAAAGTGTATATTGTTCACACCCAATAAAGTGTATTATTGTTCACACCCGATGTATTATTGTTCACAACCCAATAAAGTGTATTATTGTTCACAACCCAATAAAGTGTATTATTGTTCACAACCCAATAAAGTGTATTATTGTTCACAACCCGATGTATTATTGTTCACAACCCAATAAAGTGTATTATTGTTCACAACCCGATAAAGTGTATTATTGTTCACACCCAATAAAGTGTATTATTGTTCACACCCGATAAAGTGTATTATTGTTCACAACCCAATAAAGTGTATTATTGTTCACAACCCGATAAAGTGTATTATTGTTCACACCCAATAAAGTGTATTATTGTTCACACCCAATAAAGTGTATTATTGTTCACAACCCAATAAAGTGTATTATTGTTCACAACCCAATAAAGTGTATTATTGTTCACACCCAATAAAGTGTATTATTGTTCACAACCCAATAAAGTGTATTATTGTTCACACCCAATAAAGTGTATTATTGTTCACACCCAATAAAGTGTATTATTGTTCACAACCCAATAAAGTGTATTATTGTTCACACCCAATAAAGTGTATTATTGTTCACAACCCGATAAAGTGTATTATTGTTCACACCCAATAAAGTGTATTATTGTTCACACCAACACACCCGATAAAGTGTATTATTGTTCACACCCGAAAATGTATTATTGTTCACACCCGATAAAGTGTATTATTGTTCACACCCGATGTATTATTGTTCACACCCGATAAAGTGTATTATTGTTCACAACCCGATAAAGTGTATTATTGTTCACACCCGATGTATTATTGTTCACACCCATAAAGTGTATTATTGTTCACACCCATAAAGTGTATTATTGTTCACACCCGATAAAGTGTATTATTGTTCACACCCGTTTCCGGTCTAAGATCAATGTGAGACCTGCTTGACATCGATGTTCCCAAAACCATACATAACCCAAACCAAGACATTTGTTTTGCACTAAATTGTCAATAAGATTACAGTGAAACCTGTGTTAGTAGTCACCTCTATTAAGCAGCCAACCTGTATTAAGCAGCCAGTTTCCAGATTCCCAATATGCTGTGTTATTATACATTTGACCTCCATTAAGCAGCCACCTGTGCTAAGCAGCCACTTTCTATGATTCCCTTGGGTGGCTGCTTAAGACAGGTTTGACTGTATAGTCAATAAAAGGAAAGTAAACGCTACGGAGCTTCTTCACAACAGGTGTGTGTTTAAAAATAGATATGGAATTTCTGTGTTTTGTTCTAGAAAATTGATTTTGCTACACAGTGCAGACTTGTGTGTGTGGGTGTACTTGATGATTTGATGCCATAGGCAGCCGATTGCATAGATACGCCCATGCAGCTCTGACATATACATGTACGCTGTAGTACCCCTGGCCGATGTACGCAGAGATTTTCGATTTCAATGAATGACCCCCACTTCACTGTTCAAATATCAACACACTTTACTATAAAAGCATTGTTTTAAAAATGATAACAAAAAACCCACCAATTGTACTATACAAATATGTACAATCGGTGTACAAAATTATTAGAATGACATGGGGGGCGGGCGTTCTGACTCGATTTCGGCCTGGACCGATTTGGATTTTATAATTTTAGAAGCCCTGATATCACACAAAATTTATGAATCAGTGCATTTTTGTATGATTTTTAATGGAATAAAATCGAGCTCAGTTTCTTTACTCGACTTATCGAAGGATCCAACTTAAAATCGGCTTCAAGTTTAAAATCAGCTTTTTCAAGCTAACACTTGACCCTCAACTTATGGCCGAGATCGATTCATGGCCGGGTATATACGGTATTGAAACAACATCAGGCCATTTAACCCTTTCCTCCAATTCCCCATAGAAGTGCCTCTCAACGCCATTGCCAATTCCCCAAATAGTTTGCCACATTAATAGTCAAACTGACCACAATAAAGATCAGAACAATGTCGTAGATATAAACCTTAATAATAAGAGATATCTCTAATTTTCTATTACCTCCCTTGGCAGATAAAGTCTGATTTATCCCAAAATGTAAATACGTTCTTTTAGTTGGAATCCTTTGTTTTTACTGTTGTACCCTAACCAGATGTTGCAGAATGATCAATGTGATTTTATCAAAATCGTGTTAATTAACTGATAACATTGTTTTACAAATAAGTACCCATTGATAATATTGTAGGAGATCTGTCGAGATACAGTAATTTAATAATCATAAGAAGCGATAGTAGAATAAAATTGCTAGCATTTTGTGCAAAGGAAACAACGATAAAAACAGAAGAAAACACTTAATAGGACCTACCTACTTTTAGAGAGTATTCAGGGGAAGTAACTGACCGATGTCTCTCATTCCCAGTGACCTCTATTAAGGTGTGGTAACTAAGGAAGATGACTGCCACATTGCTTGTGGTATGTAAATTGAAGCCATATAAGTAAAGTAAAGTAAAGTGTTTGTTTATTATAGTGTCACCCCTATTTAAAGGGCCAGCCATTTCTGACTTATGAGACTTTTACGAACATCAGTACTTCCCGAATCCTATGCTTGTATGCCAGACGTCAGGCTGGTAGGCAATCGGTAACCATTATTTAACTAGCTGGCGGCTCACCAACCGGCCATATCAGAACGAACCCCTGATGAGATTCGAACCATCGACCTCCCGCTCCGTAGGCGGACGCCTTAACCACTGGGCCACGGAGATGTGTGGACACATTCTCTAGGGGGGGGGGGACAAGTGGTTAACACGGACTGCAAATTTCAGGGATTGCAGGTTCGATCCACAGTCTCATCATATTGATATTAACAGCCTTTCAGACGCGACTATAAACCGAGGTGTCGTGTAATGGTGCTATATACACCGTGCATGTAAAATAACGAGGAACACCTATGGACCTGGAGTGTCTTCTGAATCTTGCACTATATGCTCCATTAAATAACATGACCCAACATTGTTCCGGAGGCGACGCACTGATTAACCAGGGGGCAATGCACTGATTAACCAGGGAGCAACGCACTAATTAACCAGGGGGCAACGCACTGATTAACCAGGGGGTGATGCACTGATTAACCAGGGGTGATGCACCAATTAACCAGGGGGTGATGCACTGATTAACCAGGGGGCGACACACTGATTAACCAGGGGGCGACACACTGATTAACCAGGGGGTGACGCACTGATTAACCAGGGGGCGATGCACTGATTAACCAGGGGGTGACGCACTGATTAACCAGGGGGTGACACACTGATTAACCAGGGGGTGACGCACTGATTAACCAGGGGGCAACATACTGATTAACCAGGGGGTGATGCACTGATTAACCAGGGGGTGACGCACTGATTAACCAGGGAGTGACACACTGATTAACCAGGGGAGACACACTGATTAACCAGGGGGCGACGTACTGATTAACCAGGGAGCAATGCACTGATTAACCAGGGAGTGACACACTGATTAACCAGGGAGTGATGCACTGATTAACCAGGGAGTGACACACTGATTAACCAGTGGGTGACGCACTGATTAACCAGGGAGCGATGCACTGATTAACCAGGGGGCAATGCACTGATTAACCAGGAGGCGATGCACTGATTAACCAGGGGGCGATGCACTGATTAACCAGGGTGCAATCCACTGATTAACCAGGGGGCAACACACTGATTAACCAGGGGGCGATGCACTGATTAACCAGGGGGTGATGCACCAATTAACTAGGGGGTGACACACTGATTAACCAGGGGGTGATGCACTGATTAACCAGGGGGCGATGCACTGATTAACCAGGGGGCGATGCACTGATTAACCACAGGGGGCGATGCACTGATTAACCAGGGGGCGATGCACTGATTAACCAGGGGCGATGCACTGATTAACCAGGAGGCGATGCACTGATTAACCAGGGGGTGATGCACTGATTAACCAGGGGGTGATGCACTGATTAACCAGGGGGCGACGCACTGATTAACCAGGAGGCGATGCACTGATTAACCAGGGGGCGACACACTGATTAACCAGGAGGTGATGCACTGATTAACCAGGGGGCGATGCACTGATTAACCAGGGGGTGATGCACTGATTAATCAGGAGGCGATGCACTGATTAACCAGGGGGCGATGCACTGATTAACCAGGGGGCGACGCACTGATTAACCAGGGGGTGATGCACTGATTAACCAGGGGTGATGCACCAATTAACCAGGGGGTGATGCACTGATTAACCAGGGGGCGACACACTGATTAACCAGGGGGCGACACACTGATTAACCAGGGGGTGACGCACTGATTAACCAGGGGGCGATGCACTGATTAACCAGATGGTGATGCACTGATTAACCAGGGGGTGACACACTGATTAACCAGGGGGTGACGCACTGATTAACCAGGGGGCAACACACTGATTAACCAGGGGGCAATGCACTGATTAACCAGGGAGTGACACACTGATTAACCAGGGGAGACACACTGATTAACCAGGGAGTGACGTACTGATTAACCAGGGAGCAATGCACTGATTAACCAGGGAGTGACACACTGATTAACCAGGGAGCGATGCACTGATTAACCAGGGAGTGACACACTGATTAACCAGTGGGTGATGCACTGATTAACCAGGGAGCGATGCACTGATTAACCAGGGGGCAATGCACTGATTAACCAGGAGGCGATGCACTGATTAACCAGGGGGCGATGCACTGATTAACCAGGGTGCAATCCACTGATTAACCAGGGGGCAACACACTGATTAACCAGGGGGCGATGCACTGATTAACCAGGGGGTGATGCACCAATTAACTAGGGGGTGACACACTGATTAACCAGGGGGTGATGCACTGATTAACCAGGGGGCGATGCACTGATTAACCAGGGGGCGATGCACTGATTAACCAGGGGGCAATGCACTGATTAACCAGGAGGCGATGCACTGATTAACCAGGGGGCGATGCACTGATTAACCAGGGTGCAATCCACTGATTAACCAGGGGGCAACACACTGATTAACCAGGGGGCGATGCACTGATTAACCAGGGGGTGATGCACCAATTAACTAGGGGGTGACACACTGATTAACCAGGGGGTGATGCACTGATTAACCAGGGGGCGATGCACTGATTAACCAGGGGGCGATGCACTGATTAACCAGGGGGCGATGCACTGATTAACCAGGGGGCGATGCACTGATTAACCAGGGGGCGATGCACTGATTAACCAGGGGGCGATGCACTGATTAACCAGGGGCGATGCACTGATTAACCAGGGGTGATGCACTGATTAACCAGGGGGTGATGCACTGATTAACCAGGGGGTGATGCACTGATTAACCAGGGGGCGATGCACTGATTAACCAGGGGGCGATGCACTGATTAACCAGGGGGCGACACACTGATTAACCAGGAGGTGATGCACTGATTAACCAGGGGGCGATGCACTGATTAACCAGGGGGTGATGCACTGATTAATCAGGAGGCGATGCACTGATTAACCAGGGGGCGATGCACTGATTAACCAGGGGGCAATGCACTGATTAACCAGGGGGCGACGCACTGATTAACCAGGAGGCGACGCACTGATTAACCAGGGGGTGATGCACTGATTAACCAGGGAGCGATGCACTGATTAACCAGGGGGTGACACACTGATTAACCAGGGGGTGATGCACTGATTAACCAGGGGGCGATGCACTGATTAACCAGGGGGTGACGCACTGATTAACCAGGGGTGACGCACTGATTAACCAGGGGGCAACACACTGATTAACCAGGGGGCGATGCACTGATTAACCAGGGGGCGACGCACTGATTAACCAGGGAGTGACACACTGATTAACCAGGGGAGACACACTGATTAACCAGGGGGCGACATACTGATTAACCAGGGAGCAATGCACTGATTAACCAGGGAGTGACACACTGATTAACCAGGGAGCGATGCACTGATTAACCAGGGAGTGACACACTGATTAACTAGTGGGTGACGCACTGATTAACCAGGGAGCGATGCACTGATTAACCAGGGGGCAATGCACTGATTAACCAGGAGGCGATGCACTGATTAACCCAGGGGGCGATGAACTGATTAACCAGGGTGCAATCCACTGATTAACCAGGGGGCAACACACTGATTAACCAGGGGGCAATGCACTGATTAACCAGGGGGTGATGCACCAATTAACTAGGGGGTGACACACTGATTAACCAGGGGGTGATGCACTGATTAACCAGGGGGCGATGCACTGATTAACCAGGGGGATGCACTGATTAACCAGGGGGCGATGCACTGATTAACCAGGGTGCGATGCACTGATTAACCAGGGGGCGATGCACTGATTAACCAGGGGGCGATGCACTGATTAACCAGGAGGCGATGCACTGATTAACCAGGGGGCGATGCACTGATTAACCAGGGGGTGATGCACTGATTAACCAGGGGGTGATGCACTGATTAACCAGGGGCAATGCACTGATTAACCAGGGGGTGATGCACTGATTAATCAGGAGGCGATGCACTGATTAACCAGGGGGCGATGCACTGATTAACCAGGGGGCGATGCACTGATTAACCAGGGGGCGACGCACTGATTAACCATGAGGCGATGCACTGATTAACCAGGGGGTGATGTACTGATTAACCAGGGGGCGATGCACTGATTAACCAGGGGGCGATGTACTGATTAACCAGGGGGCAACACACTGATTAACCAGGAGGCGATGCACTGATTAACCAGGGGGAGCTGCACTGATTAACCAGGGGGCGACGCACTGATTAACCAGGGGGCGATGCACTGATTAACCAGGAGGCGATGCACTGATTAACCAGGGGGCGATGCACTGATTAACCAGGGGGCGATGCACTGATTAACCAGGGGGCGATGATAAATAAACCTATAAAAAATCCCCTCCCCAAAAGTTTATAATTTGTTTTATTATTTTCAACTTGTAAATGGATACCATAATTGTCTGTCTGGAAACAAACAGCCTTTTTAGGTGTAAATGTTTTGCTTTATGATCTGAGAATCCTTTGCTGAGATCACACCCACCAATAGTGTGTGTGTGTGTTTTACGTTTATATATCGTCGCTACCGATTGCCCACATGAGCGACGCCTCCTAAAGAGATTAGTCATTTTAGATGTGTGGAGGATAGTGCAATGATACAGAGAGAGACCCATTCCAGAGTCTCCTCTGGTTCTTTTACATGCAAGGTGTAAAGCATCGACACGAAACCTTGATTTAACGGCCCATCTGAAAGACTGTTAATTTTATTAGGGTCAGACTGGGATCGAACCTGTGATCCCTGGATTACCAGTGTGTTATCACTGGACTACAGATCCATCTGTGGCCGTTTTTATGTGTAAATGTTTTGCTTTGTGACCTGAGAATCCTTTGCTGAGATCACACCCACCAATAGTCAACCTACACAATGCTTATAACATTTCAATAACTGTACTCCCTTGTGGGTGATACACAACAAATGTGTCAATAATCACATATAAATGAGGTGTCAAAACACTCCCTTGTTGGAAATACACGACTAATGTGGCAATAAATATGTCTAAGTTATGTCTGGCACATAATAACAGTGCAATTTGATTATGTATGAAATAATTATCAAATTCCTGACAACTTGATTATTAGATCTGTTAAATTCTCTTGTGAATAACTCCCAACGTGAAGTATGTTCATCCAGAAGGAATGGTGCAAATCTTACAAAATTGTGTTTACTACATATACTGTTCCGTGGAGTGCTACCTTAACCCATTCAACACCAAGTAACTGACATGGACTGGTCCATGATATTTTTAGACCAATAAATTAATAACAAAATTACATTTGGAACAGTTCATTTATCAAAATGGGTAATTGTGTCTAAAAATAGTAATATTACTGGCAAAAAGTGCAGATCCTGATGAGACGGCTCGTCACGAGCCGGCTCATCTGGATATACACATTTTGTAAGCCTATTTAGAGGTCTGTGGTGTTGAAAGGGTTAAAGCAGCCCTATATCGTATGAAATAAAAGATATTTGAAAAATTCAAATTTTACGTATGGGTAGCAATGCTGCTAAATATTCTTAAATTATAATTTGTATAATTATGTTCAATTAGTAAAACAGTGTGTTTTGTGATAAAACAAATGCAAAACCGAAAGTAGGACTCGGTCACGCGCACTTATTTACAATCAGAACATGATTTACATTCGGAATGCATCGTCCTCCTTCAGCAATGATGAAAACAAACATGGCATATCCGCTGTTGTTTCACGCATGCATGCTGCACGTGTTTACATTTCGTTTGTTGATAAATAAATTCGCGTATACGATGGTTTATATTTTATTTTATACGACTATTTCAATTTTTGTCAACACACACATATTAGTATTTATATTTTACCAAATACACCCTTTATTACGATGTAATGCTGCTTTAATGATAGAAGCTTGGATCGAAAGATGAAGCTTAATCTGGTAACACTAATTATTAAATTAGGGAAGCGTTTACTTCCGGTATTTTCGTCATAGACTATTTTCCCATATGGAGGACCTGTTAACGTCATACATTACCAAGCGGGCCACGAGCATAATTCTACAGCAATTCGTTGGGCAAGCCAAGACGAGCACTAGTAGCGAAGTGTGTGGTTGAAACGCAACAGATCTGTTCTATTCTGATTGAAATTGTTTCATCACAATTTCTCAGCCAACAGCTTCTTTCAATTCCTACAAATCTAGTACTATAGCATGGCTTCTTTCATTTCCTACACATCTAGTACTATAACATGGCTTCTTTCAATTCCTACAAATCTAGTACTATAGCATGGCTTCTTTCATTTCCTACACATCTAGTACTATAGCATGGCTTCTTTCAATTCCTACACATCTAGTACTATAGCATGGCTTCTTTCAATTCCTACAAATCTAGTACTATAGCATGGCTTCTTTCATTTCCTACACATCTAGTACTATAGCATGGCTTCTTTCAATTCCTACACATCTAGTACTATAGCATGGCTTCTTTCAATTCCTACAAATCTAGTACTATAGCATGGCTTCTTTCATTTCCTACACATCTAGTACTATAGCATGGCTTCTTTCAATTCCTACACATCTAGTACTATAGCATGGCTTCTTTCAATTCCTACAAATCTAGTACTATAGCATGGCTTCTTTCATTTCCTACACATCTAGTACTATAGCATGGCTTCTTTCAATTCCTACACATCTAGTACTATAGCATGGCTTCTTTCAATTCCTACACATCTAGTACTATAGCATGGCTTCTTTCAATTCCTACAAATCCTGTACTATAGCATAGCTTCTTTCAATTCCTACACATCTAGTACTATAGCATGGCTTCTTTCAATTCCTACACATCTAGTACTATAGCATGGCTTCTTTCAATTCCTACACATCTAGTACTATAGCATGGCTTCTTTCAATTCCTACACATCTAGTACTATAGCATGGCTTCTTTCAATTCCTACACATCCTGTACTATAGCATGGCTTCTTTCAATTCCTACACATCTAGTACTATAGCATGGCTTCTTTCAATTCCTACACATCTAGTACTATAGCATGGCTTCTTTCAATTCCTACACATCTAGTACTATAGCATGGCTTCTTTCATTTCCTACACATCTAGTACTATAGCATGGCTTCTTTCAATTCCTACACATCTAGTACTATAGCATGGCTTCTTTCAATTCCTACACATCTAGTACTATAGCATGGCTTCTTTCAATTCCTACACATCTAGTACTATAGCATGGCTTCTTTCAATTCCTACACATCTAGTACTATAGCATGGCTTCTTTGATTTCATACAAATTCATTACCGTAAAATACTATAATTTCACAAACACTTTATTTTGCGTTTTTCACGAATTTGAACATTTTCAATTTATTCACAGAGTTTATCTGTGATGTATCGCGTAAAAAATGTAGGTGACTGTTTATGTAGATGGCTTATAATTGTATTGACTTTCAATATTTGGATAAAATCCACATATATATGGATATAAATCTACATTCGGACACATTATTCAGGAAAATCATTTAAATTTAGCGAAATATAAAATCTCGCGAATAAATAGTGCTCTACAGTAGATTGTCACATGCTACAGAAGAGGAACTGTTTATTAAGGAAATTTAATGAAAGTTTGATCAGATTTGAGATGATCAGATAGTTCCGGAGCAACATACATGTAGGGTACTTAAGACATTTATTAAAATCAGAAAATATATTTGATTGCGTAGTTCATTAACTCTTTGCATGCTGGGTAAATTAAATGCTATAAACAGTTCACATAATTGTGTTCCTTTTTTGTAACTGAAAACTCTGGAAATGGAATTTCATGGAATTTCATTAGAATTGAGTCCTTGATCTATATGTGTACAAATTTAGGTGATATAAGTCAGTGCCTGGAAGTCGTGATAGTGCAGTGGATGCGTGTTCGCTTCAGGTGCGAAAGGTCCGGGGTTCGAGCCCCGCTGGAGCCGTTACGATTGTGCCCTTAGGCAAGGCATTTAAATTCCACATTGCCTCTTCTCTTTCCCTTGTGGCGATGGATTCTATCAGGAATGAGGTCTCGAGAGTGATTAATATAAGTTGAAATAACTTGTTTCGCAATCGAGCTAAAATAAATTTGTATATACAACTGAAAACTCTGGAAATGGAATTTCATTAGAATTGAGTCGTTGATCTATATGTGTACAAATTTAGGTGATATTAGTCAGTGCCTAATAATCCTTTTGTGATGTGATAACGCTGCGTGTATGACGTCATATGTTCACAGATGGTATGATAAACTTCAGATCATGAATATTTGATAATCTTTCCTCTCTACAACTTCTTTTCTATTTTTTAAGATAGGATTTTTTTATAGTGAAATGTTTAATCCGTCGCAATGAAACCTCCCTAACTTGTCCATATTCAAATTGTCAATGCATTTATACGTGCTTATTGTACTAGCAAACTTCACAGGAAATGATGAGAGCAGCTCTAACCCAGCCAGCACCACGGCGGTGGTATCTATGCATAAAGTACAACACATGTACATTATACTAGACATAGAAAACGCACACATACATTTATGATTATTATTACTAATAAAGAAAGATAATTTGAGAATATGACGTAAGCATTCGCTAAGTTCAATATTCAATTTAGGTGAATCAGATATGATACTTTTAACGTTACGACATCTGAATCAGCGTGGTGGCCTAAATGATAGATATGGCAACGGGCTACCAAAGTTTTCGTATCGAAGGCTGTGAGTTCGAGTCCGAATTGGAGAACTTTTATTTTATTTTTCTGCACACATAATGTTACGAATTAATTAATACATAACTTGGAGATGTTCGTGCATTTGTATCTATAGGCAGATTAACATGTACATTGCATGTATATGTATAGTTATATAGCAGTGCATATGACATGGCTGAGTATGTGGACCGCAATCATAGTCCAAACAGTAATGTACATTGCATGTATACGCATGATGTATTCTGCGGCGAGATACAAGATCTTGTATTTTCAGAACCCGTATCATAGATGTAGCCGGACTACTTTTCTCGCTTTCATACAAATTCTACAGCATGCTAGGTTTATTAATTAAATATTATACAGACCTCAAATAGCATGTACTACAACTAAATCATGCGTAAAATGTCTTCACAGACGCCTCTCATTCACAACTTCAATATTTACTGGTTTCCATGCTGCAGTGTCTATTTTTAGATGTGAGCTCGCTAGCTGTGACACCACATAAAAGATTGACGTCACATAAAGGATTGCGTATATTCTGTACAGAAAAACAGAAAAGAAAATTATTAATTAACGGTAATGGTTTTGTAATGTTTTAATGATTAATTAGTTAATGGGTTTATAATGGTTTAATGATTAATTAATGGTAATGGTTTTTATAATGTTTAATGATTAATTAACGTTAATGGTTTGCGACGGTTTAATGATTAATTAGTGTTAATGGTTTTGCAGTATTTTAATGATTAATTAATGTTAATGGTTTTACAGTGTTTTAATGATTAATTAATGCTAATGGTGTTACAGTGTTTTAATGATTAATTAATGTTAATGGTGTTACAGTGTTTTAATGATTAATTCATTTTAATGGTTTTGCAGTGTTTTAAAGATTAATTAACGTTAATGGTTTTGCAGTGGTATAATGAATAATAAATGTTAATGGTTTTGCAGTGTTTTAAAGATTAATTAATATTAATGGTTTTGCAGTGTTTTAATGATGAATTCACATTAATGGTTTTGCAATGTTTTAATGATAACGTTAATGGTTTTGTAATGTTTTAATGATTAATTAACGTTAATGGTTTTGTAATGTATTAATGAGGGACATATAATAGAAGGATTATTAAGTAACTCTTTGATACTTGATTTCACATTGCACTCTTGGAGTGATTCAGACAAGATCACACTCGAGGCTACACAGAGGATTCAGACAAGATCACACTCGAGGCTACACAGAGGATTCAGACAAGATCACACTCGAGGCTACACAGAGGATTCAGACAAGATCACACTCGAGGCTACACAGAGGATTCAGACAAGATCACACTCGAGGCTACACAGAGGATTCAGACAAGATCACACTCGAGGCTACACAGAGTGATTCAGACAAGATCACACTCGAGGCTACACATAGGATTCAGACAAGATCACACTTGAGGCTACACAGAGGATTCAGACAAGATCACACTCGAGGCTACACAGAGGATTCAGACAAGATCACACTCGAGGCTACACAGAGTGATTCAGACAAGATCGGACTCGAGGCTACACAGAGGATTCAGACAAGATCACACTTGAGGCTACACAGAGGATTCAGACAAGATCACACTCGAGGCTACACAGAGTGATTCAGACAAGATCACACTTGAGGCTACATGGAGTGATTCAGACAAGATCACACTCAAGGCTACACAGAGGATTCAGACAAGATCACACTCGAGGCTACACAGACGATTCAGACAAGATCACACTCAAGGCTACACAGAGGATTCAGACAAGATCACACTCGAGGCTACACAGACGATTCAGACAAGATCACACTCTAGGCTGTGTGGAGAGATTCAGACAAGATCACACTCGAGGCTACACAGAGGATTCAGACAAGATCACACTCGAGGCTACACAGAGGATTCAGACAAGATCACACTTGAGGCTACACAGAGGATTCAGACAAGATCACACTCGAGGCTACACAGAGGATTCAGATAAGATCACACTCGAGGCTACACAGAGGATTCAGACAAGATCACACTCAAGGCTACACAGAGGATTCAGACAAGATCACACTTGAGGCTACACAGGGGATTCAGACAAGATCACACTCGAGGCTACACAGAGTGATTCAGACAAGATCACACTTGAGGCTACATGGCGTGATTCAGACAAGATCACACTCTAGGCTACACAGAGGATTCAGACAAGATCACACTCGAGGCTACACAGAGGATTCAGACAAGATCACACTCGAGGCTACACATAGTGATTCAGACAAGATCACACTCAGGCTACACAGGGGATTCAGACAAGATCACACTCGAGGCTACACAGAGTGATTCAGACAAGATCACACTCGAGGCTACACAGAGTGATTCAGACAAGATCACACTTGAGGCTACATGGAGTGATTCAGACAAGATCACATTCTAGGCTACACATAGGATTCAGACAAAATCACACTTGAGGCTACACAGGGGATTCAGACAAGATCACACTTGAGGCTACATGGAGTGATTCAGACAAGATCACATTCGAGGCTACACAGAGGATTCAGACAAGATCACACTTGAGGCTACATGGAGAGATTCAGACAAGATCACACTCGAGGCTACACAGGGGATTCAGACAAGATCACACTTGAGGCTACACAGGGGATTCAGACAAGATCCCACTTGAGGCTACACAGAGGATTCAGACAAGATCACACTCGAGGCTACACAGAGGATTCAGACAAGATCACACTTGAGGCTACACAGAGGGTTCAGACAAGATCACACTTGAGGCTACATGGAGAGATTCAGACAAGATCACACTTGAGGCTACACAGAGGATTCAGACAAGATCACACTCTAGGCTGTGTGGAGAGATTCAGACAAGATCACACTCTAGGCTACACAGGGGATTCAGACAAGATCACACTCTAGGCTGTGTGGAGTGATTCAGACAAGATCACACTCTAGGCTACACAGGGGATTCAGACAAGATCACACTCTAGGCTGTGTGGAGTGATTCAGACAAGATCACACTCTAGGCTACACAGAGGATTCAGACAAGATCACACTCGAGGCTACACAGAGGATTCAGACAATATCACACTTGAGGCTACACAGAGGATTCAGACAAGATCGGACTCGAGGCTACACAGAGGATTCAGACAAGATCACACTTGAGGCTACACAGAGGATTCAGACAAGATCACACTCGAGGCTACACAGAGTGATTCAGACAAGATCACACTCGAGGCTACACAGAGTGATTCAGACAAGATCACACTTGAGGCTACACAGAGTGATTCAGACAAGATCACACTTGAGGCTACATGGAGTGATTCAGACAAGATCACATTCTAGGCTACACATAGGATTCAGACAAAATCACACTTGAGGCTACACAGGGGATTCAGACAAGATCACACTTGAGGCTACATGGAGTGATTCAGACAAGATCACACTCGAGGCTACACAGGATTCAGACAAGATCACACTTGAGGCTACACAGAGGATTCAGACAAGATCACACTCGAGGCTACACAGAGGATTCAGACAAGATCACACTTGAGGCTACATGGAGAGATTCAGACAAGATCACACTCGAGGCTACACAGGGGATTCAGACAAGATCACACTTGAGGCTACACAGGGGATTCAGACAAGATCCCACTTGAGGCTACACAGAGGATTCAGACAAGATCACACTTGAGGCTACACAGAGGATTCAGACAAGATCACACTTGAGGCTACATGGAGAGATTCAGACAAGATCACACTCTAGGCTACACAGGGGATTCAGACAAGATCACACTCTAGGCTGTGTGGAGAGATTCAGACAAGATCACACTTGAGGCTACATGGAGAGATTCAGACAAGATCACACTCAAGGCTACACAGAGGATTCAGACAAGATCACACTCGAGGCTACACAGAGTGATTCAGACAAGATCACACTCGAGGCTACACAGAGTATTCAGACAAGATCACACTCGAGGCTACACAGAGTATTCAGACAAGATCACACTCGAGGCTACACAGAGTGATTCAGACAAGATCACACTCGAGGCTACACAGAGTATTCAGACAAGATCACACTCGAGGCTACACAGAGTGATTCAGACAAGATCACACTCGAGGCTACACAGAGGATTCAGACAAGATCACACTCGAGGCTACACAGAGGATTCAGACAAGATCACACTCGAGGCTACACAGAGGATTCAGACAAGATCACACTCGAGGCTACACAGAGGATTCAGACAAGATCACACTCGAGGCTACACAGAGGATTCAGACAAGATCACACTTGAGGCTACACAGTATTCAGACAAGATCACACTCGAGGCTACACAGAGTGATTCAGACAAGATCACACTCGAGGCTACACAGAGGATTCAGACAAGATCACACTCGAGGCTACACAGAGGATTCAGACAAGATCACACTCGAGGCTACACAGAGGATTCAGACAAGATCACACTCGAGGCTACACAGAGGATTCAGACAAGATCACACTCGAGGCTACACAGAGGATTCAGACAAGATCACACTCGAGGCTACACAGAGGATTCAGACAAGATCGGACTCGAGGCTACACAGAGGATTCAGACAAGATCACACTCGAGGCTACACAGAGGATTCAGACAAGATCACATTCGAGGCTACACAGAGGATTCAGACAAGATCACACTCGAGGCTACACAGAGGATTCAGACAAGATCGGACTCGAGGCTACACAGAGGATTCAGACAAGATCACACTCGAGGCTACACAGAGGATTCAGACAAGATCACATTCGAGGCTACACAGAGGATTCAGACAAGATCACACTCGAGGCTACACAGAGGATTCAGACAAGATCACACTCGAGGCTACACAGAGGATTCAGACAAGATCACACTCGAGGCTACACAGAGGATTCAGACAAGATCACACTCGAGGCTACACAGAGGATTCAGACAAGATCACACTCTAGGCTATGTGATACGCCTCTAACGAGATCTTCTTGACCACTCGAATGCAATACATATTCAAGTATCAAAAGATCGCGTAATAACAAGGCCAATGTGTAATATTGGTTACATAATTGTAATTTGGAAACAAACATTTAATTTCTGATAGGTAATACAGTTAATTAAATCCTTGTTAATATCTTGTCAATCTTGTCATTTCGATCAGTTTTTAAATCAAGGCCCTGATTCATAATATTTAAATACCTGTCAGTTTTTTCTTCCAACTGTACTCCAAAAGTACAAATAGACTCTACACCACTGTTTCCCGGCTTAATCAATTCTTCACAACTGTTTCCCAGCTTACTCAATTGCACACCACTGTTTCCGGACTTGCTAAATTTCACACCACTGTTTCCCGGCTTAATCAATTCTTCACAATTGTTTCCCAGCTTACTCAATTGCACACCGCGGTTTCCCGACTTGCTAAATTTCACACCACTGTTTCCCGGCTTAATCAATTCTTCACAACTGTTTCCCGGCATAATCAACTCCATATTATCCAGTTCGTTCATCTGTATTTCCGAACCCAAACCAGCATTATCAAATTGAAATGGCCTCGACGCTTTTGGACCATTTAAATCGCGTTGTTTATTCGCAGTTGTAAATGTAGGCTTCATCTTCCAGTGGTAATACCATACTCCATGAACGAGGAACGGATTAGACATTATCCTGGCAGTCTCTATTATTAAAATTGTCTCCTTGTTTAAAATAATATTTTTCTTTCGAGGCAAAGAGCAAACATTAGCAAGAGAATCGAATATTTTAAATCCATTTTTTTAATCACTTATGTGAATGTTATGTAAAAGCATAACTCTCCGCTTGTGTAAGAAGGTAAACTTTCTTATACTAATATCAACCTGAAATGATTACATCCTGATTGTTAGACAATTGATCTTTAACCATTGTTATGAAATGTCAATACCTTAGAGTGCTTCTCGTATCAAAACAAGCATGAAAATCTAATACGCTGCATCGCTTAGCAGCCTTTTTACATTTGTGTCAAATTCATAATTCAGAATCTAGTACAATGTTTTACCAGAATATCGACACAATTAAGTATTATTGAAACTGAAATTGACATTGTAAATTTTCCCAAAAATACAATCTGTTCACAAATTGCTTATTTTGGTCCCATTTTGAAGAAAACAAAGACGTTAACTATAATGGACACAGATTAGATTGGCACATATTGGTGCCATGTTTGGCTGTTTTTGAACCTCAAACAAGTTTAAGCCCTCTCTGCCATGGAGCTGACACAAAGATCGTTATTGGATTCTTTACTATTAGCACAAACACAAACATCATAGCCCTCCAAAGATCATAGCCCTCCAAAGATCATAGCCCTCCAAAGATCAAAGCCTCCAAAGATCAAAGCCCTCCAAAGATCATAGACCTCCAAAGATCATAGACCTCCAAAGATCATAGCCCTCCAAAGATCATAGCCCTCCAAAGATCATAGCCCTCCAAAGATCATAGCCCTCCAAAGATCATAGCCCTCCAAAGATCAAAGCCCTCCAAAGATCATAGCCCTCCAAAGATCATAGCCCTCCAAAGATCATAGCCCTCCAAAGATCAAAGCCCTCCAAAGATCATAGCCCTCCAAAGATCAAAGCCCTCCAAAGATCATAGCCCTCCAAAGATCAAAGCCCTCCAAAGATCATAGCCCTCCAAAGATCATAGCCCTCCAAAGATCATAGCCCTCCAAAGATCATAGCCCTCCAAAGATCAAAGCCCTACAAAGATCATAGCCCTCCAAAGATCATAGCCCTCCAAAGATCAAAGCCCTCCAAAGATCAAAGCCCTACAAAGATCATAGCCCTCCAAAGATCATAGCCCTCCAAAGATCAAAGCCCTCCAAAGATCATAGCCCTCCAAAGATCATAGCCCTCCAAAGATCAAAGCCCTCCAAAGATCATAGCCCTCCAAAGATCAAAGCCCTCCAAAGAATCAAAGCCCTCCAAAGATCATAGCCCTCCAAAGATCAAAGCCCTCCAAAGATCATAGCCCTCCAAAGATCAAAGCCCTCCAAAGATCATAGCCCTCCAAAGATCATAGCCCTCCAAAGATCATAATAGCCCTCCAAAGATCATAATAGCCCTCCAAAGATCATAGCCCTCCAAAGATCATAGCCCTCCAAAGATCAAAGCCCTCCAAAGATATTTGGTTCCTTACTCCTCGCCACTAATATGTTTACAGAGATCACAAGGTTGATTGTCCTGCCCTGTCCTGTTCTGCCCTGTTCTATCCTGTCCTGCCCTGCTCTGCCCTGTTCTATCCTGTCCTGCCCTGTCTTGCTGCCCTGCCCTGCCCTGTCCTGCCCTGCCCTGCCCTGCCCTGAACAGTCTACAAATAAACTGTTATTTCCCGAATGAATATTTCCTTATTACTTCCCTTATGGTTTATGTATTCACAATTGATCAACAACTCTGTAACTGGTGGATTGCTAAAAACACTACAATAAATTTGCATATGAATGAATGTTTTATTTTCCATTTGGACACGAATTTATAATGATGACAAATCAAGGCAAAATAATGACTGACAATTATTATTGCCACGGGCTGACAGACAATTATTATTGCCAAGGACTGACATACAATTATTATTGCCAAGGACTGACTGATAATTACCATTGCCAAGGACTGACATACAATTATCATTGCCAAGGACTGACTGATAATTACCATTGCTAAGGACTGACTGACAATTATCATTGCCAAGGACTGAGTGTTAATTATACATGCCAAGGACTGACAGACAATTATTATTGCCAAGGACTGACAGACAATTATTATTGCCAAGGACTGACATACAATTATCATTGCCAAGGACTGACTGATAATTATCATTGCTAAGGACTGACTGATAATTATCATTGCTAAGGACTGACTGATAATTACCATTGCTAAGGACTGACTGACAATTATCATTGCCAAGGACTGACTGACAATTATCATTGCCAAGGACTGACTGACAATTAGCATTGCCAAGGACAGACATACAATTATTATTGCCAAGGACTGACAGACAATTATTATTGCCAAGGACTGACAGACAATTATTATTGCCAAGGACATACATACAATTATTATTGCCAAGGACTAACAGACAATTATCATTGCCAAGGACTGACATACACTTATTATTGCCAAGGACTGACAGACAATTATTATTGCCAAGGACTGACAGACAATTATTATTGCCAAGGACTGACACACAATTATCATTGCCAAGGACTGACTGACAATTATTATTGCCAAGGACTGACTGACCCCCCCTAATTTGGTCCTGAAATATGTGGGTTTTGGCATGCACAGGTTGATAAAATGGAAACCAGACATAAGTATAAATTGCATGTTTGGCCAGTGTCAAGTACTCACAGACGGATCTATAGCCCAGTGGTAACACACTGGACTGGTAATCTAGGGATTGCAGGTTCGATCCCCAGTCTGACAATAATAAAATTAACAGTCTTTCAGATGGACGTTAAACCGAGGTTTCGTGTCGGTGCTTTACACTGTGCACGTAAAAGAACAAGAGGAGACTCTGGAATGGGTCTCTGTCTGTATCATTGCACTGAATTCATTTAATCTTAATTCTGAATCTAGCACCTCCAAGAATTGCAGATAAGGAAATCCCCCCCCCCCCCTGTGGTCTGAAGATGCGTGCATAGAACTCGGCTAAGGAAATCCCCTGTGGGCTGAAGATGCGTGCAAAGAACTCGGCTAAGGAAATCCACTGTGGGCTGAAGATGCGTGCAAATAACGAGACTCTGTCGAGGCAGTTTCTCACTTCTCCCAATTGAATTCTCCTGTGTTATATTAGTGTACTACTGGTATTGCATAACTAAATAACTAATACAGTTTCACTGTATTTTCCTACACCACTTCCATCAGACACATATTTCAAGAAACGCTATATTCTAACTGTAATATATAATTATAGGTTCAATGAGGACTTGCTTTATCTATCTATTTTCCCGGATAAATCAATAAACTTCTCTAATTATATCATAGCGCCATCTTATATTTGTTTGTCGGAGGTTTCTCATTACTAAGTCAGTCATGACCATAGCTAGGCGGCGGAGAGAAAGAGCAATTGGCGACTGGTCAATTGCGATAACATAGAACTTATTAACTATTTGCATGCTGGGTAAAATAAAGGCTATAAATAGGTCATATAATTGTAGCAGCCGACAATTCATTAAAGTGTTTTTCTAATTTGTAACTGAAAATTCTGGACATGTGTCATGGAATTTCATTAATATTGAAAAATCATCACCATCACCAACACATGGTTTTAATTCTCCAACGTTTCGGATAATAATATTCCTTCTTCGGGGAAAATTAAAAATATAAACCAACAATAGAAACTGACATAACACATATCCATGATACATACATTCATGATACACATATCCATGATACACACATCCATGATACACATATCCATGATACATACATCCATGATACACACATCCATGATACACATATCCATGATACACACATCCACAATACACATCCATGATACACATATCCATGATACACATATCCATGATACACACATCCATGATACACACATCCATAATACACACATCCATGATACACACATCCATGATACACATATCCATGATACACACATCCATGATACACATATCCATGATACACACATCCATGATACACATATCCATGATACACACATCCATGATACACACATCCATGATACACACATCCATGATACACACATCCATGATACACACATCCATCACATCCATGATACACACATCCATCACATCCACGATACACACATCCATGATACACACATCCATCACATCCAAATACACACATCCATGATACACACATCCATGATACACACATCCATCACATCCATGATACACACATCCATCACATCCATGATACACACATCCATCACATCCATGATACACACATCCATCACATCCATGATACACACATCCATCACATCCATGATACACACATCCATCACATCCATGATACACACATCCATCATATCCATGATACACACATCCATCATATCCATGATACACACATCCATCACATCCATGATACACACATCCATCACATCCACGATACACACATCCATCACATCCATGATACACACATCCATCATATCCATGATACACACATCCATCATATCCATGGTACACACATCCATCATATCCATGATACACACATCCATCACATCCATGATACACACAACCATCATATCCATGATACACACATCCATGATACACACATCCATCACATCCACGATACACACATCCATGATACACATATCCATGATACACACATCCATGATACACATATCCATGATACACATATCCATGATACACACATCCATGATACACACACCCATGATACACACATCCATGATACACACATCCATGATACACATACCCATGATACACACATCCATGATACACATATCCATGATACACACATCCATGATACACACATCCATGATACACACATCCATGATACACATATCCATGATACACATATCCATGATACCCATATCCATGATACACATATCCATGATACACATATCCATGATACACATATCCATGATACACACATCCATGATACACACATCCATGATACACACATCCATGATACACACATCCATGATACACACATCCATGATACACACATCCATGATACACACATCCATGATACACACATCCATGATACACACATCCATGATACACACATCCATGATACACACATCCATCATATCCATGATACACACATCCATCACATCCATGATACACACATCCATCATATCCACGATACACACATCCATCATATCCATGATACACACATCCATCATATCCATGATACACACATCCATCACATCCACGATACACACATCCATCACATCCATGATACACACATCCATCACATCCATGATACACACATCCATCACATCCATGATACACACATCCATCATATCCATGATACACACATCCATCATATCCATGATACACACATCCATGATACACACATCCATCACATCCATGATACACACATCCATCACATCCACGATACACACATCCATCACATCCATGATACACACATCCATCATATCCATGATACACACATCCATCATATCCATGATACACACATCCATGATACACATATCCATGATACACACATCCATGATACACACATCCATGATACACATATCCATGATACACACATCCATGATACACACACCCATGATACACACATCCATGATACACATATCCATGATACACACATCCATGATACACACATCCATCACATCCATGATACCACATCCATCATATCCATGATACACACATCCATGATACACACACCCATGATACACACATCCATGATACACACATCCATGATACACATATCCATGATACACACATCCATGATACACACATCCATCACATCCATGATACACACATCCATCATATCCATGATACACACATCCATCACATCCACGATACACACATCCATGATACACATATCCATGATACACACATCCATGATACACATATCCATGATACACATATCCATGATACACACATCCATGATACACATATCCATGATACACATATCCATGATACACATATCCATGATACCCACATCCATGATACACACACCCATGATACACACATCCATGATACACACATCCATGATACACATATCCATGATACACACATCCATGATACACATATCCATGATACACACATTCATGATACACATATCCATGATACCCACATTCATGATACACACACCCATGATACACACACCCATGATACACAACCATCATATCCATGATACACATACCCATCATATCCATGATACACACATCCATGATACACATACCCATGATACCCACATTCATGATAAACACACCCATGATACACATACCCATGATACACATATCCATGATACACATATCCATCATATCCATGATACACACATCCATCACATCCATGATACACACATCCATCATATCCACGATACACACATCCATCACATCCATGATACACATATCCATCATATCCCTGATACACACATCCATCACATCCATGATACACACATCCATCACATCCATGATACACACATCCATCACATCCATGATACACACATCCATGATACACACATCCATCACATCCATGATACACATATCCAGCATATCCCTGATACACACATCCATCATATCCATCATATCCCTGATACACACATCCATGATACACATATCCATCATATCCCTGATACACACATCCATCATATCCATCATATCCCTGATACACATATCCATCATATCCCTGATACACACATCCATCATATCCCTGATACACATATCCATCATATCCCTGATACACACATCCATCATATCCATGATACACACATCCATGATAAACACATCCATCACATCCACGATACACACATCCATGATACACATATCCATGATACACACATCCATGATACACATATCCATGATACACATATCCATGATACACATATCCATGATACACAATCCATGATACACACATCCTGATACACACATCCATGATACACATATCCATCACATCCATGATACACACATCCATGATACACACATCCATGATACACATATCATGATACACACATCCATGATACACACATCCATGATACACACATCCATGATACACATATCCATGATACACACATCCATGATACACATCCATCACATCCATGATACACACACCATGATACACACACCCATGATACACACATCCATGATACACACATCCATGATACACACATCCATGATACACATATCCATGATACCCACATTCATGATACACACATCCATGATACACACATCCATAATACACACATCCATCATATCCATGATACACATATCCATGATACACATACCCATGATACACACATTCATGATACACACACCCATTATACACACACCCATGATACACATATCCATGATACCCACATTCATGATACACACACCCATGATACACATATCCATGATACACATACCCATCATATCCATGATACACACACCCATGACACATACCCATGATACCCACATTCATGATAAACACACCCATGATACACATACCCATGATACACACACCCATTATACACACACCCATGATACACATACCCATGATACCCACATTCATGATAAACACACCCATGATACACATACCCATGATACACATATCCATCATATCCATGATACACACATCCATCACATCCATGATACACACATCCATCATATCCACGATACACACATCCATCACATCCATGATACACATATCCATCATATCCCTGATACACACATCCATCACATCCATGATACACACATCCATCACATCCATGATACACACATCCATCACATCCATGATACACACATCCATGATACACACATCCATCACATCCATGATACACATATCCATCATATCCCTGATACACACATCCATCATATCCATCATATCCCTGATACACACATCCATGATACACATATCCATGATACACACATCCATGATACACACATCCATCACACCATGATACACATATCCATGATACACATATCCATGATACACACATCCATGATACACACATCCATGATACACATATCCATGATACACACATCCACAACCTGATACACACACCCATGATACACATATCCATGATACACATATCCATGATACACACATCCATGATACACATATCCATGATACACACATCCATGATACACATATCCATGATACACACATCCATGATACACATATCCATGATACACACATCCATGATACACATATCCATGATACACATATCCATGATACACACATCCATGATACACATATCCATGATACACACATCCATGATACACACCCATGATACACACATCCATGATACACATATCCATGATACACACATCCATGATACCATATCCATGATACACACATCCATGATACACATATCCATGATACACACATCCATGATACACACATCCATGATACACATATCCATGATAACACATCCATGATACACATATCCATGATACACATATCCATGATACACACATCCATGATACACACACCCATGATACACACATCCATGATACACACATCCATGATACACACATCCATGATACACATATCCATGATACACACATCCATGATACACACATCCATGATACACATATCCATGATACACACATCCATGATACACACATCCATGATACACATATCCATGATACCCACATCCATGATACACACATCCATGATACACACACCATGATACACACACCATGATACACACACCCATGATACACATCCATGATACACATATCCATGATACACACATCCATGATACACATCCATGATACACACATCCATGATACACATATCCATGATACACACATCCATGATACACATATCCATGATACACACATCCATGATACACACATCCATGATACACATATCCATCACATCCATGATACACACATCCATGATACACATATCCATGATACACACATCCATGATACACACACATCCATGATACACACATCCATGATACAAACATCCATGATACACACACCCATGATACACACATCCATAATACACATATCCATGATACACACATCCATGATACACACATCCATGATACACACATCCATGATACACACATCCATGATACACACATCCATCATATCCATGATACACACATCCATCACATCCATGATACACACATCCATCATATCCACGATACACACATCCATCATATCCATGATACACACATCCATCATATCCATGATACACACATCCATCACATCCACGATACACACATCCATCACATCCATGATACACACATCCATCACATCCATGATACACACATCCATCACATCCATGATACACACATCCATCATATCCATGATACACACATCCATCATATCCATGATACACACATCCATCACATCCATGATACACACATCCATCACATCCACGATACACACATCCATCACATCCATGATACACACATCCATCATATCCATGATACACACATCCATCATATCCATGATACACACATCCATCATATCCATGATACACACATCCATCACATCCATCACATCCATGATACACACATCCATCATATCCATGATACACACATCCATGATAAACACATCCATCACATCCATGATACACACATCCATCATATCCATGATACACACATCCATCATATCCATGATACACACATCCATCATATCCAATCACACATCCATGATACACACATCCATCACATCCATGATACACACATCCATCACATCCATGATACACACATCCATCACATCCACGATACACACATCCATCACATCCATGATACACACATCCATCATATCCATGATACACACATCCATCACATCCATGATACACACATCCATCACATCCATGATACACACATCCATCACATCCATGATACACACATCCATGATACACACATCCATCACATCCATGATACACACATCCATCATATCCATGATACACACATCCATCATACCATCATATCCTGATACACACATCCATACACATATCCATGATACACACATCCATCACATCCATGATACACACATCCATCACATCCATGATACACACATCCATCAATCCATGATACACACATCCATGATACACACATCCATGATACACACATCCATCACATCCATGATACCCACATCCATCACATCCATGATACACACATCCATCACATCCATGATACCCACATCCATCATATCCATGATACACACATCCATCACATCCATGATACACACATCCATCACATCCATGATACACACATCCATCATATCCATGATACACACATCCATCATATCCATGATACCCACATTCATGATAAACACACCCATGATACACATATGCGGGGGAAAACACACATATTTACATGAAGGACATAACTACAGTAATAAATGATACTGGATTTAAATATACAAATGTTTCCTATAGTGAATATATAAAAAAAAAACACGCAGTTCTAATGAAATTCCATGACCATATTTGAATATTATTTTTCGCCGCTAGCATGCAAAGAATTAAATCAAATATATCGTGCAGCAGCTGCAGACAATTCACCCCGTGGACAATTCACCCAGTGTACAAAGGTAATACGGTATTAGATGGGCATGTCATTCAGTGTAAATGAAAATGTCAGCCTCCGTGGTCGAGTGGTTACGGTCGCTGACTTCTACACTACTGTAACCTATTATCACTCATGGTCACAGGTTTGAGGCCTGTTCAGGCAGTGTCTCTTTTTATTGAAAAAGTTGGCAGTTTCTTACGGAGGTTGGTGCACCAATTATTGGTTAACTGCTGGAGCCTGCTCAGAAAAGATGTTGTTAGGTAAACTACCCATTGCTCAAATTGGCAACCGGTAGCGACGTTAAATAAACAAATTTTTAAAAAATTCAGTGTAAACATGCTTGCGTGAAACATTGTCTTGCATATTAATTACCATCATATTTAAGTGGGTGGGGTAAGAATTGCTCGTCAAATTATAAATCATTAATGCAATGGTAAGCTGCTACACAAATTCAGTATCTGTGAATTAACTACTAGACTGTATTGTAGACTGTATTGTAGACTGAGATCATAGCATTCTGAAGTCATTAAAAGTGAATCGATACCTTTATTGGCATAGCCTTTAAATTACGACAAAGCATGTACATGTCTAAAGACGTCTTCGTTGGCTGGACAATTGATAACAAACCATTTCTAGATGGATGATTTTGTCAACCCTAGGTAGGGGTAGAAGACCGCAGAGAAGTCCATTTTTGGCTTGCTTTGGTTAGAACAGGACTTCTAAGAGTAACCTCCCTTGCTGTGATAGAACAAATTACCCTAACATGACACAACTACCGCAAATTACAACTACGATAGCGACATGGGATGCTTACAGACGTTACGTCGAGTCAACTCGTTTATTGTCACATCACTACCATATATATCCTATCTTGCTCACCGATTCAGAGTCGCATGTTGTGCAAGGGGTCATATTTCATTATGCAGATTAAATATAGAACTTCATGGACTGGCAGTTTGCTATGGTTTAACCCTTTCCCTCATAGAAACACCTCTTGATGCCATTACCAATACGACATACATTGACAATGTAGTAACCAAACCAATGTTCATAATAAAAGCCAGAATCTCATGTAGTCCCAGTAATATCTATGGAGGTGGGATAGATATGGCGACTACTTATACACTGCATGATAGCTAAATGGCTGCCATTTCTATGGAGATATAATAGTATATTAACCTAAATCTCTATGAAGTCCCAGTAATATCTATGGAGGTGGGATAGATATGGCGACTACTTATTCACTGCATGATAGCTAAATGGCTGTCGTTTGTATGGAGATATAATAGTATATTAACCTAAATCTCTATGTAGTCCCAGTAATATCTATGGAGGTGGGATAGATATTGCGACTACCGTACTTACTCGCCTATAAGACGACTCGCCTATAAGACGACCCCCCTACTTTGGTTCTGTAATCTGTGGATTTGGCATGTACTCGCATATAAGACGGGTTGATAAAATTGTCATCAAGAGTTGGAGAAATTTTCCGATAATTGATTCATAAGAATTTTTGTGAACAATAACATAATGTTTTATTGCTAATTACTCAAAAAATCCGACATATGTAAATTAATCCACGGCATAATTATACAAGGACAACCTTTCTTACAGACACAGCCAATCAGATCGATCATTAAACGGTTAGCCCGCATAAGATCACCTTAGACACGACAAATTTGCATATTTTCCCATGCATGCCACATTTAGAATTGAGTAGTGGCATGGGACAATACGCAGGTGTTGTTAGGTAAACTGCCCGTCACTCAGATGGGAAACCGGTCGCGACAGTAAATAAACATAAATTAAAAATACAAAAACAATTAGAAATGTCACACAAACTTGTGAATTCTTTTACGTCATAACACTTCCGGCTTAGATGAGATGCATGCCGAATGTATCCGAAGTCGTCAGTATGCCTTTGAATTTCATAGCGATAGGACGTGTTCTATCGCTCCTTATATACGATAAAGTCGGCAGACTTTTCTCTACGCGGTAGAGATCATATAACTGTAATTTATACAGCTATTATAGGTCTGTTTTGGATTATGTATTGATTACATATATCTACAAGGCAAATAATTTGTAGAATCTATTCGACGCGGTCGAAATAGAAATACGAATTACTATAATTTTGTATACAGTGTTGTGTAAACGTTTCAATGCGAGGTTGGAATGTAGAACGTTCTATTTTCGCCTCAGCATATCCAGATTGTAACTGTTAGACGTTGTCTAGCTATTAAACGTACAATAATAATAAATTTATCAATATTGTCAGCATAATATTAATTCTACGACGTAGAATTATTAAAAAAATTTATTAGGCGTGTGACGTCATTTCGAATTTACGCCAATAGGATTTCGTACTCGCATTTTATGCGGGATAGTCATACGATTTTCCGTACGCAGCAAAACAGCTGATTGAAAACAACAATGGCAAATGTTATGTTGAAAGAACATTGTAATGACGATACGCCGAAGAGTGTGACTGACGAGGAAAGGCCGACGACGGCACAGTTACAAACGTCGGTCGTCAAACCACCCACGAAAGGTAGAGGTGTCGGAAAACCGGCAAAAACTAAAGTTTCTGACAAACAAAAACATACCCCACCCACCCCGGGACCTTCTGGCAGTTCGGCTGTGACCGATGGCTTCAATAAAGAGGCGCTTCTGATACTTCGCGAAATGAATTCCAACATTTCTATTACTAATGCGAAGGTCGAAATGTGTCAGAGCGTGTGGACGCTCTGTACTCTGATGAAGGGCAAGATTATGGCTTTCAATATGACTATGACATTGCAAATGTAGAGCCAGATGAAGAAGGTGAAAATGAATATGAGGAGCAGATTGATGATACTGTGTCATGTGACTCTGATAAATGCGCCGTGAGTAAAGATGAGGGGGTGTTTGCCAGCTTCTCGAAGAAATTTAAAACTTCAGATTCGTGTGACACAGAAGTGGTAGTTGGCAGGTTTGATAAATCTGACATTTATGGAGGGTATGCATCAGATGAAAATTTTAGTGACATTACTAAGAAGATCAAACGGCCCGCTAACTGTCCATCATTAAAAGAAACCCGCGTTAACATGGGCGTCTGGTCCATTCTGAAATCCACGACTCAGACCTCTGACTCAAAATTGAGAGGTATTCAGAATGGTTTGATTAAAGCGGCTACAAATGTTGCTAAAATTCTCGACAAAGGGGTCAACGATATGGACAACGAGTCTTTTGAATGGGGTACATCGGCCATAGCAATACTTGGACATACAAACAAAATGATAAATGTGCGTCGTAGGGAACTACACAGACGGGACATGGATCCTCGCCTACACCATTTATGTTCACCTCAGGTGCCGTACACTGATCTCCTCTATGGTGACTCTATCGTGAAACAGATCAAAGATATTGAGGAAATTAACAAGATCAGTCGAAACGTCTCCAGAGGCCGTGGTCGCGGCCGTGGTTTCCGTGGGGGCCGTTTCCAGTCGTGGCACCACGGAGTGAATGCTACAAGAGGCGTTTCAAGAGGCAGAGTCCAGAAGTCCCGATTCGGGTCACGCTCGAGAGGCAGCTACAATCGTGTAGGTTTTAAAGCAGGTAGGCTTTGTGAGTTTGAGCAAAATTGGAGAAAATTGACGTCTGATGATAATATTATTGACATAGCGCTGCATTGTCACATAGAATTTACACAGACAGTCCCATTACAAGAGACAGTACCTGTCCAAGTTTGTAATATGCATGAGGCAGGTATTATTGATGCTGAAATTGAAACTCTATTGACAATGCAGGTAATAGAACAAGTAGAATATGATCAGCACCAATTTATTTCTCCAATTTTTACCACACCCAAAAAGAATGGTGAACACTGTATGATCTTGAATTTGAAACAACTTAATGAGTATGTTCAATATCACCATTTTAAAATGGACTCCTTCGAATCGGCACTAAAATTGATTAAACCATGCTGTTTTATGGCTTCTGTAGATCTGCGACATGCATATTACTCCATCCCTATTTATGAGAACCACAGAAAGTTCTTGAGATTCATGTGGCGTGGCAAAATATTTGAATATACCTGTTTGCCCAATGGTATTGGCTGTGCTCCCCGTATTTTCACCAAACTACTAAAACCACTTTATGCCAACTTGAGACGACGAGGGCACTCAAATTCAGGTTATATTGATGATTCTCTGTTAGTGGCGGACACGAAAAATGAGTGTGTGAACAATGTAAATGACACAGTGTCATTAATGACAGATGTGGGATTTCTTGTTCATGAAACAAAATCTGTGCTCATTCCTGTGCAAAACATTGTTTTTCTTGGAAATCACATTGACTCTGTCAATATGATAGTGTACTTAACTGAGGATAGGCGTAGCACTATCATATCTGAGTGTGTCAAACTGAGAGCCAAAAATATTGCCAGTATTCGAGAGGTTGCTCGTGTGATTGGGTTGGTTGTTGCTGCTTTTTCAGCAGTTGAATATGGCCCTCTGTTCTATAGGAGACTAGAATGTGCCAAAACTGAAGCGCTGAAATCCAGTCATGGAAATTTTGACGCTCAAATGAATGTGACAAGTTTGATGCAGGACGATTTGCAATGGTGGATAGAAAATTTACCAAAACAACACCGAAATCTTTCACATGGTACACCTGCCAAAGTCATTACATCAGATGCATCTGAAGTTGGCTGGGGTGCGGTATGTGGAACCACAAAAACTGGTGGCCGTTGGTCGTCAGATGAAATGAACCATCATATCAATTATTTGGAGTTGTTGGCAATTTTCTATGCATTGAAATCATTCTGTTCTGGTGTAGAACAGAACACCCATGTTCAGCTTTTGACTGACAACACATGTGCAATGACTTATGTAAACAAAATGGGCGGCATTAGATCGCCACTGCTTGATGGGCTTGCACGAAAAATATGGCTCTGGTCTATGAACAAAGATATCTGGATATCAGACGTACACATTCCAGGGATCCAAAATTGTGCAGATTATGATTCCCGTAATTTCAATGACAATGTTGAATGGATGTTAAATGTCAATGTTGTAAAACACATATTTGAAATTTGGGATAGCCCAGTTATTGATATGTTTGCAAGTAGGCTCAACAAGCAGCTAGATACATTTGTCTCTTGGAAACCAGATCCAGAAGCATTATTTGTGGATGCTTTTGCAATGAACTGGAATGGGTTGTATTTCTTTGCATTCCCGCCTTTCAGTCTGATTCCGAGAATGCTGACCAAACTGAGGGAGGACGCCAGCGAGTGTGTGCTAGTGGCGCCAGTGTGGACCACACAGTATTGGTATACGATGGTGATGGAATTGCTGGTGGACACGCCATACATTCTTCCCAGGATGGAGAATCTGTTGACAATACCAGGGACGAACAAGGTCCACCCGTTACACAGAAAACTGACACTCATGGTTTGTCGGTTGTCCGGCAAACCTTGCAAAACCGAAATATTTCATGCAGGGCTACAGACATTATCATGGCCTCATGGAGGCATGGAACTCAAATCAGAAAGTGGATTTCTTACTGTAGTAAAAAACAAATTAATTACCTTCAAGCCTGTGTCACTGAAGTATTAGATTTTTTGTCAGAATTGTTTCACAATGGTCTCAGTTATAGCGCCATTAATACAGCTAGGTCAGCTTTGTCCGCTATAGGTTTGGTGGTTGATGGCTTTACTATCGGAAGTCATCCTTTAGTCATTAAGCTTTTAAGAGGAGTGTTCAACCTTAGACCGCCACAGGCGAGATATTGTGAAACGTGGGATGTTTCGGTGGTATTATCCTACTTGAAGGAGTTACCAGCAGTTTCAGAACTTTCATTAAAGCTATTAACATTGAAGTTGTCAATGCTAATAGCTTTGATACTGGCTGGACGTTCCCAATCTTTACATTTATTGACTATTGATAACATGAGGAAGGAATCCTCAAGCTATGTTTTGTGTTATAGTGGATTACTAAAACAAAGTAGACAAGGGAAAAGTATTCCATGTGCGGAACTGTGTGCATTTTTGCCAGACATTAAACTTTGTGTTGTAACAGTATTAACAGAATATTTGAGTAGAACATTGCTACTTAGAGGTGAAAATAAGTCTTTGTTCATAAGTTATGTAAAACCGTATGGACAAGTGTCTACGAGTACAATTAGTAGGTGGATTAAGACAGTGATGTGTAGTGCAGGTTTGAATTGTGATAAATATAAACCGCACAGTGTTAGGTCTGCTGCAACTTCAAAAGCTAAAGTTAGTTGTGTGCCTATAGAGGACATTCTTAAAGTTGCTGGTTGGTCCAACACTAAAACGTTTGCTACATACTACAACAAACGTGTAGATACAGATACAAGTGGGAAACGATTCTGTAATGCTGTACTGAATACATAAGTATTTAATGTTGGATTCCAAAATAAATTCATATGGGTTATGAATCTTTTTTGTCTGGTATATATTTTATGGTCTACCTGTCATATTAACGTAGTTGAAATTCTACTTTTTGACAAAATTCAGCTTTGAAGTCTCATCTAAGCCGGAAGTGTTATGACGTAAAAGAATCCCACAAATAAACGAGACTTACCTGCAGGGTAAGTTGAAGGTTGTTTGGGATTCTTTGTAGTCATATAACACTGAAGAGATTAGATGCCCACCCTTTAAAGTTGAATTTGTCCCGACCCTAGGCGTTGGGGTGTTTATTGTGTTAATTATGTTAGCACTTTGGATGTTGTTAATGTATGTACATGTATGACATACGTTTGTTTGAATTTGGTTCAAAAAGTTGGCTTTGAATACTAACGACTTCGGATACATTCGGCATGCATCTCATCTAATCTCTTCAGTGTTATATGACTACAAAGAATCCCAAACAACCTTCAACTTACCCTGCAGGTAAGTCTCGTTTATTTGTGGGAATTATCAACAAAATACGATGTTTTGTCCAGTTAGGCCGGGATAATTGATATGATTACTTTTGGTTACTGCGTCGGGTATTTTTTTTTGAAAGTGGCACATATATTCCAAGTGAGTTTTAAAACAAATATTGCAAACTGACGTCGGCGAATTGAAATATTTTATAGTTATAGTTATGGTAGGGTTATCAAAGCGAGGGAAAATATATTTTCAACCTGTCTTCCGTATAGGTTTGGTACATAATTCAGAAAAAATTAACATTTACTTGGCCTGCACATGTCAACATGTCATTAGTTTCAAGAAATATGTAAGTTACATCAAAGAGAATTAGCTCCCTCACTTCCATTTTTATGACCCATGTGTGAAAAACTGAAATTACATTGCCCGTTGGTGAATGAATTTGAAGTTTTTTCCCCGCTTCAGCACATGTCCATATATGGAAATCGATGTACGGTTAAACTGCTCTCCAGGTACTCACACTACACACGTGTTGGTTCATTGCTATGGATACGCTATACTAGTGGATAATAGGGACTGTTTCAAGAGGTATGAAGAAAGGGGGGCCACTTAAAGGAGTCCCAGATATACTTTGCATATAATTTGTCACAAATTGCATCAAACGGGGGTATATAGTAATTATTGAATTAAGAATTGTCCAGGGCTAGAATCTTTCGCGATTTTTTAATTTACCAAGGTGTTCATTTAATACCCAGTCGGTGAAAAAATGTATAAAAGGGATCAAATTGGCCCAAAAAAAATATATAGGTGGCTGACATTTAGAAAACGCCGAACCAGCCGATTTTGACGGACAATTTCTAGGCGATGTTTTGTGACCCACTTATAAGACGGGACCCCGAGTTTGAGCCTTAAATCAGCTGAAAATATACCCGTCTTATAGGCGAGTAAGTACGGTACTTATCCACTGCATGATAGCTAAATGGCTGTCGTTTGTATGGAGATATAATATTATATTAACCTAAATCTCTATGAAGGATAGGGTTAAATGGCTGTCGTTTGTATGGAGATATAATATTATATTAACCTAAATCTCTATGAAGGATAGGGTTAAATGGCTGTCGTTTGTATGGAGATATAATAGTATATTGACCTAAATCTCTATGAAGGATAGGGTTAAATGGCTGTCGTTTGTATGGAGATATAATAGTATATTGACCTAAATCTCTATGAAGGAAAGGGTTAAATGGCTGTCGTTTGTATGGAGATATAATAGTATATTGACCTAAATCTCTATGAAGGATAGGGTTAAATGGCTGTCGTTTGTATGGAGATATAATAGTATATTGACCTAAATCTCTATGAAGGAAAGGGTTAAATGGCTGTCGTTTGTATAGAGATATAATAGTATATTGACCTAAATCTCTATGAAGGAAAGGGTTAAATGGCTGTCGTTTGTATGGAGATATAATAGTATATTGACCTAAATCTGTATGAAGGAAAGGGTTAATGTTGCATCAACAACCTAGGTCTACCCACAGCTCCGAGCAGTATTTCAGGTACAGACGGACACCCAGATGTAACCACCAACCTTCAGCAAACAAGTTGGATAGTTTCGTCATATTAAAATGGACAAACACAAAGTATAATTCCACTACACATTTATCTGTGTCACCTGAGGTTTATAGTATGGACAAACTCAAAGTTCCATAATTATCTTATCCATGTATTCAAATTTTCAATAAATACCAAGAGTGGAATTTTCAATAAATACCAAGAGTGGCTTTTTCAATATAATACTAAATCTACAATGTATATATATGTAGATTCTGTCTATTTATTTATTATAGTTTAGAATATGAACCCTATCCTGGTGACTGTTGAAGAATAAGTGTTGTGGTATTAAACAATTTAGCTGTAAGTGCACAATCATTATTAGTTTATGTTAGAAGTCACTTATTCACACACCATCATTCACTATCCTCTAGTTAGCCTGGGTTCCAGTCCAGATTTTTCACTTTTTAACTTCTAGCCAAATGATATGTTCAGAAACTCAATACGGCCCAATTAACCCTTTCAACACCACAGGCCTCTAAATAGGCTTATGAAAAGTGTAGATCCAGATGAGCCGGCTCGTCACGAACCGTCTCATCAGGATCTGCACTTTTTTGCCAGTAATAATTATTACTATTTTTAGTTAAAATTACCCATTTCGATAAATGAACTGGTCCAAAGGTAATTTTGTGATTAATTTATTGGTCTAAAAATATCATGCACCAGTCCATGTCAGTTACTTGGGGTTGAATGGGTTAATAGTCTCGGTGTTAAAATATATTTATTTGACTGACCAGGCAAAATATATTGATGCCTGTTCCCAGGCTAACCTCTAGTACTGTATACACAATAGTAATACAGTAAAATACAATACAATCATATGGGACCATACTGTTCCCAGGCTAACCTCTAGTACTGTATACACAATAGTAATACAGTAAAATACAATACAATCATATGGGACCATACTGTTCCCAGGCTAACCTCTAGTACTGTATACACAATAGTAATACAGTAAAATACAATACAATCATATGGAACCATACTGCATAATTATGATATTTGTGTGTTCTACATTTATTTATCGTCGCTACCGGTTGCCCATATGAGCGACGCCTCCTCAAGAAATTAATCATTTTAGATTTTTGGAGGATAGTGCAGTGATACAGACAGAGACTCATTCCAGAGTCTCCTCTGGTTCTTTTACGTCCACGGTGTAAAGCATCAACACAAGACCTCGGTTTAAAGTCCCATCAGAAATTTATTTATCATCGTTATGGTTAATTATTGGTATTTGGACACTGTGAACAGCGAAGCTGTAGACTATTTGCTGTTCACCGAGCCTAACCAATGTGTAAATCGGTCATATATAAAGCGAATACACGTTTATATTGACCATTCGACGTTCAACAACAGGTTTTTTAGTACACGAGCATTCACTGACCAGTTCTTATCATGGATACAGAAGGGTGAGACAGCCATTCCAAAAATGCTGATGTCTTCAGTGATGAAACTATGTCTATCAGAAGAACCACAACCAGAGATTCATCAGAAGAGAGGCATTCTCCTGTACGTGTGAGGGAACAGTCAGGAGAGACGAGAGGTAAGTCCCCGGGGGAGAGGAACGTGTGAGGGAACAGTCAGGAGAGACGAGAGGTAAGTCCCCGGGGGAGAGGAACGTGTGAGGGAACAGTCAGGAGAGACGAGAGGTAAGTCCCCGGGGGAGAGGAACGTGTGAGGGAACAGTCAGGAGAGACGAGAGGTAAGTCCCCGGGGGAGAGGAACGTGTGAGGGAACAGTCAGGAGAGACGAGAGGTAAGTCCCCGGGGGAGAGGAACGTGTGAGGGAACAGTCAGGAGAGACGAGAGGTAAGTCCCCGGGGGAGAGGAACGTGTGAGGGAACAGTCAGGAGAGACGAGAGGTAAGTCCCCGGGGGAGAGGAACGTGTGAGGGAACAGTCAGGAGAGACGAGAGGTAAGTCCCCGGGGGAGAGGAACGTGTGAGGGAACAGTCAGGAGAGACGAGAGGTAAGTCCCGGGGGGAGAGGAACGTGTGAGGGAACAGTCAGGAGAGACGAGAGGTAAGTCCCGGGGGAGAGGAACGTGTGAGGGAACAGTCAGGAGAGACGAGAGGTAAGTCCCGGGGGGAGAGGAACGTGTGAGGGAACAGTCAGGAGAGACGAGAGGTAAGTCCCCGGGGGAGAGGAACGTGTGAGGGAACAGTCAGGAGAGACGAGAGGTAAGTCCCCGGGGGAGAGGAACGTGTGAGGGAACAGTCAGGAGAGACGAGAGGTAAGTCCCCGGGGGAGAGGAACGTGTGAGGGAACAGTCAGGAGAGACGAGAGGTAAGTCCCCGGGGGAGAGGAACGTGTGAGGGAACAGTCAGGAGAGACGAGAGGTAAGTCCCCGGGGGAGAGGAACGAAGCTTTTGATGCTTTTGATCTGTTTAGAACTTATTTTGATACTCAAATAAATCAGATGAAGAGTGAACTAAAGGAACAAAAGAGAAAAAAGTTACTTTAAATAAAGAGACTCACAGGGTTCAGTACGAATTTAACTCAGAACTACTAGAAGGACTTGAGTCCATTTTGAAGCAGCTGTCTAAACCTGATCAATTGAAGAGTGAAGTGAAAGATTTAATTAGCAAAATTAAACACAGAAACAAGCTTATTCAGATAGCAGACAGTTCCCTGGGGGCTGGTCCACGGTACGTGAGTACGAGAAGCCCACCCTAGCTAGTGATAGCGATGATGAAAGAAAAACCAAACAGGCCGAATCCAGGGCCGTCAAACGGGTTAAGACGCTACTTCAAAACAAAACCGGTTTCATCCTTTTAAGTCTAATTCTTATCCTTTCATGGCACAAAAATCTTCCACGTCGAGGGCAACTGAAATGGGAAACTACTCGCAACAACGCAACAATTACAACCAGCTTTTTCGAGGCCCCAGGCGTGCTACACCAGAGGACATCTGCTACTCCTGCGGCCTCAGAGGTCATTTCCGTCCTCAATGCAATCGATTCCTGTCCGAGAAAAGAAAGTACAGTGGAGATGGTTTCACCAAGAGAGAGGGAATTAGTGGCGGACCAGTCGTTAGTCAATGATAAGTATTTTGACCGTTTTATGTTTTCAAAACAGTATTTTGAGATACAAGAATCAGAGTAGTAAAACTGTTACAAGTGACAATGTTAAAGGTCGTTTAAAACAAAACATCCAATTTTGGGAAAATTTAGGTGTAAATGATTATATCCTTAATGTTTTGAGAAATGGCTATAAACTACCTTTGATAAATGTACCAGAACGTTCCTTCTCTGTTAACAACAAGTCTGCCATAGAGAATATGGACTTTGTAGAGAAAGCAGTTTCCGAACTGCTACAAACTCATTGTATTGTTGAGACACCTTTTACACCACACGTAGTGAATCCTTTGACCGTTTCTATTAATAAGCAAGGCAAAATGGCCTTATTTTGGACCTAAGGAAAGTAAACCAACACATCTGGAAAGAAAAAAGCACTTTTGAAGATTGGAAAATTTGTTTAGAATATTTTGACAAAGATGCTTTTTGTTTCAAATTAGATTTGAGTAAGGGATTTTATCATATTGACATCTTCCCAGCCCATCAAACATTTTTGGGGTTCTCAGTTAAAGGGAAGTAATATTGTTTCATCATTTTAGCTTTTGGAATAAGTTCAGCCTCTTTTATATTCATAAAAATCTTAAGAGAAATGGTTAAGTACTGGAGAACTAATGGAATAAAACAGTTATGTTTCTAGACGATGGATGGGGTTGTAACAAGAACTTAGAGTTGACACTTGCGGATGCAAATTTTGTCAAGCTTAGTCTTGAGAAAGCATGTTTTTTTATTAACAAAGAAAAGTCAGTCTGGTACCCTGTACAAGAGTTAGAATGGATAGGTATTCTTTGGAATAGTAGGAAATATTGTATCTCGATACCACATAGGAGAATTTCTGATTTACAATTGTCGATAAAAAATTTAATGGGAAATCTTCCCTATGTTTCGGCGAGAACTTTAGCTCGGGTCACGGGAACAATTATTTCAATGATGCCTGTCATCGGCAATATATCAAGATTAATGACCAGGTATTTGTACAAAGAAATCGAGACTAGACAGTCTTGGGATCTTAAATACAAATTGTCACCAAACTATGCTTGTCTCTCAGAATTTAACTTTTGGGCAGACAATTTAAATATAAGAAGTCTGTCGGCTTACAAACCAGTACAGACGGTAGTGTATTCTGAACATAGGAAGTCTGTCGGCTTACAAACCAGTACAGACGGTAGTGTATTCTGATGCTAGTCATATCGCTAGTGGCTCTAACATTGTAAACTGCCAAAACAGCGTTTATCACAGTGTCTGGAATAGTGAAGAACAGGGAAAGAGTTCTACTTTCAGGGAATTAAGGGCTGTTTACTTAGCCTTAAGGGCATACGGCAAGAGGTTAGAAAATTCCTCTGTAAAGTGGTTTTCCGATTCACAATCGTGCGTAAAAATCGTTCAGTCAGGCAGTACTAAACTGGAACTCCAACACGAGTCCCTCGATATATTTAATCTATGCTTAAAGTGGAATATTGACTTAAATATTCAATGGGTTCCCCGTACACAAAATCAGGTAGCAGACGACATAAGCAAGATACACAGTACAGATGAGTGGGAAGTCAGTATGGAATTATTTACATTCTTTGATCAGATGTGGGGTACCCACAACGTAGATAGATTTGCTAGTTATAAAAATAGAAAATTAGAAAGATTTAGAGTATAAATCTGAAGCAGTGGATGCCTTCACACAGTCTTGGTCTGATTGTAATAATTGGCTGGTGCCACCTATTTATCTTGTCTCGAGAACAGTTTTATATTTGCTAGCATGCAACGGAAAGAGAACTTTAATAGTACCAAAATGGCCCAGTTGTTCGTTTTGGCCTATTTTTGTTAAAAAAGAATTGTATAAAACAAGATTACATTAAAGACATCCTTGAGTTCAATAAGGGTCAAAATATGTTTGTAAACAAAAATTGCAGTCCTTGCATTTTTGACTCTAGAAGGTTTAACAGTAACAGCTTCGGTGCGAAAGGTCCGGAGTTCGAGCCCCGCTGGAGCCGTTACGAACGATTGTGCCCTTAGGCAAGGCATTTAAATTCCACGTTGCCTCTTCTCTCTCCCTCGTGGCGATGGATTCCATCAGGAATGAGGTCTCGAGAGTGATTAATATAAGTTGAAATAACTTGTTTCGCAATCAAGCTAAAATAAATTTGTATAAACCTTTGAAGGTATTTGTAAGTTTGTTATTAATGTACTGAAGTGTATGTGTACAGAATCACACCTGACCGACTTGTATCCTATGCAAGTTAAAGTCTCGATCCTATCAAGAGGCAAAACTGGTGTAAAATAAGTAAACTTGTGCTTGTAGTCAATATAATGTAATATTGTCTTCATAGAATATGGAGTGCATGCAGCATGTAACATATATATATGTATGTTATAGTATACGGAGTACATGCAGCATGTAACATATATATATGTATGTTATAGTATACGGAGTGCATGCAGCATGTAACATATATATGTATGTTATAGTATACGGAGTACATGCAGCATGTAACATATATATGTATGTTATAGTATACGGAGTACATGCAGCATGTAACATACATATATATATGTTATAGTATACGGAGTACATGCAGCATGTAACATAT
>CM026399.1:39585684-39628184 GCA_014843695.1 Archivesica marissinica
ATAGTGGGGTTAGTGTAAGGGGAGGTAACTAGAGCCACAGAGTGGGGCTAGTGTAAGGGGAGGTAACTAGAGCCACATAGTGGGGCTAGTGTAAGGGGAGGTAACTAGAGCCACAGAGTGGGGCTAGTGTAAGGGGAGGTAACTAGAGCCACATAGTGGGGCTAGTGTAAGGGGAGGTAACTAGAGCCACAGAGTGGGGCTAGTGTAAGGGGAGGTAACTAGAGCCACATAGTGGGGCTAGTGTAAGGGGAGGTAACTAGAGCCACATAGTGGGGCTAGTGTAAGGGGAGGTAACTAGAGCCACATAGTGGGGCTAGTGTAAGGGGAGGTAACTAGAGCCACAGAGTGGGGCTAGTGTAAGGGGAGGTAACTAGAGCCACATAGTGGGGCTAGTGTAAGGGGAGGTAACTAGAGCCACATAGTGGGGCTAGTGTAAGGGGAGGTAACTAGAGCCACAGAGTGGGGCTAGTGTAAGGGGAGGTAACTAGAGCCACATAGTGGGGCTAGTGTAAGGGGAGGTAACTAGAGCCACAGAGTGGGGCTAGTGTAAGGGGAGGTAACTAGAGCCACATAGTGGGGCTAGTGTAAGGGGAGGTAACTAGAGCCACATAGTGGGGCTAGTGTAAGGGGAGGTAACTAGAGCCACAGAGTGGGGCTAGTGTAAGGGGAGGTAACTAGAGCCACAGAGTGGGGCTAGTGTAAGGGGAGGTAACTAGAGCCACATATTGGGGCTAATGTAAGGGGAGGTAACTAGAGCCACATACTGGGGCTATTGTAAGGGGAGGTAACTAGAGCCACAGACTGGGGCTAGTGTAAGGGGAGGTAACTAGAGCCACATAGTGGGGCTAGTGTAAGGGGAGGTAAATTGAGCCACAGACTGGGGCTAGTGTAAGGGGAGGTAACTAGAGCCACACAGTGGGGCTAATGTCAGGGGAGGTAACTAGAGCCACAGAGTGGGGCTAGTGTAAGGGGAGGTAACTAGAGCCACATAGTGGAGCTAGTGTAAGGGGAGGTAACTAGAGCCACAGAGTGGGGCTAGTGTAAGGGGAGGTAACTAGAGCCACAGACTGGGGCTAGTGTAAGGGGAGGTAACTAGAGCCACAGAGTGGGGCTAGTGTAAGGGGAGGTAAATAGAGCCACAGACTGGGGCTAGTGTAAGGGGAGGTAACTAGAGCCACACAGTGGGGCTAATGTCAGGGGAGGTAACTAGAGCCACAGAGTGGGGCTAGTGTAAGGGGAGGTAACTAGAGCCACATAGTGGAGCTAGTGTAAGGGGAGGTAACTAGAGCCACAGAGTGGGGCTAGTGTAAGGGGAGGTAACTAGAGCCACAGAGTGGGGCTAGTGTAAGGGGAGGTAACTAGAGCCACATAGTGGGGCTAGTGTAAGGGGAGGTAACTAGAGCCACATAGTGGGGTTAGTGTAAGGGGAGGTAACTAGAGCCACAGAGTGGGGCTAGTGTAAGGGGAGGTAACTAGAGCCACAGTGGGGCTAGTGTAAGGGGAGGTAACTAGAGCCACATAGTGGGGCTAGTGTAAGGGGAGGTAACTAGAGCCACAGAGTGGGGCTAATGTAAGGGGAGGTAACTAGAGCCACAGAGTGGGGCTAGTGTAAGGGGAGGTAACTAGAGCCACATAGTGGGGCTAGTGTAAGGGGAGGTAGCTAGAGCCACAGAGTGGGGCTAATGTCAGGGGAGGTAACTAGAGCCACAGAGTGGGGCTAGTGTAAGGGGAGGTAACCAGAGCCACAGAGTGGGGCTAGTGTAAGGGGAGGTAACTAGAGCCACAGAGTGGGGCTAGTGTAAGGGGAGGTAACTAGAGCCACATAGTGGGGCTAGTGTAAGGGGAGGTAAATAGAGCCACATAGTGGGGCTAGTGTAAGGGGAGGTAACTAGAGCCACAGAGTGGGGCTAGTGTAAGGGGAGGTAACTAGAGCCACAGAGTGGGGCTAATATAACCTGTGCAATGGTTCATACATAACAGAATGTGTTAAACTTTATTTATTTTACAGCAAGTTTTAACAACTTATATTAATCACTCTCGTTGGCGAGGATAAATGGGTAAATGTGGTCATTTGTGATGGAAGAAACCGGAGTACACGGAGAAAACCCACCTGTCCGATCTGGTGACCACCGTACCATCTCACATACTTCCCGGTCCGAGGATTGACCCGGGTTGCATTGGTGAGATTGGTATCATATACCTAAAGTTTAATATTTAATTGAACATAATACATGTATGCACATATCGGTAATATAAAGGATGAACATCGTACATATAGCAATTGGATCGGACCACATTTCATACGTTAGTGGACCTATCATTCCCTCACGTTTCAGATTATATACCTACTTATGTAATGTTGGCGACATGTGCTGAATATATTTCAAATAACTCTTACTTGTAGGCTCCTGTACAAAGTAGTGATGCCAAAACCGTGTGCTGTTGCATGTGTGAAAGCTCACCTGTAACCGCTACTTTCCGCATCGATAAGCTTGGCTATGTGCCAGGAGAGTCCATTACGTTTGATGCTGACATCCAAGACGGCACTGGCAGAGGAATCAACTCTTCGGTAGTGAAATTAATCATGGTAGGCGAACATCATTTCATTCTTTGTTTTTCGGAACAATTGGGCATATTTTATTTTATGTTTACAGGGTATGGAATGTCAATTTTACACCTAATTTGGTCATAAAAACGTAGAGTGGTGGAACCTATTCTCGGCGTAAATCACACATATAATGACCAGTATAAAATGTTAATTGCACTTGCCGTATAAAACAACTTTCAAAACACTCTTGTTGACAGTTTTAGCTTCATCACATGACCTTGCTGCTCAATACAGCAACGGTGTCGGTCGGCATCGGTTTATATGGGAAACTGAAGACTCCAGGGCACCTATCCATAATAACTTGTTGAATATCTTATTTGATATAGTACATCATTGCGTAAAAACATTTATTGGTCTTAATCAGAAATGGTATAGAAACTATTTTTCGGGTTAGGTGAATTTTTAAATTCGGATAGCTACCCGAATTACTCATACACCGTAACAGTTTCGGTGGAAATATTCTCCCAATGATTTGCTTGTTTATATTCGTCTGCTGGACCAGTCACGTGACAGTTGCATCAGCCTACAGATACACTCAACGGAATGCTATTGAACCATGCTTCAGCTCCAACACTCTATGCAATTACAAATTAATTTTAAAACATTTAATACACTGAATTATTAAACTCAGCCTCAATTAATGACTAAAGTCAACAATAATTGTAACTCGAAAATCTAGATGTACATATATGTTGGTTCAGAAAAATATTACTATGTGATAATACATGTATATGCAATAACGTTACATGTAGATATGTTTCAAGTTTAAATGTAAATATGGATGGTATTGACCAATTAGGTTGGCAAAAATGAGCCCAACTGGCTGTCTTGTTACATGTACATAGTTTCTTGTATGCTTTACTCTGCATGTTGTGTGTGTTTTTACGTTTATTTATCGTCGCTACCGGTTGCCCATATGAGCGACGCCTCCTGAAGAGATTAGTTATTTTAGATTTTGGAGGATAGTGCATGATACAGACAGAGACCCATTCCAGAATCTCCTCTGGTTCGTTTACGTGCACGGTGTAAAGCACCGACACAAGACCTCGGTTTAACGTCCCATCTGAAAGACTGTTAATTTTATTAGGGTCAGACGGGGGATCGAAATTTTATTAGGGTCAGACGGGGGATCGAACCTGCGATCCCTGGATTACCAGTTCAGCGTGTTACCACTGGACTACATATCCGTCTGTGACTCTTTGCATGTTGGGTAAAATATAGGCTATAAATAGTTCATATATTTGTAGCAGACGATAATGTGATTTTCTTATTTATTACTGAAAACTCTCGAAATATGTTATGGAATTTCATTAGAATTGTGCCGTTATGACCCAAATTCAAATGAAGTTGTATGATATATTTGATGTGACATGGAAGTCATGATAGCGCATTCGCATCAGGTGCAGAGGCCTGGAGTTTGAGCCCCGCTGCAGCCATTACGATTGTGCCCTTAGGCAATGCATTTAAATTCCATGTTGCCTTTTCTCTCTCCCCCGTGGTGATGGATTCCATCAGTGATTAAATAAGTTGTTATTTTCACTTGTTTCACAATCAAGCTAAAAAAAATTGTATAGACTACATTACATGTATTTGACTGATATTTTCACTTGTTTCACAATTGAGCTAAAATAAATTTGTTTAGTCTACATTACATGTATTTGATTGTTATTTTTCACCACTAGAGCTGTATTATAATAGCTTGTACCATTACATACCTTTCCAAATTACATGAATATGTACACTGAGTATTGGTTTAAATACCATGTACACTGAGTATTGGTTTAACACTGAGTATTGGTTTAAATACCATGTACACTGAGTATTGGTTTAAATACCATGTACACTGAGTATTGGTTTAAATACCGTATTTATTTCACTATATACATTCACAAAACAATACATGTACACAAAATCAAAGAACAGGAAAGGATTAAAACGGAAGCAGAGCGTATATAGTTTCTCTCCTTGAGTAGTACTTGTTAGTCAAAATTGTTTCTGAATTCAAGTTGACAGTATATAAGGCAGATAATGGTGCCATCAGGCAAGAAAAAACAGAGATTGGTCGGCTACACCATGGCACTGTCCGCCCCGGCGGATCCGATGAGTGGAGACGTGAGAGGATTCAGATTCCGCCGCTACCACCCTCGTTCTTACCAAATTGTAATGTCATTGAGATTCACTATATAATTGAGGTAACTGTCTGTCTGTCTGTCTGTCTGTCCATCCATCCGTCTGAAACTTTGTGGATGTATACATGTAGAGGGTCCAGGAGGAAGTGATTCAAGTCTAGGAGAAATTGATCATGGCATGTGGTTATGGTTGTCAGCCCAGAACAGGGGTTTGCATCTCTCCAAGTGTTATTTTCTAGTTAAATTTATTTCTAGTATAAAGATAAATTTATGATTAGCATAAGGGTACCAGTCATTTGTAGTGTTTGGCACTACTACCTTACTCCCTCTCAAAGCACCAACCCGTGAATACTTGACACAACAGATTATTGATATAGTATTATATCTTTTTCAAATAAACATATTTTTGCCCATCAAATTAACTTTGGGCATTTCCACAAAACTAAGTGTAACTGATGTTATGCAGTGAATATATGTAAGTTGCATATCGGTTCTCTAATATAGTCAGGTTAGAGCATGAACCATAATCTATTACAGGGCCCATTCTAAAGGGCGACTTTGGCGAAATAATCGCTATAGGGATGCTGACATCGCCTTCTAATTAAACAAAAAATACACTGGCCCATTATAAAGCACTCCTTCTATTCCAATGTTATATTTAATGGTCGTATTGAGCATTTTAACCGTAATTAAAAAAAATAATAAAAAAATACACTGGCCCATTATAAAGCACTCCTTCTATTCCAATGTTATATTTAATGGTCGTATTGAGCATTTTAACCCTAATAAAATTTAAAAAAAAATACACTGGCCCATTATAAAGCACTCCTTCTATTCAAATGTTATATTTAACCCATTCAACCCCAAGTAACTGACATGGACTGGTGCATTTTCAGACCAATAAATTAATAAGAAAATTACATTTGGACCAGTTCATTTATCAAAATGGGTAATTTTTGTCTAAAAATAGTAATATTACTGGCAAAAAGTGCAGATCCTGATGAGACGGCTCTACACTTTGTGTAAGCCTATTGAGAGGCCTGTTGAAAGGGTTAATGGTCGTATTGAGCATTTTAACCCTATTTTGTTGCCATTTATTAAATAATACAATACTCACTTCTCCCAAAAATTATGACCTAGAATGCTATTAGAACAAATTCTTTGCAGTAACCATCATACTGTGGAGCAACCTCTCAAGTAGTGGTTGATCAGGCCACCCTGGAGGGCTTCCAATCCATCCTGGTCCCACTAAATATGAGGGACGTTTTTTATCCAGTTTTTAATACAAACTGTACATAGAGGAACTTTTATTGGTCTGGCCCGACTGTTACGTGTGCATAGTAATTTTATCTGCAGCAATTACGATTGTCCCTTGGGCAGCAAGGTACTTAACCCATTCAACACCAAGTAACTGACATGGACTGGTCCATGATATTTTTAGACCAATAAATTAATAACAAAATTACATTTGGATCAGTTCATTTATCAAAATGGGTAATTTTTTTTCTAAAAATAGTTATATTACTTGAAAAGAGTGCAGATCCTGATGAGACGGCTCGTCACGAGATCTACACTTTTTTGTAAGCCAATTTAGAGGTCTGTGGTGTTGAAAGGGTTAAATTACACATTGTCTCTTCTCTCTGTCTCTCTCTCTCTCATGGCGATGGATTCCATCAGGAATGAGATCTCGAGAGCGATTAAAATAATGTTGTAAAAACTTGTATCGCAATCGAGCTGAAAGAAATTTGTATAAACTAAGCTAACTTTTAGACAGAGTGAGACAATCACATGTAGTTTTGATTTTAATGATGTGATTTGTCATTTGTAAGGTTCAAGCGAATATTCATAAGGCATAGAATATCTTTGTGTCTGAGCTGCTGCGTCAAGTTTTGGTAAACAATATTTTAAAGTGGTAGATATAGCACAGTATATATGGCTGTTTGTGATTCAAGCAGGTGATTTTAGTTTGGTTTCTTTCAGTTAGTTGTGGACGTGGCTGAAACTCCGTTTAATCTCACCGTCCCTCTGAATGTGGTGATAGGAACCATCCCTCTACACATCCATCAGCAATACTCATCTAGACCGCAAATCCAGCCGGAAACCATCATCAATCAACCACAAGCGTCGGGTTCATCTGTGAACTCTGATATACGTAAGTTTCTGACGTCTTTCCAATGAATTACACACAAACCTAGATATACTTGTGACACATGTAGATATATATCTGTAGTTAATTGAGACACATGTAGATATATACCGGTAGTTAATTGAGACACATGTAGATATATACCAGTAGTTAATTGTGACACATGTAGATATACACCGGTAGTTAATTGAGAGCCATGTAGATATATACCGGTAGTTAATTGAGACACATGTAGATATATACCGGTAGTTAATTGAGAGCCATGTAGATATATACCGGTAGTTAATTGAGACACATGTAGATATATACCAGTAGTTAATTGAGACACATGTAGATATATACCGGTAGTTAATTGAGACACATGTAGATATATACCGGTAGTTAATTGAGAGCCATGTAGATATATACCGGTAGTTAATTGTGACACATGTAGATATATAACGGTAGTTAATTGAGAGCCATGTAGATATATACCGGTAGTTAATTGTGACACATGTAGATATATAACGGTAGTTAATTGAGACACATGTAGATATATACCGGTAGTTAATTGTGACACATGTAGATATATAACGGTAGTTAATTGAGACACATGTAGATATATACCGATAGTTAATTGTGACACATGTAGATATATACCGATAGTTAATTGAGACACATGTAGATATACACTGGTAGTTAATTGAGACACATGTAGATATACACTGGTAGTTAATTGAGACACATGTAGATATATACCGGTAGTTAATTGAGAGCCATGTAGATATACACCGGTAGTTAATTGTGACACATGTAGATATATACCGGTAGTTAATTGTGACACATGTAGATATATACCGGTAGTTAATTGAGACACATGTAGATATATACCGGTAGTTAATTGAGAGCCATGTAGATATATACCGGTAGTTAATTGAGACACATGTAGATATATACCGGTAGTTAATTGAGAGCCATGTAGATATATACCGGTAGTTAATTGAGAGCCATGTAGATATATACCGGTAGTTAATTGAGACACATGTAGATATATACCGGTAGTTAATTGAGACACATGTAGATATATACCGGTAGTTAATTGAGACACATGTAGATATATACCGGTAGTTAATTGAGTCACATGTAGATATATACCGGTAGTTAATTGAGACACATGTAGATATATACCGGTAGTTAATTGAGACACATGTAGATATATACCGGTAGTTAATTGAGACACATGTAGATATATACCGGTAGTTAATTGTGACACATGTAGATATATACCGGTAGTTAATTGAGACACATGTAGATATATACTGGTAGTTAATTGAGACACATGTAGATATATACTGGTAGTTAATTGAGACACATGTAGATATATACCGGTAGTTAATTGAGACACATGTAGATATATACCGGTAGTTAATTGTGACACATGTAGATATATACCGGTAGTTAATTGAGACACATGTAGATATATACCGGTAGTTAATTGAGACACATGTAGATATATACCGGTAGTTAATTGAGACACATGTAGATATATACCGGTAGTTAATTGAGACACATGTAGATATATACCGGTAGTTAATTGAGACACATGTAGATATATACCGGTAGTTAATTGAGACACATGTAGATATATACTGGTAGTTAATTGAGACACATGTAGATATATACCGGTAGTTAATTGAGAGCCATGTAGATATATACCGGTAGTTAATTGTGACACATGTAGATATATACCGGTAGTTAATTGAGACACATGTAGATATATACCGGTAGTTAATTGAGAGCCATGTAGATATATACCGGTAGTTAATTGAGAGCCATGTAGATATATACCGGTAGTTAATTGAGACACATGTAGATATATACTGGTAGTTAATTGAGACACATGTAGATATATACCGGTAGTTAATTGAGACACATGTAGATATATACCGGTAGTTAATTGAGACACATGTAGATATATACTGGTAGTTAATTGAGACACATGTAGATATATACCGGTAGTTAATTGAGACACATGTAGATATATACTGGTAGTTAATTGAGACACATGTAGATATATACCGGTAGTTAATTGAGACACATGTAGATATATACCGGTAGTTAATTGAGAGCCATGTAGATATATACCGGTAGTTAATTGAGAGCCATGTAGATATATACCGGTAGTTAATTGAGACACATGTAGATATATACCGGTAGTTAATTGTGACACATGTAGATATATACCGGTAGTTAATTGTGACACATGTAGATATATACCGGTAGTTAATTGAGACACATGTAGATATATACCGGTAGTTAATTGAGACACATGTAGATATATACCGGTAGTTAATTGAGACACATGTAGATATATACCGGTAGTTAATTGAGACACATGTAGATATATACCGGTAGTTAATTGAGACACATGTAGATATATACCGGTAGTTAATTGAGACACATGTAGATATATACCGGTAGTTAATTGAGACACATGTAGATATATACCGGTAGTTAATTGAGACACATGTAGATATATACCGGTAGTTAATTGAGACACATGTAGATATATACCGGTAGTTAATTGATGGATATTGCATATGTTTCAGTGGTGTTTTACGTTTATTTATCGTCGCTACCGGTTGCCCATATGAACGACGCCTCCTGAAGAGATTAGTCATTTTGGAGAATAGTGCAATGATACAGACAGAGACCCATTCCAGAGTCTCCTCTGGTTCTTTTACGTGCACAGTGTAAAGCACCGACACGAGACCTCGGTTTAAGGTCTGAAAGACTGTTAATTTTCTTAGGGTCAGACTGGGGATCGAACCTGCGATCCCTGAATTACCAGTCCAGCGTGTTAACCACTAGACTACAGAACATATATTTCATACCTCAGAATAGACTGTTATATTAGGAAAACTATCCTGCCTCTTTCGGAGTGTTCAGGTATGATTCACGTACAGGAACTACTGAAGATGAATGTATGCCTACTCTGCCCCTACTAACAGTACCACCAACAGATGTGTTGAACGATCCATTATTGAATACAGTCAAACCTGTGTTAGTGGTCACCTCCATTAAAAAAAAACCTGTATTAAGCAGCCAGTTTTCAGATTCCCAATACGTTGTTTTGTTATACATTTCACCTCTATTAAGCAGCCACCTGTACTAAGCAACCACTTTCTGTGATTCCCTTGACTTGTTTCTTAAGGCAGGTTTGACTGTATTACAATTTTAGCTTGACTAATCGAAGAGAGTCAGACACATTATCCTCCAAATATAAATGCTCGCAAACAAATAGTGTTTTACAGTATTATGATTTGATATGGAGAAACTGAGCTACAGAAAATTTTAATGAAAAAAGACTATTCTAGTCGAAATAACATTTGATATTTTTCAAGTACAGTCTACATCCGTTATGTCGAATTCCGTCGGACCGAACAAAATACTTTGACATAACCGAAGTTTGACTTAACGAAATTCGATATAAACGGAGCCAATTATATGTAAAGTGATAGTGTCTGAAACGGGACTTTGATCCGACTTCGAGATAACCGGAGAATTCGACATGCTATGATTATAAGACAATAGACGTGTATCCTGTAGTCGATTATTAAGTTGTTGTTATTATTTGTAACGTTTAGTTGTCGCCGCCTCCTGGTTAATCAGGGGCGATGCATGCATAGGTAAATTAGTCATTTAATTAGTGCAAGATACAGAAGACAGACGCTCCAATAACAGAAGCATAGCATACGTGCACTGTGTATAACACTGATATTTGAGACCTATCGGATTATAGTCAAACGCGGGATCGAACCTGCGCTCCCGGGATGCGCAGTCCAATATGTTAACTGACGATCTATATGTCATACAGTAAAACCTGTGTTAAAGTGGCCAACCTGTATTAAGCAGTTAGTTTCCAGATTCCCAATACGTTGTTTTATTATACATTTGACCTCTATTAAGCAGCCACCTGTGCTAAGCAACCACTTTCTGTGATTCCCATGGCTGGCTGCTTAAGACAAGTTTGACTGTATTTGAGATTCCATATCATAAGTAAAACAAAGGATGTGAACTTTGTAAACCAATCGAAACGCACAATGGATAATAATTTGGAGAGAATTATTACAGGAGGGATATTTGTATTACCGTAGTTAATGCTATGATTTGAATTTTGAGTTTTTACACTTAACAGATTAGGGCGTATGGAAGCTCTTCAGCTATTATTGGTGGAGGAAGACCCTCCGAGAAGTATTTAAGAAATGGACGGGCACCCAGGTAGAACCACGACCTTCCGCAAGCCAGCCGGATGGTTTCCTCACTGGAAATAATTCGAGACCCCCATTTGTTCTTTGTTAAACCAATCAGAAAGCGGACATTGAGTTTGAGAAAAGTTTTTAACCTCTAGGTGGTCTTTCTGAGATTTGTTCTTCATTCAACCAATCAGAAAGCGGGCATTGAATTTGAGATTTGAGAAAAATTATTACCTCCAGGCGGTTTTTCTGAGATTTGATCTTTGTTCAACCAATCAGAAAGCGGGCATTGAGTTTGAGATTTGAGAAAAGCTTATAACCTCCAGGCAGTCCTTCTGAGATTTGTTCTTTGTTCATCAACCAATCAGAAAGCGGGCATTGAATTTGAGATTTGAGAAAAGTTTATAACCTCCAGGCGGTGTTTCTTACAGTCGAAGGCTTTCCTTCTCAGTTGGTGTGATAGACATTTTTGGATCTCATCGGCCAGCAGTACAGTAGTCTATTTTAAATCCATATAAATCCATTCCAAAACACTCAATTAAGAGATAACTGTACCAATTTGGCCTCAATTAAATTAACTTTGAGACGTGCAAGGTATTCGGCGAGATCAAGCTTCCACGGTTGAGCGACCGAACAATGCCTCCGGACAGGCAGACCATAAAGTCGAACCATAAAAAAAAATCAGAATTCAATTGTAACATAATTTATGCATATCAGGTGATTGACAGAACATCAAAATTCAATATTAATTAACATAATTTATGCCTATCAGATAATCTACTGGACCATTTCAGTGGTTCCCTCGTTATTTTGCCGATATACTTTTGTATTTACAGCTCCTCCTACATACAGAGAGTGTGTCCTGGGTAGAGTGGATACAACAGAAACAGATGAGAATTATACTGCTGGAAATATGAGTTATGCCCCTTCCTATACATACTATAATTTTGAAATGTGTACCGGATAATGTGTACCGAGGAATACCCAGACAGAGGGATATTCAGAGCAGAGATAACCTCATTTAGAAACAAGGCGCTAGCCGTGGGACGGCCACAGTCCACTACCGGCTTTTATCACATGGCTTCTGCATGACTTTACAGTAGTGTTATTGGGGCATATACATTTTACAAGTGGCCTAGTGTTAACTAGGGTATAACAAGCATAACTTTTGTCAAACTCGCTTTTGTGTGTGTATGGGTGTGTCCAATTATTTGGCATATGTACTTAGTACGATGAGTGAGTATGTTGCACACAAGAACAAGGTCTATAGTTTAAAAAATATCAAGGCCACATGTAAAGGAAAGGCAAGGCTGTGTGGGCTCAACATATTGGGGTAAAGTGCATGAAAAAGTAGAACACAATTATGTATATACCATTTTATGTGAGCAACTTCAAAAGAACATTCAATGCATGATGGTCTGAATAGCAGATTGGTGTGTTGGTAAGTTTACATGCATCTTCTGGATGGTTGGTAAACACAAGGTCCAGTACTGAACCAAGTTCATGGGTGGGTTCATGTACAAGTTGGTGAAGTCCACACTGTTTACCTATATGTTCTATTTGTTGACGATGTGTGAGGCTCAAGTTGAAATCTCCCAAGATGATACAAGTATTCAGGGTATGTGTTACAAATTCCTGTAGGAGACGGTTGAAATCGCATATTACGGTCTTTGGTGATGAAGAGGGAGGAATGTACACACTCAACCTAGAACTTGACCTAGATTTATCAGAGATGATCATTCTGACCATGTCTCCTAAAGATTAGGTAAGAATCCCACAAATAAACGAGACTTACCTGCAGGGTAAGTTGAAGGTTGTTTGGGATTCTTTGTAGTCATATAACACTGAAGAGATTAGATGAGATGCATGCCGAATGTATCCGATGTTGTTAGTATTCAAAGCCAACTTTTTTAACCAAATTCAAACAAACGTATGTCATACATGTACATACATTAACAACATCCAAAGTGCTAACATAATTAACACAATAAACACCCCAACGCCTAGGGTCGGGACAAATTCAACTTTAAAGGGTGGGCATCTAATCTCTTCAGTGTTATATGACTACAAAGAATCCCAAACAACCTTCAACTTACCCTGCAGGTAAGTCTCGTTTATTTGTGGGATTCTTTTACGTCATAACACTTCCGGCTTAGATGAGACTTCAAAGCTGAATTTTGTCAAAAAGTAGAATTTCAACTACGTTAATATGACAGGTAGACCATAAAATATATACCAGACAAAAAAGATTCATAACCCATATGAATTTATTTTGGAATCCAACATTAAATACTTATGTATTCAGTACAGCATTACAGAATCGTTTCCCACTTGTATCTGTATCTACACGTTTGTTGTAGTATGTAGCAAACGTTTTAGTGTTGGACCAACCAGCAACTTTAAGAATGTCCTCTATAGGCACACAACTAACTTTAGCTTTTGAAGTTGCAGCAGACCTAACACTGTGCGGTTTATATTTATCACAATTCAAACCTGCACTACACATCACTGTCTTAATCCACCTACTAATTGTACTCTTAGACACTTGTCCATACGGTTTTACATAACTTATGAACAAAGACTTATTTTCACCTCTAAGTAGCAATGTTCTACCTAAATATTCTGTTAATACTGTTACAACACAAAGTTTAATGTCTGGCAAAAATGCACACAGTTCCGCACATGGAATACTTTTCCCTTGTCTACTTTGTTTTAGTAATCCACTATAACACAAAACATAGCTTGAGGATCCTTCCTCATGTTATCAATAGTCAATAAATGTAAAGATTGGGAACGTCCAGCCAGTATCAAAGCTATTAGCATTGACAACTTCAATGTTAATAGCTTTAATGAAAGTTCTGAAACTGCTGGTAACTCCTTCAAGTAGGATAATACCACCGAAACATCCCACATTTCACAATATCTCGCCTGTGGCGGTCTAAGGTTGAACACTTCTCTTAAAAGCTTAATTACTAAAGGATGACTTCCGATAGTAAAGCCATCAACCACCAAACCTATAGCGGACAAAGCTGACCTAGCTGTATTAATGGCGCTATAACTGAGACCATTGTGAAACAATTCTGACAAAAAATCTAATACTTCAGTGACACAGGCTTGAAGGTAATTAATTTGTTTTTTACTACAGTAAGAAATCCACTTTCTGATATACAATGTATATTGTTTTTGAGTTCCATGCCTCCATGAGGCCATGATAATGTCTGTAGCCCTGCACGAAATATTTCGGTTTTGCAAGGTTTGCCGGACAACCGACAAACCATGAGTGTCAGTTTTCTGTGTAACGGGTGGACCTTGTTCGTCCCTGGTATTGTCAACAGATTCTCCATCCTGGGAAGAATGTATGGCGTGTCCACCAGCAATTCCATCACCATCGTATACCAATACTGTGTGGTCCACACTGGCGCCACTAGCACACACTCGCTGGCGTCCTCCCTCAGTTTGGTCAGCATTCTCGGAATCAGACTGAAAGGCGGGAATGCAAAGAAATACAACCCATTCCAGTTCATTGCAAAAGCATCCACAAATAATGCTTCTGGATCTGGTTTCCAAGAGACAAATGTATCTAGCTGCTTGTTGAGCCTACTTGCAAACATATCAATAACTGGGCTATCCCAAATTTCAAATATATGTTTTACAACATTGACATTTAACATCCATTCAACATTGTCATTGAAATTACGGGAATCATAATCTGCACAATTTTGGATCCCTGGAATGTGTGCGGCTGATATCCAGATATCTTTGTTCATAGACCAGAGCCATATTTTTCGTGCAAGCCCATCAAGCAGTGGCGATCTAATGCCGCCCATTTTGTTTACATAAGTCATTGCACATGTGTTGTCAGTCAAAAGCTGAACATGGGTGTTCTGTTCTACACCAGAACAGAATGATTTCAATGCATAGAAAATTGCCAACAACTCCAAATAATTGATATGATGGTTCATTTCATCTGACGACCAACGGCCACCAGTTTTTGTGGTTCCACATACCGCACCCCAGCCAACTTCAGATGCATCTGATGTAATGACTTTGGCAGGTGTACCATGTGAAAGATTTCGGTGTTGTTTTGGTAAATTTTCTATCCACCATTGCAAATCGTCCTGCATCAAACTTGTCACATTCATTTGAGCGTCAAAATTTCCATGACTGGATTTCAGCGCTTCAGTTTTGGCACATTCTAGTCTCCTATATATATAGGGCCATATTCAACTGCTGAAAAAGCAGCAACAACCAACCCAATCACACGAGCAACCTCTCGAATACCGGCAATATTTTTGGCTCTCAGTTTGACACACTCAGATATGATAGTGCTACGCCTATCCTCAGTTAAGTACACTATCATATTGACAGAGTCAATGTGATTTCCAAGAAAAACAATGTTTTGCACAGGAATGAGCGCAGATTTTGTTTCATGAACAATAAATCCCACATCTGTCATTAATGACACTGTGTCATTTACATTGTTCACACACTCATTTTTCGTGTCCGCCACTAACAGAGAATCATCAATATAACCTGAATTTGAGTGCCCTCGTCGTCTCAAGTTGGCATAAAGTGGTTTTAGTAGTTTGGTGAAAATACGGGGAGCACAGCCAATACCATTGGGCAAACAGGTATATTCAAATATTTTGCCACGCCACATGAATCTCAAGAACTTTCTGTGGTTCTCATAAATAGGGATGGAGTAATATGCATGTCGCAGATCTACAGAAGCCATAAAACAGCATGGTTTAATCAATTTTAGTGCCGATTCGAAGGAGTCCATTTTAAAATGGTGATATTGAACATACTCATTAAGTTGTTTCAAATTCAAGATCATACGGTGTTCACCATTCTTTTTGGGTGTGGTAAAAATTGGAGAAATAAATTGGTGCTGATCATATTCTACTTGTTCTATTACCTGCATTGTCAATAGAGTTTCAATTTCAGCATCAATAATACCTGCCTCATGCATATTACAAACTTGGACAGGTACTGTCTCTTGTAATGGGACTGTCTGTGTAAATTCTATGTGACAATGCAGCGCTATGTCAATAATATTATCATCAGACGTCAATTTTCTCCAATTTTGCTCAAACTCACAAAGCCTACCTGCTTTAAAACCTACACGGTTGTAGCTTCCTCTCGAGCATAACCCGAATCGGGATTTCTGGCTCTTGAAACGCCTCTTGTAGCATTCACTCCGTGGTGCCACGACTGGAAACGGCCCCCACGGCCGCGGCCTCTGGAGACGTTTCGACTGATCTTGTTAATTTCCTCAATATCTTTGATCTGTTTCACGATAGAGTCACCATAGAGGAGATCAGTGTACGGCACCTGAGGTGAACATAAATGGTGTAGGCGAGGATCCATGTCCCGTCTGTGTAGTTCCCTTACGACGCACATTTATCATTTTGTTTGTATGTCCAAGTATTGCTATGGCCGATGTACCCCATTCTAATGACTCGTTGTCCATATCGTTGACCCCTTTGTCGAGAATTTTAGCAACATTTGTAGCCGCTTTAATCAAACCATTCTGAATACCTCTCAATTTTGAGTCAGAGTCGGGGATTTCAGAATGGACCAGACGCCCATGTTAACGCGGGTTTCTTTTAATGATGGACAGTTAGCGGGCCGTTTGATCTTGATCAAATCTGCCAACTTATCATCCACTTCTGTGTCACACGAATCTGAAGTTTTAAATTTCTTCGAGAAGCTGGCAAACACCCCATCATCTTTACTCCGGCGCGTTTATCAGAGTCACATGACACAGTATCATCAATCTGCTCCTCATATTCATTTTCACCTTCTTCATCTGGCTCTACATTTTCAATGTCATAGTCATATTGAAAGCCATAATCTTGCCCTTCATCAGAGTACAGAGCGTCCACACGCTCTGACAACATTTCGACCTTCGCATTAGTTATAGAAATGTTGGAATTCATTTCGCGAAGTATCAGAAGCTCTTTATTGAAGCCATCGGTCACAGCCGAACTGCCAGAAGGTCCCGGGGTGGGTGGGGTATGTTTTTGTTTGTCAGAAACTTTTTAGTTTTTGCCGGTTTTCCGACACCTCTACCTTTCGTGGGTGGTTTGACGATCGACGTTTGTAACTGTGCCGTCGTCGGCCTTTCCTCGTCAGTCACACTCTTCGGCGTATCGTCATTACAATGTTCTTTCAACATAACATTTGCCATTGTTGTTTTCAATCAGCTGTTTTGCTGCGTACGGAAAATCGTATGACTATTCCGCATAAAATGCGAGTACGAAATACTATTGGCGTAAATTCGAAATGACGTCATACGTCCAATAAATTTTTAAAATAATTCTACGTCGTAGAATTAATATTATGCTGACCATATTGATAAATTTATTATTATTGTACGTTTAATAGCTAGACAACGTCTAACAGTTACAATCTGGATATGCTGAGGCGAAAATAGAACGTTCTACATTCCAACCTCGCATTGAAACGTTTACACAAAATTATAGTAATACGTATTTCTATTTCGACCGCGTCGAATAGATTCTACAAATTATTTGCCTTGTAGATATATGTAATCAATACATAATCCAAAACAGACCTATAATAGCTGTATAAAATACAGTTATATGATCTCTACCGCGTAGAGAAAAGTCTGCCGACTTTATCGGATATAAGGAGCAAAGGCATACTGACGACTTCGGATACATTCGGCATGCATCTCATCTAAGCCGGAAGTGTTATGACGTAAAAGAATTGTGACCTCTAGCGACTACATAAGGTTTTCCTATTCTTTGACCTAGTGACATAGTTTTTGACCCCGGATGACCCAATATCGAACTAGACCTAGATTTTGTAAAGATGATCATTGTAACCAAGTTTCATAAAGTTTAGGTCAAAATTTTGACCTCTAGTGTCTACACAAGATTTTCCTATGATTTGACCTAGTGACCTATTTTTTGACCCCAGATGACCCAAATCGAACTTGACCTAGATTTTGTAGAGATGATCATTGTGATCAAGTTTCATAATGATTAGGCCAAAACTGTTTGAACGCCACAGTGGCCGTGACCTTCAAAACATGTCTGCATGACACACCGCCTCATGGTGGTGAACAATCGTACCAGCTTATATCAAAATCGTGCAATAGATGACAAAGTTACGGTCCGGACAAACTAAATTGTCATACTTTTTGATGTTTGAACGCCACATGTGACTTTGACCTTTGAGATATCAACACATTTTTTTCGCATGACACACCGTCTTAAAGTGGTGAACAATTATGCCACGTTATTTCAAAATTGTACGATAGATGATAAAGTTACAGTCCGGACAAACTAAATAAGTGTGACCTTGACCTTGAGATATCGATAATTTTTTCCGCAGAACATATCGTCTCATGGTGGTGAACAATTGTGCAACGTTATTTTAAAATCGGACAAAATAATTGGTGACTGACTGACTGACGGAGGGTAAACCTATAGTCCCCATCGGTGACCGGTAGGGGACTAATAAAGTACAAGGACAGCCCACTTTGCACCTTCTGTAAGACTGAGAATGAAACAATAGAACACTTATTCTGGGATGCAATGCAACTATGAAACTAATCACTGCTTTATTAACGACATCAATAGACTTATTTGCACCTTTAAATGAAAATACAATGATCTTTGGATACATTAATCTCAATAATAACGAGATAGCAAAGAATTTGATAATTATCTTTTTGAAAATGTATATATATAAATGTAAAATGCAAGAATGCCCCCTTACAGTAATAGGAGCAAAACATATCATATTATATTATTACAATATAAACAAAAAGGCTGCAGTTGTTAATAATGATATAGATAACTTTAGAAGAATATGGGAATCTATAAACGTATTTATGCCAGAGCTGTGTTGAAATGTTGTATTTGATTTTTTATTTTACCAAACTGTACAACTTTGGTCGATATTAAAAGCAGTACCTCATGTATGTAAACACATCTAAGGTAGAAATATTGAGAAGCAAGATATACAAGTTTATCTATATACGCACGGACAACGATAATACAGGCGTGTTTGTGTTATTCGAGTATGAGTATGTCATATTGATATAAAGCATGTCTGATATGGTGGGGGTACAATTTGTTTCTGTTGTATGTGTTTTGGTTGTGCGAAAAAACCCTCTGTAAATCATATGAATGTACATCTATCTATTATGAATATTGTAAATGTATATATACATTGTAAGGCAAATGGGGGATGCTCTTCGACCCCTACTCGACCTATGACGTGGAAAATAAATGGGGTTACTCCGAAAGGGGGCCTGAAAAAAAAAAACCGCAGATTAACAAGTGATGGGATATATTGACTCGCATCACAATGCATTGACTTTAAGTTAACTTAAACAACCAAAACTTGCAGCCGAAATTCTTACTGCGGCTTGAGCCCTCCCTACGGTTCTAGCAAGCCCTCGCTACAGTTCTAGCAAGCCCTCACTACAGTTCTAGCAAGCCCTCACTACAGTTCTAGCAAGCCCTCGCTACAGTTCTAGCCCTCACTACAGTTCTAGCCCTCGCTACAGGTCAAGCCCTCGCTACAGTTCTAGCAAGCCCTCACTACAGTTCTAGCAGGCCCTCACTACAGTTCTAGCAAGCCCTCGCTACAGTTCTAGCCCTCGCTACAGTTCTAGCCCTCGCTACAGGTCAAGCCCTCGCTACAGTTCTAGCCCTTGCTACAGGTCAAGCCCTCGCTACAGTTCTAGCAAGCCCTCACTACAGTTCTAGCAAGCCCTCACTACAGTTCTAGCAAGCCCTCGCTACAGTTCTAGCCCTCGCTACAGTTCTAGCCCTCGCTACAGGTCAAGCCCTCGCTACAGTTCAATCCCTCGCTACAGTTCAAGCCCTCGCTACAGTTCAAGCCCTTGCTACATTTCAAGCCCTTACTACAGTTCTAGCCCTCGCTACAGTTCTAGCCCTCGTTACAGTTCTAGCCCTCGTTACAGTTCTAGCACTCGCTACAGTTTAGCCCTCGCTCTAGCCCTCACTACAGTTCAATCCCTTGCCACAGTTCTAGCCCTCACTACAGTTCTAGCCCTCGCTACAGGTCAAGCCCTCGCTACAGTTCAATCCCTCGCTACAGTTCAAGCCCTCGCTACAGTTCAAGCCCTTGCTACATTTCAAGCCCTTACTACAGTTCAATCCCTCGCTACAGTTCAATCCCTCGCTACAGTTCTAGCCCTCGCTACAGTTCAAGCCCTCGCTACAGTTCTAGCCCTCGCTACAGTTCAAGCCCTCACTACAGTTCTAGCCCTCACTACAGTTCAATCCCTCGCTACAGTTCTAGCAAGCCTGTGCTACAGTTCTAGCAAGCCCTCACTACAGTTCTAGCAAGCCCTCACTACAGTTCTAGCCCTCGCTACAGTTCTAGCCCTCGCTACAGGTCAAGCCCTCGCTACAGTTCTAGCCCTCGCTACAGGTCAAGCCCTCGCTACAGTTCAATCCCTCGCTACATACAGTTCAAGCCCTCGCTACAGTTCAAGCCCTTGCTACAGTTCTAGCACTCGCTACTGTTTAGCCCTCGCTCTAGCCCTCACTACAGTTCAAGCCCTTGCTACATATCAAGCCCTTACTACAGTTCTAGCCCTCGCTACAGTTCAAGCCCTCGCTACAGTTCAAGCCCTTGCTACATTTCAAGCCCTTACTACAGTTCTAGCCCTCGCTACAGTTCTAGCCCTCGTTACAGTTCAATCCCTCGCTACAGTTCTAGCAAGCCCGTGCTACAGTTCTAGCAAGCCCTCACTACAGTTCTAGCAAGCCCTCACTACAGTTCTAGCCCTCGCTACAGTTCTAGCCCTTGCTACAGGTCAAGCCCTCGCTACAGTTCTAGCAAGCCCTCACTACAGTTCTAGCAAGCCCTCACAGTTCTAGCAAGCCCTCGCTACAGTTCTAGCCCTCGCTACAGTTCTAGCCCTCGCTACAGGTCAAGCCCTCGCTACAGTTCTAGCCCTCGCTACAGGTCAAGCCCTCGCTACAGTTCAATCCCTCGCTACATACAGTTCAAGCCCTCGCTACAGTTCAAGCCCTCGCTACAGTTCTAGCACTCGCTACTGTTTAGCCCTCGCTCTAGCCCTCACTACAGTTCAAGCCCTTGCTACATATCAAGCCCTTACTACAGTTCTAGCCCTCATTACAGTTCTAGCCCTCGTTACAGTTCTAGCACTCGCTACAGTTTAGCCCTCGCTCTAGCCCTCACTACAGTTCAATCCCTTGCTACAGTTCTAGCCCTCGCTACAGGTCAAGCCCTCGCTACAGTTCAATCCCTCGCTACAGTTCAAGCCCTCGCTACAGTTCAAGCCCTTGCTACATTTCAAGCCCTTACTACAGTTCTAGCCCTCGCTACAGTTCTAGCCCTCGTTACAGTTCTAGCACTCGCTACAGTTTAGCCCTCGCTCTAGCCCTCACTACAGTTCAATCCCTCGCTACAGTTCAATCCCTCGCTACAGTTCTAGCCCTCGCTACAGTTCAAGCCCTCGCTACAGTTCTAGCCCTCACTACAGTTCAATCCCTCGCTACAGTTCTAGCAAGCCCTCGCTACAGTTCTAGCAAGCCCTCACTACAGTTCTAGCAAGCCCTCACTACAGTTCTAGCCCTCGCTACAGTTCTAGCCCTCGCTACAGGTCAAGCCCTCGCTACAGTTCTAGCAAGCCCTCACTACAGTTCTAGCAAGCCCTCGCTACAGTTCTAGCCCTTGCTACAGTTCTAGCCCTCGCTACAGTTCTAGCCCTCGCTACAGGTCAAGCCCTCGCTACAGTTCTAACAAGCCCTCACTACAGTTCTAGCAAGCCCTCACTACAGTTCTAGCAAGCCCTCGCTACAGTTCTAGCCCTCGCTACAGTTCTAGCCCTCGCTACAGGTCAAGCCCTCGCTACAGTTCAATCCCTCGCTACAGTTCAAGCCCTCGCTACAGTTCAAGCCCTCGCTACAGTTCAAGCCCTTGCTACATTTCAAGCCCTTGCTACAGTTCTAGCCCTTGCTACAGTTCTAGCCCTCGTTAAAGTTCTAGCCCTCGCTACAGTTCTAGCACTCGCTACTGTTTAGCCCTCGCTCTAGCCCTCACTACAGTTCAATCCCTTGCTACAGTTCTAGCCCTCACTACAGTTCTAGCCCTCGCTACAGGTCAAGCCCTCGCTACAGTTCAATCCCTCGCTACAGTTCAAGCCCTCGCTACAGTTCAAGCCCTTGCTACATTTCAAGCCCTTACTACAGTTCTAGCCCTCGCTACAGTTCTAGCCCTTGTTACAGTTCTAGCACTCGCTACAGTTTAGCCCTCGCTCTAGCCCTCACTACAGTTCAATCCCTCGCTACAGTTCAATCCCTCGCTACAGTTCTAGCCCTCGCTACAGTTCAAGCCCTCGCTACAGTTCTAGCCCTCACTACAGTTCAATCCCTCGCTACAGTTCTAGCAAGCCCGTGCTACAGTTCTAGCAAGCCCTCGCTACAGTTCTAGCAAGCCCTCACTACAGTTCTAGCAAGCCCTCACAGTTCTAGCAAGCCCTCACTACAGTTCTAGCCCTCGCTACAGTTCTAGCCCTCGCTACAGGTCAAGCCCTCGCTACAGTTCTAGCCCTCGCTACAGGTCAAGCCCTCGCTACAGTTCAATCCCTCGCTACATACAGTTCAAGCCCTCGCTACAGTTCAAGCCCTCGCTACAGTTCTAGCACTCGCTACTGTTTAGCCCTCGCTCTAGCCCTCACTACAGTTCAAGCCCTTGCTACATATCAAGCCCTTACTACAGTTCTAGCCCTCGCTACAGTTCTAGCCCTTGCTACAGGTCAAGCCCTCGCTACAGTTCTAGCCCTCGCTACAGGTCAAGCCCTCGCTACAGTTCAATCCCTCGCTACATACAGTTCAAGCCCTCGCTACAGTTCAAGCCCTCGCTACAGTTCTAGCACTCGCTACTGTTTAGCCCTCGCTCTAGCCCTCACTACAGTTCAAGCCCTTGCTACATATCAAGCCCTTACTACAGTTCTAGCCCTCGCTACAGTTCAAGCCCTCGCTACAGTTCAAGCCCTTGCTACATTTCAAGCCCTTACTACAGTTCTAGCCCTCGCTACAGTTCTAGCCCTCGTTACAGTTCAATCCCTCGCTACAGTTCTAGCAAGCCCGTGCTACAGTTCTAGCAAGCCCTCACTACAGTTCTAGCAAGCCCTCACTACAGTTCTAGCCCTCGCTACAGTTCTAGCCCTTGCTACAGGTCAAGCCCTCGCTACAGTTCTAGCAAGCCCTCACTACAGTTCTAGCAAGCCCTCACAGTTCTAGCAAGCCCTCGCTACAGTTCTAGCCCTCGCTACAGTTCTAGCCCTCGCTACAGGTCAAGCCCTCGCTACAGTTCTAGCCCTCGCTACAGGTCAAGCCCTCGCTACAGTTCAATCCCTCGCTACATACAGTTCAAGCCCTCGCTACAGTTCAAGCCCTCGCTACAGTTCTAGCACTCGCTACTGTTTAGCCCTCGCTCTAGCCCTCACTACAGTTCAAGCCCTTGCTACATATCAAGCCCTTACTACAGTTCTAGCCCTCGCTACAGTTCAAGCCCTCGCTACAGTTCAAGCCCTTGCTACATTTCAAGCCCTTACTACAGTTCTAGCCCTCGCTACAGTTCTAGCCCTCATTACAGTTCTAGCCCTCGTTACAGTTCTAGCACTCGCTACAGTTTAGCCCTCGCTCTAGCCCTCACTACAGTTCAATCCCTTGCTACAGTTCTAGCCCTCGCTACAGGTCAAGCCCTCGCTACAGATCAATCCCTCGCTACAGTTCAAGCCCTCGCTACAGTTCAAGCCCTTGCTACATTTCAAGCCCTTACTACAGTTCTAGCCCTCGCTACAGTTCTAGCCCTCGTTACAGTTCTAGCACTCGCTACAGTTTAGCCCTCGCTCTAGCCCTCACTACAGTTCAATCCGTCGCTACAGTTCAATCCCTCGCTACAGTTCTAGCCCTCGCTACAGTTCAAGCCCTCGCTACAGTTCTAGCCCTCACTACAGTTCAATCCCTCGCTACAGTTCTAGCAAGCCCTCGCTACAGTTCTAGCAAGCCCTCACTACAGTTCTAGCAAGCCCTCACTACAGTTCTAGCCCTCGCTACAGTTCTAGCCCTCGCTACAGGTCAAGCCCTCGCTACAGTTCTAGCAAGCCCTCACTACAGTTCTAGCAAGCCCTCACTACAGTTCTAGCCCTCGCTACAGTTCTAGCCCTCGCTACAGTTCTAGCCCTCGCTACAGGTCAAGCCCTCGCTACAGTTCTAACAAGCCCTCACTACAGTTCTAGCAAGCCCTCACTACAGTTCTAGCAAGCCCTCGCTACAGTTCTAGCCCTCGCTACAGTTCTAGCCCTCACTACAGGTCAAGCCCTCGCTACAGTTCAATCCCTCGCTACAGTTCAAGCCCTCGCTACAGTTCAAGCCCTCGCTACAGTTCAAGCCCTTGCTACATTTCAAGCCCTTGCTACAGTTCTAGCCCTCGCTACAGTTCTAGCCCTCGTTAAAGTTCTAGCCCTCGCTACAGTTCTAGCACTCGCTACTGTTTAGCCCTCGCTCTAGCCCTCACTACAGTTCAATCCCTTGCTACAGTTCTAGCCCTCACTACAGTTCTAGCCCTCGCTACAGGTCAAGCCCTCGCTACAGTTCTAGCACTCGCTACAGTTTAGCCCTCGCTCTAGCCCTCACTACAGTTCAATCCCTCGCTACAGTTCAATCCCTCGCTACAGTTCTAGCCCTCGCTACAGTTCAAGCCCTCGCTACAGTTCTAGCCCTCACTACAGTTCAATCCCTCGCTACAGTTCTAGCAAGCCCGTGCTACAGTTCTAGCAAGCCCTCACTACAGTTCTAGCAAGCCCTCACTACAGTTCTAGCCCTCGCTACAGTTCTAGCCCTCGCTACAGGTCAAGCCCTCACTACAGTTCTAGCAAGCCCTCACTACAGTTCTAGCAAGCCCTCACAGTTCTAGCTAGCCCTCGCTACAGTTCTAGCCCTCGCTACAGTTCTAGCCCTCGCTACAGGTCAAGCCCTCGCTACAGTTCTAGCCCTCGCTACAGGTCAAGCCCTCGCTACAGTTCAATCCCTCGCTACATACAGTTCAAGCCCTCGCTACAGTTCAAGCCCTCGCTACAGTTCAAGCCCTTGCTACATATCAAGCCCTTACTACAGTTCTAGCCCTCGCTACAGTTCTAGCCCTCGTTACAGGTCTAGCCCTCACTACAGTTCTAGCACTCGCTACAGTTTAGCCCTCGCTCTAGCCCTCACTACAGTTCAATCCCTTGCTACAGTTCTAGCCCTCACTAAGTTCTAGCTCTCACTACAGGTCAAGCCCTCGCTACAGTTCAATCCCTCGCTACAGTTCAAGCCCTCGCTACAGTTCAAGCCCTTGCTACATTTCAAGCCCTTACTACAGTTCTAGCCCTCGCTACAGTTCTAGCCCTAGTTACAGTTCTAGCACTTGCTACAGTTTAGCCCTCGCTCTAGCCCTCACTACAGTTCAATCCCTCGCTACAGTTCTAGCCCTCGCTACAGTTCAAGCCCTCGCTACAGTTCTAGCCCTCGCTACAGTTCTAGCCCTCGCTACAGTTCTAGCCCTCGCTACAGTTCAATCCCTCGCTACAGTTCTAGCCCTCACTACAGTTCAATCCCTCGCTACAGTTCTAGCCCTCACTACAGTTCAAGCCCTCGCTACAGTTCTAGCCCTCACTACAGTTCAATCCCTCGCTACAGTTCTAGCCCTCGCTACAGTTCTAGCACTCGCTCTAGCCCTTGCTCCATTCTGACGTCGCATCACTTAAGGCAGAAAGTCATGTACTAACTTGATTTACTAAGTAGTTACTAATGCTAACAATAATTCATGTATTCAGGTACAATTTTTTAACTATTGAACAACAGGCGACACATTGGGACAAAATTAAATATAATTATCATACAACGCAGATTAACCAGTGCATTGACTACATTAAATCCTAAACAACCAAAATTTGAGATTATAACTGAAGCTGAAACTCTTACTGCGGCTCAAACTCTTACTGCGGCTCAAACTATCACTGCGGCTCAAACTCACACTGCGGCTCAACCTCTCACTGTGGCTCAAACTATCACTGCAGCTCAAACTCTCACTGCGGCTCAAACTCTCACTGTGGCTCAAACTCTCACTGCAGCTCAAACTCTCACTGCAGCTCAAACTCTCACTGCGGCTCAAACTCTCACTACAGCTCAACATCAAGATAAGTCGAGTCTATGGCGTGTTTGACTCGCATTAGTCTATGGCCCTTTTCACACACACGCACGCACGCACGCATGCACGCATGCACGCACTACCTGTTTAGCCCGAGTCAATGCCAATTCCACTGGTCTGAGTCTTCAGCAAGTTCCACACCCGAATCCATGTTTTGTTCCACTCACCCTAGTCTACATCCTGTTTTGACAAACCCGAGTTAACACCGGAGATGTTACTGTCGCATCTACAACTTCCATGCGGAAAAATCCTCACAAGTATGATGATCTTCTATGCAAGCCATATGATTGGTCCGGTGCCAAGGCCATGTGGCACTTTCCCAAGTCAACCGTCCTGCCTTCTTCCATATGGCCGATGACCCCAAATCTGCACAATTGACCTCATACAAAATCAATGTGTGATTATATATCAATCCAGTCTGCTGCCAGTACCATGCAAGACATCATCACAACCAGATAAGTGGCCTCCTTGATTGACAATTTTACATGTATCCCCTCCTCTCTTAAGCGAAGATTCCTAAGACTTTCTATGACATTGCATGGATTGACAAGTAAACTAACAGTTGAAGTGGCTTTCTATGACATTGCATGGATTGTCAAGTACACTAACAGTTGAAGTGATATTCTATGACATTGCATGGATTGACAAGTAAACTAACAGTTGAAGTGGCTTTCTATGACATTGCATGGATTGACAAGTAAACTAACAGTTGAAGTGGCTTTCTATGACATTGCATGGATTGTCAAGTAAACTAACAGTTGAAGTGGCTTTCTATGACATTGCATGGATTGTCAAGTAAACTAACAGTTGAAGTGGCTTTCTATGACATTGCATGGATTGTCAAGTAAACTAACAGTTGAAGTGGCTTTCTATGACATTGCATGGATTGTCAAGTAAACTAACAGTTGAAGTGGCTTTCTATGACATTGCATGGATTGTCAAGTAAACTAACAGTTGAAGTGGCTTTCTATGACATTGCATGGATTGTCAAGTAAACTAACAGTTGAAGTGGCTTTCTATGACATTGCATGGATTGTCAAGTAAACTAACAGTTGAAGTTATTTTCGGGTTTGACTTGTGTTGCGTCTACATTTTAATGTTTTTCTTGACAAACAATACTCGATATTTGATAAAGTATTCTGCTGAAATAAAATGTTCATCTGTTACACAGTAATATATGTATGTAACCAGTCATGTGATGTAAATATACAGCAAAGCCTCAAAGCGAGCTAATCATAGATCCATAGCATAGCTCAATCATAGATCCATAGCATAGCTCAATCATAGATCCATAGCATAGCTAAATCATAGATCCATAGCATAGCTAAATCATAGATCCATAGCATAGCTAAATCATAGATCCATAGCATAGCTAAATCATAGATCCATAGCATAGCTAAATCATAGATCCATAGCATAGCTAAATCATAGATCCATAGCATAGCTAAATCATAGCTAAATCATAGATCCATAGCATAGCTAAATCATAGATCCATAGCATAGCTAAATCATAGATCCATAGCATAGCTAAATCATAGATCCATAGCATAGCTAAATCCCTATGATTGAATCCACGGCCGGGGCTAATACAACTGTTTTCTACTAGTTTAGTTTAAACAATATTTATTTCTTTGAATATGCATAGTCTAGTATACATAATATGTACATACATGTAGATTGAGGAGAAAGCAACTTGCTTATATGGTTACCTCTTCCTAACCTGTTTTCTCCTGTATAAACATGTCTTTCAATGTGATACTGTTAAAATTAGTTTAGAAAAAAGTTATATTCATGTAATATTGATTTCCATAAAAAAAAGAAGAAATATGACATACAATATATTCAAAATATTTTGTGAAAAAAAATGACCGTACTGGGATTCGAACCTTGGGCGTCTGGATCTGTAGGCTCTACCAATACACTAAATATCCCAACAGCATGGTAAATACATATATGTAGGTTGCGCTCACGTTCTTGCCAACAGAATATTTCAGCTACCATTTTTTCTCTTGATTCAAGTTTAAATCGGATATTAGATTTAGATATAACGACGTGTTATTACATTGTGTTATTACATTGTGTTATTACATTGTGCTATTATATTGTGCTATTACATTGTGTTATTACATTGTGTTATTACATTGTGCTATTACATTGTGCTATTATATTGTGCTATTATATTGTGTTATTACATTGTGCTATTATATTGTGCTATTACATTGTGTTATTACATTGTGTTATTACATTGTGCTATTACATTGTGCTATTATATTGTGCTATTACATTGTGTTATTACATTGTGCTATTATATTGTGCTATTACATTGTGTTATTACATTGTGTTATTACATTGTGCTATTACATTGTGCTATTATATTGTGCTATTACATTGTGTTATTACATTGTGTTATTACATTGTGCTATTACATTGTGCTATTATATTGTGCTATTACATTGTGTTATTACATTGTGTTATTACATTGTGCTATTACATTGTGCTATTATATTGTGCTATTACATTGTGTTATTACATTGTGTTATTACATTGTGCTATTACATTGTGCTATTATATTGTGCTATTACATTGTGTTATTACATTGTGTTATTACATTGTGCTATTACATTGTGCTATTATATTGTGCTATTACATTGTGTTATTACATTGTGTTATTACATTGTGCTATTACATTGTGCTATTATATTGTGCTATTACATTGTGTTATTACATTGTGTTATTACATTGTGCTATTACATTGTGCTATTATATTGTGCTATTACATTGTGTTATTACATTGTGTTATTACATTGTGCTATTACATTGTGTTATTACATTGTGTTATTACATTGTGTTATTACATTCGTTCAATTAGCACGTATTTGTTATACTGTAGAGTATTATTGCGCTTGTTGATATTATTCCACTATCCAATAGTGTCAGTGAATGTTAACGTTTTCGGACCTACATGTAGGTGTCGCCACATTAGCTCGTTCAGGAAAATTAAATTTCGGTACCACCAGTACTTCCCAAATTGCATATTTCTGGCCCGCTCGGTTAGTGCTCACTATTATATACTTATGTACCGGTATTACAATATGATTAGGTAGTAAGTACAAGTCTGAGAATAGAATGTTGTTCTGTATTTATTCTATGTTTGTGTGATAGAGAGAGACGTAATCAATAACTAGTTATTTATATGGCTAAAGGTCATGTATATGTGTAACGGTCATGCAATGTATATGTCTAAAGGTCATGTGAGAGACGTAATCAATAACTAGTTATTTATATATCTAAAGGTCATGTGATAGATGATACATAATCAATAACTAGTTATTTATATGTCTAACGGTCATGTATATGTGTAAAGGTCATGCAATGTATATGTCTAAAGGTCATGTGAGAGACGTAATCAATAACTAGTTATTTATATGTCTAAAGGTCATGTATATGTGTAAAGGTCATGTATCTGTGTAACGGTCATGTGATAGATGAGAGATGTAATCAATAACTAGTTATTTATATATCTACAATGTAAAGGTCATGTATCTGTCTAAAGGTCATGTGATAGATGAGAGACATTAATCAATAACGAGTTATTTATATGTCTAATGGTCATGTATATGTGTAAAGGTCATGTATCTGTGTAACGGTCATGTATGTCTAAAGGTCATGTACATGTGTAAAGGTCATGTATCTGTCTAAAGGTCATGTGATAGATGAGAGACGTAATCAATAAGTTATTTATATGTCTGAGGCTGGATGGGTACCAAGGTAGTTATGAAGGCTATAAATAGTTCAAATAATTGCAGCCAACAATTCAATTATGTATATTTCTTATTAGGTCATGGAATTTCATTAGAAATTGTGTGTATCCATGGTCGAGTGGTTATGGTCGTAGACTTGTATACCACTGTAACTTATCATCACTGATAGTCACTGGTTCAATCCATTTCCTACTTTATTAAAACACATGAATAAAACATTAATATAATGGATTACACCATATAGCTGTTACTCAAAACAATTACTCAGGATGTCACCACAGATCCGGGACTTCAACCCATTATTCAGGATGTCACCACAGATCCGAGACTTCAACCCATAACCCAGGATGTCACCACATATCCGAGACTTCAACCCATAACCTATGATTTCACCACATATCCGGGACTTCAACCCATTATTCAGGATGTCACCACAGATCCAGGACTTCAACCCATTATTCAGGATTTCACCACAGATCCAGGACTTCAACCCATAACCCAGGATTTCACCACATATCCGAGACTTCAATCCATAACTCAGGATGCCACCACATATCCGGGACTTCAACCCATAACTCAGGATGTCACCACATATCCGGGACTTCAACCCATAACTCAGGATTTCACCACATATCCGAGACTTCAACCCTTAACTCAGGATTTCACCACATATCCGAGACTTCAACCTATTATTCAGGATGTCACCACATATCTGGGACTTCAACCCATAACTCAGGATGTCACCACATATCCGGGACTTCAACCCATAACTCAGGATTTCACCACATATCCGAGATGTCAACCCATTATTCAGGATGTCACCACATATCCGAAACTTCAATCCATAACTCAGGATGCCACCACAGATCCGGGACTTCAACCCATAACTCAGGATGCCACCACAGATCCAGGACTTCAACCTATAACCCAGGATTTCACCACATATCCGAGACTTCAACCCATAACTCAGGATTTCACCACATATCCGAGACTTCAACCTATTATTCAGGATGTCACCACATATCCGGGACTTCAACCCATAACTCAGGATTTCACCACATATCCGAGACTTCAACCCTTAACTCAGGATTTCACCACATATCCGAGACTTCAACCTATTATTCAGGATGTCACCACATATCCGAGACTTCAACCTATTATTCAGGATGTCACCACATATCCGGGACTTCAACCCATAACTCAGGATGTCACCACATATCCGGGACTTCAACCTATAACCCAGGATGCCACCACAAATTCAGGACTGGTACCTGCCGAATCCAGATGGGGAAATAAACAATCTGATTCATGTGTTTTTTTTCATTTTATGTAACAGTTTGTAATAATTACAAGAATTGAGTGAACAGAATTCTGTGCAATACAGACCGTATACACGGATGTAATATACCATACATATAGATGGCATATACATGGATATAATGTACTATACCATTCATATAGATGACATATACACAGACATAATGTACTATACCATACATATAGATGGCATATACACAGACATAATGTACTATACCATACATATAGATGGCATATACACAGACATAATGTACTATACCAGACATATAGTACTATACCATACATATAGATGGCATATACACAGATATAATGTACTATACCATACATATAGATGGCATATACACAGATATAATGTACTATACCATACATACAGATGGCATATACACAGATATAATGTACTATACCATACATATAGATGGCATATACACAGACATAATGTACTATACCATACATATAGATGGCATATACACAGATATAATGTACTATACCATACATATCATATGTATGGTATAGTACATTATATCTTGTGTATATGCCATCTATATTATAGATGGCATATACACAGACATATAGTACTATACCATACATATAGATGGCATATATACAGACATAATGTACTATACCATTCATATAGATGGCATATACACAGACATATAGTACTATACCATACATATATATGGCATATACACAGATATAATGTACTCAATTAGACTGTACAAACAGTATATATAGACGGATAAATATATTTCATTATACTACAGATGAACGATTACACAACAATGCTGCATAATATTACTGGTTGGCGAACAACAAACAGCTAATATCAAGGGAGGTAACCACCGATAGTTGAGGTCCCAAAAGATATTAAAATTCAAGAGGAAACCCACTTCTATTTTTCCACAATAGTTTGCGTGTCATTAAGATGGATAATAAAATGAGCTCAGAATACGGATAACTGTGTACGAGTTGTCGTCCTTAGATTAGAAAATTGGCAATATGTGATTTTTGAAAATTTTGATATTGATTTTCCATATTATATTTGTTGATTATGTATTTGTAGTAAGTTTGTTCATTATTAGAACTAGAAAACTCTGTCACTTTGTACATATGGCCCCTAGAAAACTCTATGTCACTTTGTACGTATGGCCCCTAAAAAACTCTGTCGCTTTGTATGTATGGCCCCTAGAAAACTCTGTCACTTTATACGTATGGCCCCTAGAAAACTACATGTCACTTTGTACGTATGGCCCCTAGAAAACTCCATGTCACTTTGTACGTATGGCACCTAGAAAACTACATGTCACTTTGTACGTATGGCCCCTAGAAAACTCCATGTCACTTTGTACGTATGGCACCTAGAAAACTCCATGTCACTTTGTAAGTATGGCCCCTAGAAAACTCTGTCACTTTGTACGTATGGCCCCTAGAAAACATTGTCACTTTGTACGTATGGCCCCTAGAAAACTCCATGTCACTTTGTACGTATGGCCCCTAGAAAACTACATGTCACTTTGTACGTATGGCCCCTAGAAAACTCTATGTCACTTTGTACGTATGGCCCCTAGAAAACTCCATGTCACTTTGTACGAATGGCACTAGAAAACTCTGTCACTTTGTACGTATGGCCCCTAGAAAACATTGTCACTTTGTACGTATGGCCCCTAGAAAACTCTATGTCACTATGTAAGTATGGCCCCTAGAAAACTCCATGTCACTTTGTACGTATGGCCCCTAGAAAACTCCATGTCACTTTGTACGTATGGCCCCTAGAAAACTGTCACTTTGTACGTATGGCCCCTAGAAAACTCTATGTCACTATGTATGTATGGCCCCTAGAAAACTCTATGTCACTTTGTACGTATGGCCTCTAGAAAACTCTATGTCACTTTGTATGTAAGGCCCCTAGAAAACTCTATGTCACTTTGTACGTATGTCCCCTAGAAAACTCTATGTCACTTTGTACGTATGGCCCCTAGAAAACTCTATGTCACTTTATATGTATGGCCCCTAGAAAACTCTATGTCACTTTGTACGTATGGCCCCTAGAAAACTCTATGTCACTTTGTACGTATGGCCCCTAGAAAACTCTATGTCACTTTGTACGTATGGCCGCAAGGTTATAAAACTTTTCTCGAATCTCAAACTCAGACTCAAGCCTCTGATTGGTTCAGCTGAGTGTAAAACTCAGACTCAACTAATCAAATTTCTTGAGCTTGAGATCTGAGAAAGATTTATAACCTCGGGGCCCAGGTGACGGCATCCAAATTAATTTGATACTTTCTTGGGCCTCCCTACAATAAATAGCTTGCGCATGCACACAAATGTGAGTTTCCGCAACCCGCTTGTCTGTAGAGATAGTTCACAATCAACAAATCAAACTATCAAATATAGCATGTTTTTATCTTGTCTGTCACGTAACTACAAAGTGGCTTAATAGCTGTCCGATTAGCGCAGTGGTTAGCACGCTCGCTTCTCACCAATGCAACCTGGGTTCGATCCTTGGATCAGGAAGTATGCGAGATGGTCGCCAGATCGGACAGGTGGGTTTTCTCCGGGTACTCCGGTTTACTCCCACAGGAGTGACCACATATACGCTTTCATCCGCGCCAGTGAGAGTGATTAATTTAAGTTGTTAGAACTTGCTTTGCAATCGTTGTAAAATAAATAGTGTTAAATTTTAAACGTAACTGCAATATCAAGCATTTGTGAGGGTGGACGGGAAAATGGGTCGCCTCGTTCAAAGCGTTGTCAATTAGTGTGCCACAGATGGAGGTTTACACAATTAGTGTGCCACAGATGGAGGTTTACACAATTAGTGTGCCACAGATGGAGGTTTACACAATTAGTGTGCCACAGATGGAGGTTTACACAATTAGTGTGCCACAGATGGAGGTTTACACAATTAGTGTGCCACAGATGGAGGTTTACACAATCATGGAGCATAATAATGTGCAACAATTGTACAAACATACTTTATACACAATAACGAAGCATATAATTAATTACACAAGAAAAGTTCGATGCTACGCAAGCGAGTCACTGGATTTCAATCGGACACGCATTATCTCGTGTCGCAACATAAATCGAAGCAAAATTCTGTGCATTGTTCAAGTAGTGTATGATGATCCATCCATTACAAGCCAACATCTTACTCCATTCAGTTGTAACGCAGATTACACAATGTTGAACGTGGAAAGCTAATATAAACTACAAATCAAGCTTTCCAGCTATAATAGGTGGAGGTAGATCCCGGATTCCCCTCCAAGCTGTATTTCAGGCACGGGCGGGTACAGGGGTAGAACCACCAACCTACCAAACGAATTTGACACCCCCAGTGGGATTTGACCCTACAGCGGGTCAGGGGCAAGTGATTCGACGTCAAAGACCTAAACCACTTGGCCACCCTATTGAGAGTTTGCGACAAAGAATAGAGAATGAAAATGAACATAAAGCAGTTATTTTAATCAATGCGGTTATTTATAAATCATTTAATATATACATAATATTAATATCAAGTTCATTCCACAACGAATATGGAGTGATGTCCCTTTTTATAGGCATGTGCCTCCTGGTACACCAGATTCCGCTCCATAAATATCGCATACAAGTACTACTGAGTCAGTAGTGGGTGGAGTAATGTTGAACAATGTGTTGTGTGGTCAGAGAGCACTTACTATGTGTACAGCACTATAACAATGTAAGTCTATATATATCACATCCAGAGTAGCAACTCCCAATTGCAAAAATTCGCCGACAATAAAACAATACATGTAACGTGCATTGCTATACAGTCTACATCCGCTATGTCGAATTATCCGGTTATCTCGAAGTCGGATCAAAGTCTCGTTTCAGACACTCATTTTACATATAACTGGCTCTGTTTATATCGAATTTCATTAAGTCAAACTTCGGTTATGTCGAAGTATTTTGTTCGATCCGATGGAATTCGACATAATGGATGTAGAGACTGTATATTATAAATCAATATTTAGTATATATAGTAACAAATTTCTAACAATTTCAAATTTCGAAACAAAAATAACGACCGACAGGCGACTAGAATTGATCGACCATCAGGATGTTACCGACCAGCAAACAATGCTTATCGCAACGCTACATCCGACTGAGTCGTCAATCACTTGCAAGTCTGCAAACAAACGTATACATGCTATACATTTTAACTTCATTAACTCTTTGCATGTTGGGTAAACTAATGGCTATAAATAGTTCAAATAATTGCAGCAGACGACAATTCATTAATGTGTGTTTCTTGTTTGGTATATTTCCTGGAATTTATAACGACACAATTCTAATGAAATTCCACGACATATTTGACTGTAATTTACACCACTGCGTGTGTAGAGTTAAAATTCATAGTTCTTGTTCAGAATTTATAAATTAAAAAGTGGTTATCATGTAACTTGCTACAAAAAGAGCAATATCCGAGTGTTTCAGTAACGGAATACAACTTGATACATTTTTTAAGGTACAGTCTACATCCGCTATGTCAGTCGGTCATGTCGAATTATCCGGTTATCTCGAAGTCGGACCAAAGTCCCATTTCACTTTACATATAAGTGGCTCCGTTTATATCGAATTTCGTCAAGTCAAACTTTGGTTATGTCGAAGTATTTTGTTCGGTCCGACGGAATTCGACATAACGGATGTAGACTGTACTTGAAAAAATATAAAATGTTATTTCGACTAGTATAGTTTTTTTTTCATTCAAATTCTCTGTAGCTCAGTTTCTCCATAACAAATCATAATACTGTAAAACACTATTTGTTTGCGAGCATTTATATTTCGCTAATTTTCGCAATCTAAGTTGATCGCAAATTCATGATTCCCGTTAGTAATAATGTGTCCAAATATAATGTCATACCTGAAAATATGACATTTTATCCAATTTTGAAAGTCACTACAATTAGCAATATACATAATCATCTACCTTTATTGTTATGTGCAAGTTTTGTAATAAATATTTAATAAAACAAAATCAATTACCATGTTTTTTATTCGTCTGCTGTGTGTGAAAATGCATTTATGTACAAATAGCATCGTAATACCGATCAACCCATAGGATCATACGGAGATAACAGATTTAAAGCAACTTCCGGATTTTATATTTCGCGATACATCACGGATGCGTAAATTCAAAACTCTGCAAATTAATTTAAAATGTTCAATTTTCGCATTTCTGAACATAAATAAGACTTTAAACCATAACGTGTCGAACAAATTTGATGGAATGTGCAAACAACATAGATCCAGATCAGTTGCGGCGTAACGCCACGTCTGATCAGGACCTATGTTGTTTGCAATTCAAACAAGTGTTTGTTTTGTTTTCCGAAATACTCGCGTTTGATTGGATGGTGAATTTAGTAAAGAGAACATTTCATTGATTTAACTTCATTTGATCCACTTCGGTGTTTTACCTACACATTTATCTGACTAATTACTGCAATGTCAGCATGATCGTCTCGTCTTATAAATCGTAACATATCCCCACCCTCCACCTTCGCAACGATCTCAAAAACAGCCCAAACGTTCACGGTAACCACGGAAATCTGTGTATCCGTGGAAGCTTCTCATGTCTGGAAGGGGCTCCAAATTTATCACACTATCCCCCAAACCCTAAATCTACGAGATCCGTTTAATAGAAACGTGTGTTTACAGTGCAATCAGTGTTGATGGTTAACAAAATAACATACTTGAATGAAGCCATATGCACATATATTCTCACTGGAAGACCACGACTCCAGCAGGACTCACACAAACAGCAACATTCACACATGTAGCATTGTTAAACAAGCTATAGTGGGCATGTTATGCTCTCATCATCCACAGCGTCCCTACACGTAGCCGTGTTAAACAGCGAACTATAGTGGGTATGCTACACTCTCTTCATCCACAGCAACATCCATACATGTAACCACGTAGCCATGTTATACAGCAAGCTATAGCGGGCATGCTACATTTTCATCCACAGCAACATCCATACATGTAACCACATAGCCGTGTTATACAGCGAGCTATAGTGGAATGCTACACTCAATTAATCAACAGCAAAATCCATACACATAACCACGTAGCCGTGTTAATCAGCGAGCTATAGTAGGCATGCTACACTCTTCATCCACAGCAACATCCATACACGTAACCACATAGCCATGTTAAACAGCAAGCTATAGTGGACATGCTACACTCAATCAACAGCAACATACATACACACAGTCATGTAGCCGTGTTGAACAGTGAGCTATAGGCGGGCATATTACATTCTCTTAATCCACAGCAACATACATACACATTGTCACGTAGCCGTGTTGAACAGCGAGCTATAGACAGGCATGCTACACTCTCTTCATCTACAGCAACATCCATACACATAGCCGTGTTAAACAGTGAACTATAGACAGGTATGCTACACTCTCTTCATCTCCAGTGACATCCATACACGTAGCCATGTCAAACAGAGATCTATAGTAGGCATGTTACTCTCTCTTAATCCACAGCAACATCCCTACACATAACCACGTAGCCGTGTTAAACAGCGAGCTATAATGGGCATGCTACACTCTCTTAATCCACAGCAACATCCCTACACATAACCACGTAGCCGTGTTAAACAGCAAGCTATAGTGGGCATGCTACACTCTCTTAATCCACAGCAACATCCCTACACATAACCACGTAGCCGTGTTAAACAGCCAGCTATAATGAGCATGCTACACTCTCTTAATCCACAGCAACATCCCTACACATAACCACGTAGCCGTGTTAAACAGCGAGCTATAGCGGGAATACTAACCTCTCCTCATCTACATCATATAACCATGAAATGTGCTTGCTAGTATTCAGTTTGTCTCTATATAATTTGATTATATAATAATCAAATATAAAATACACCGTAACGCAGGTGGATCAATGTTTCGGTGGGTTAAACCCACCTTTCTTAACTCTTTCACCGCCAATGTCGTATAAAAGCGACTTTGCAAAAGGCAGATAACCCGATCAGACAGAACAGAACGTGTCGTCTGATCAGGCTGTATGCTGATTGCTCTTCAGATAGTGGGACTGAAGCACCTGTCGGAATAGCAAACAACATAGATCCTGATCAGACGCGGCGTTATGCCGCGGCTGGTCTGGATCTATGTTGTTTGCACATGCTCTGAATTTATTCGGCGCTGAAAGAGTTAAGGTTAAATCAAGTTTTTTTGTCAGAGTATTTTATATAATATATCTCAAGAGGAGTTGAATAGGACACTTTTATATAATAATTAACACAGGTATGTATTGTGGATAGATTCCATCAGGAATAAGGTCCACATACATGTAGATATTGGTGCTACGTTGGATGAACTTGTTTTGTAACCGAGCAAAGAGAAATGTGTATGTACACTAAATTAAACATTTACTTTTGCTACATGTTATTTTACATGTTAACTCGGTTATCTCTCTGTATATACAACTCGGTCACCAAAGTCTGGAGCTAGATTGCTCATGTCTGGAGCTAGAATGCTCACCAAAGTCTGGAGCTAGATCGCTCACCAAAGTCTGGAGATAGATCGGTCACCAAAGTCTAGTGCTAGATCGGTCACCAAAGTCTGGAGCTAGATCGCTTACCAAAGTCTGGAGCTAGATCGCTCACCAAAGTCTAGTGCTAGATCGTTCACCAAAGTCTGGAGCTAGATCGCTTACCAAAGTCTAGTGGTAGATCGCTCACAAAAGTCTGGAGCTAGATCGGTCATCAAAGTCTAGTGCTAGATCGCTCACCAAAGTCTGGAGCTAGATCGCTCACGAAAGTCTAGTGCTAGATCGCTCACCAAAGTCTGGAGCTAGATCGCTCACCAAAGTCTGGAGCTAGATCGCTCACCAAAGTCTGGAGCTAGATCGCTCACCAAAGTCTGGAGCTAGATCGCTCACCAAAGTCTGGAGCTAGATCGCTCACCAAAGTCTGGAGCTAGATCGGTCACCAAAGTCTAGTGCTAGATCGGTCACCAAAGTCTAGTGCTAGATCGGTCACCAAAGTCTAGTGCTAGATTGCTCACCAAAGTCTAGTGCTAGATCGCTCACCAAAGTCTAGTGCTAGATTGGTCACCAAAGTCTAGTTCTAGATCGCTCACCAAAGTCTAGTGCTAGATCGGTCACCAAAGTCTGGAGCTAGATCTGTCACCAAAGTCTAGTGCTAGATCTGTCACCAAAGTCTGGAGCTAGATCACTCACCAAAGTCTAGCATTAGATCGCTCACCAAATTCTGGAGCTAGCAATGTTGCAGGCAATTCCAATTAAAAAACAAATAAAAATTGTATTGTTGTGATATTCCTAATCACACATTGGGGAGAAATCACCTGCATCAGTGGATCTACTAGATGACCCAATGCCCCAAAACAAGTTTTATTAAAATGGGGTGAGAGAGGAAATCAAAAATTGATTTTCAAGATGGTCACCATTGAGGCCATTTTCAATTTCAGGTAGGTACAATCAATCAAATGTAGCTAAGTTTGATCTAAAAGTTGTATCACCCCTGCTCAACTGTGACAAAGCAGTTTCACTGAGACAATGTTGAAATTAAATATTCAAGATGGCTGTCGCTCTTCTAGTTGCCATGATGCTCTGTACCAGGTTTAATCAAAATTAGCCAAACCGTTTCAGAGATGCCGATTGAAGATAACACGATTGAAGATCATGATGGCAGATGTTGTGACAAATAGACTTCACGTGAACAAACTAGAGAAACAGTCAGCCAAGCATCATTGTTGTCTATTTATTCTGAAATGCAACGGGCATTCTCAGTTGCAGAAATACCATTGCATACCCTGTAAGGTGGCAAGACGTTAGTAGCCCCACCCAATCACCGAGCCATAGCCAGCAGATAATGCAAGTGTTCATTGACTAACAGTGACCCTCCAGCCATCATTGGTGGAGGACGACCCTGAGTCCCCTCTGAGCAGCATTGCAGGCACAGACGGGTACCCAGGTAGAACCACTGACCTTCTGCAAGCTAGTTGAATAGCTTCCTCACATGTAAGAAGTTGACACCCTCAGCGGGATTCAAACCTACAACGTTGCAGGGCAAGTGATTTGAAGTGTTGACATTAACAACTCGGCCATGGAGACCCGTAATTACAAGTTATGACTATATGTTATGTTATGTTATATTTCGGGTTTTACGCCTGCATCAGCACCATTTTGGGCTATATCGCCGGCGGGCAGTTTACCTAACAACACCTTTCCTGGGCAGGCTCCAGCGGTTAACCAGTACTTGGGTGCACCAAACTCCGTAAGAAACTGCCAACTTTTTCATATAAATGAGACACGGCCTGAGCGGGGCTCGAACCCGTGACCATCAGTGATGATAGATTACAGTGGTATACAAGTCAGTGACCGTAACCACTCGACCACGGAGGCGGACACCCACAAGTTATGACTGAAACACCATTTAGTGCGCCGCACTGATCATCTAAGCACTTATACCATATTATTTCTATTACGTACACTATCTTCTATGGTCATCAACTGCAGGGGGGAATAAAACGGTATACCGTATATTACACAGACAATCGATCTTTGATAAAGCTTTCCAATGATATCAAACCATAATTTCATCATCCGAGTCACTACCTATATCCATCACAGTTAGCTTAGTATTCTCGTACGATGGCAGACGTTCTGCTTCTGCCTGCAGCTTGTTTGTTGTAAATATCAAGGGGTGTGGTGGTCTTGAATACAACTCCTGTATGTGAGGTGATGATCCCAAGGACGCCTGAGAATCCTTTATGGATAACTTTCGTTTTCGTTCCGGAATATCTCGTGCTTGTACAGGTTTGCTTCTGTTCAATTCTGAGTTACTTGGAAACTGGCTTTTCAACTTTGATTTCGAGGACCTCATTTTCAACTTTGGTGACTGTGACTCTTGATATACCTTTGGTTTAAGCAGTAATAATGAATCCTTTGCAAGAGTGGTTGAGAGAGTTTGTGAGGACATGACATCTTCATGATCAAGTCTTTTAGTCAGTGTACTTGTGTGTTTGATGTTTGCTTTCTTAAAATGTTCGCCGACTTTTTTGCGAGTTTGTTGTATAATTAGGGAACCTGGTGAGTGTAAATCCAAACTGTCCAGCAGTTGCTCGGCCCGCCCACGCTGGTCCCCGGCGGTAGATTTGTTCAAAGCCGAATTGTCAGATGAATATTGATTGGGTTCAGCACTGCACGAATGTTTACTATTCAGTGAATAAAGGGTTGGGTCTGTCTGTAGTAAACTATTCATGTCATCTAAGCTATGCTGCTTCTGAAGAAAGTGAATCTGGGAAGGAGGTCGTTTAGCCGTGACTTCCGCTCGATGTTTGGTCAAATGTGTCAGCTGACTTGGTGCCTTTGCTGAAGACATAAAGACAAATATACTTATTATTGTGGGTTGTAGATATTCTGCTGTCAACTAATTTTGGACTCTTACATATCTTATAGATCGGCAACACCATTGGGATATTACTACAGATAATGCAAATCAAAACAATTTTAGCCACCGCAAAATATTGTCTATACAAATGAATAGGGAACTCTGGTTTTACAGTATTATATTGGAATAGGGAACTCTGGTTTTACAGTATTATATTGGAATAGAGAACATTATTTAAGGTCTACGAAATAGCTCATAACTCTAATGAGCTCTTCAACATCTTCAACTAAAAAGTTAATTAACCGATAATCCCCAAATGTTTGCATGGATGGATGAATGAACAGACAGGCGCACTGCAACGCAAGATTACAGCTGAATAGAATATATTTATAGATATCATGTTATTAATAGATATATATATACATCATGTTATTAATAGATATATATATATATACATCATGTTATTAATAGATATATATATATATACATCATGTCATTAATAGATATATATATATACATCATGTCATTAATAGATATATATATATACATCATGTCATTAATAGAGAGAGAGAGAGAGAGATATATATATCCTGTCATTAATATATATATATATATACATCATGTCATTAATATATATATATATATATATATATATATATATATATATACAA
>CM026399.1:39630818-39699549 GCA_014843695.1 Archivesica marissinica
ACATCATGCCAACACATTGGTAGATATATATACATCATGCCAACACATTGGTAGATATATATATCATCATGCCAACACTTGGTAGATATATATACATCATGTCAACACATTGGTAGATATATATCATCATGCCAACACATTGTATATATATATACATAATGCCAACACATTGGTATATATATATATTGTTGGTAGATATATATATTGACATCATGCCAACCATTGGTGTTTTGTTGTTTGGTTTTTTTATATATATATATATATTATATATATACATCATGTCAACACATTGGTAGTATATATATAGTCATGTCAATACTTGGTATATATATATATATATATCATGTCAACACATTGGTAGATATATATACATCATGCCAACACATTGGTAGATATATATATATATGAACATATTGGTATATATATATATATATCTGTCTATATATTGGTATATATATATATATATATATTATATTATATATTATATCATGTATTGGTAGATATATATACATATGCCAACACATTGGTAGATATATATATATATACATCATGCCAACACATTGGTAGATATATATATATACATCATGCCAACACATTGGTAGATATATATACATCATGCCAACACATTGGTAGATATATATACATCATGCCAACACATTGGTAGATATATATACATCATGCCAACACATTGGTATATACATATATATATACATCATGTCAACACATTGGTAGATATATGTATACATCATGCCAACACATTGGTAGATATATATACATCATGTCAACACATTGGTATATACATATATATACATCATGTCAACACATTGGTAGATATATATATATATACATCATGTCAACACATTGGTAGATATATGTATACATCATGCCAACACATTGGTAGATATATATATATATATATACATCATGCCAACACATTGGTAGATAAATATAGACATCATGCCAACACATTGGTAGATATATATACATCATGCCAACACATTGGTAGATATATATACATCATGCCAACACATTGGTAGATAAATATAGACATCATGCCAACACATTGGTAGATATATATACATCATGCCAACACATTGGTAGATACATATACATCATGCCAACACATTAGTAGATAAATATATATATATAGACATTGTGCCAACATGTTGGTAGATACATATACAGCATGTCAACACATTGGTATATATATATACATCATGTCAACACATTGGTAGATACATATAGACATGATGTCAACACATTGGTAGATATATATACATCATGCCAACACATTGGTAGATACATATAGACATCATGTCAACACATTGGTAGATATATATACATCATGCCAACACATTGGTAGATACATATAGACATCATGTCAACACATTGGTAGATATATATACATCATGTCAACACATTGGTAGATATATATACATCATGTCAACACATTGGTAGATATATATACATCATGCCAACACATTGGTAGATATATATACATCATGCCAACACATTGGTAGATATATATACATCATGCCAACATATTGGTAGATAAATATAGACATCATGCCAACACATTGGTAGATATATATATATATATACATCGTGCCAACACATTGGTAGATATATACACATCATGCCAACACATTGGTAGATATATATACGTCATGCCAACACATTGGTAGATATATATATACATCATGCCAACACATTGGTAGATATATATATACATCATGCCAACACATTGGTAGATATATATATACATCATGCCAACACATTGGTAGATATATATACATCATGTCAACACATTGGTAGATATATATACATCATGCCAACACATTGGTAGATACATATAGACATCATGTCAACACATTGGTAGATATATATATATACATCATGTCAACACATTGGTAGATATATATATATACATCATGCCAACACATTGGTAGATATATATACATCATGCCAACACATTGGTAGATATATATATATACATCATGCCAACACATTGGTAGATATATATACATCATGTCAACACATTGGTAGATATATATACATCATGCCAACACATTGTAGATATATATACATCATGCCAACACATTGGTAGATATATATATACATCATGCCAACACATTGGTAGATATATATATAGACATCATGCCAACACATTGGTAGATATATATAGACATCATGTCAACACATTGGTATATATATATATATATATATATATATATAATATTATATATACATCATGTCAACACATTGGTAGATATATATAGACATCATGTCAACACATTGGTATATATATATATATATACATCATGTCAACACATTGGTAGATATATATACATCATGCCAACACATTGGTAGATATATATACATCATGCCAACACATTGGTAGATATATATAGACATCATGTCAACACATTGGTAGATATATATACATCATGCCAACACATTGGTAGATATATATACATCATGCCAACACATTGGTAGATATATATACATCATGCCAACACATTGGTAGATATATATACATCATGCCAACACATTGGTAGATATATATACATCATGCCAACACATTGGTAGATATATATACATCATGCCAACACATTGGTATATACATATATATATACATCATGTCAACACATTGGTAGATATATGTATACATCATGCCAACACATTGGTAGATATATATACATCATGTCAACACATTGGTATATACATATATATACATCATGTCAACACATTGGTAGATATATATATATATACATCATGTCAACACATTGGTAGATATATGTATACATCATGCCAACACATTGGTAGATATATATATATATATATACATCATGCCAACACATTGGTAGATAAATATAGACATCATGCCAACACATTGGTAGATATATATACATCATGCCAACACATTGGTAGATATATATACATCATGCCAACACATTGGTAGATAAATATAGACATCATGCCAACACATTGGTAGATATATATACATCATGCCAACACATTGGTAGATACATATACATCATGCCAACACATTAGTAGATAAATATATATATATAGACATTGTGCCAACACGTTGGTAGATACATATACAGCATGTCAACACATTGGTATATATATATACATCATGTCAACACATTGGTAGATACATATAGACATGATGTCAACACATTGGTAGATATATATACATCATGCCAACACATTGGTAGATACATATAGACATGATGTCATCACATTGGTAGATATATATACATCATACCAACACATTGGTAGATACATATAGACATCATGTCAACACATTGGTAGATATATATACATCATGTCAACACACTGGTAGATATATATACATCATGTCAACACATTGGTAGATATATATACATCATGCCAACACATTGGTAGATATATATACATCATGCCAACACATTGGTAGATATATATACATCATGCCAACATATTGGTAGATAAATATAGACATCATGCCAACACATTGGTAGATATATATATATATATATATACATCATGCCAACACATTGGTAGATATATATACGTCATGCCAACACATTGGTAGATACATATAGACATCATGTCAACACATTGGTAGATATATATACATCATGCCAACACATTGGTAGATATATATACATCATGCCAACACATTGGTAGATATATATACATCATGCCAACACATTGGTAGATACATATAGACATCATGCCAACACATTGGTAGATAAATATAGACACCATGCCAACACATTGGTAGATATATATAGACATCATGCCAACACATTGGTAGATACATATAGACATCATGCCAACACATTGGTAGATATATATACATCATGCCAACACATTGGTAGATATATAGACATCATGCCAACACTTTGGTAGATATATATATATATACACATCATGCCAACACATTGGTAGATATATATACATCATGCCAACACATTGGTAGATAAATATAGACATCATGCCAACACATTGGTAGATATATATATATATATACATCATGTCAACACATTGGTAGATATATATATATATATACATCATGTCAACACTTTGGTAGATATATATATATATATACATCGTGCCAACACATTGGTAGATATATATATATATATACATCATGCCAACACATTGGTAGATATATATACATCATGCCAACATATTGGTAGATAAATATAGACATCATGCCAACACATTGGTAGATATATATATATATATATATATACATCGTGCCAACACATTGGTAGATATATACACATCATGCCAACACATTGGTAGATATATATACGTCATGCCAACACATTGGTAGATACATATAGACATCATGTCAACACATTGGTAGATATATATACATCATGCCAACACATTGGTAGATATATATACATCATGCCAACACATTGGTAGATATATATACATCATGCCAACACATTGGTAGATACATATAGACATGATGTCATCACATTGGTAGATATATATACATCATACCAACACATTGGTAGATACATATAGACATCATGTCAACACATTGGTAGATATATATACATCATGTCAACACACTGGTAGATATATATACATCATGTCAACACATTGGTAGATATATATACATCATGCCAACACATTGGTAGATATATATACATCATGCCAACACATTGGTAGATATATATACATCATGCCAACATATTGGTAGATAAATATAGACATCATGCCAACACATTGGTAGATATATATACATCATGTCAACACACTGGTAGATATATATACATCATGTCAACACATTGGTAGATATATATACATCATGCCAACACATTGGTAGATATATATACATCATGCCAACACATTGGTAGATATATATACATCATGCCAACATATTGGTAGATAAATATAGACATCATGCCAACACATTGGTAGATATATATATATATATATATACATCATGCCAACACATTGGTAGATATATATACGTCATGCCAACACATTGGTAGATACATATAGACATCATGTCAACACATTGGTAGATATATATACATCATGCCAACACATTGGTAGATATATATACATCATGCCAACACATTGGTAGATATATATACATCATGCCAACACATTGGTAGATACATATAGACATCATGCCAACACATTGGTAGATAAATATAGACACCATGCCAACACATTGGTAGATATATATAGACATCATGCCAACACATTGGTAGATACATATAGACATCATGCCAACACATTGGTAGATATATATACATCATGCCAACACATTGGTAGATATATAGACATCATGCCAACACTTTGGTAGATATATATATATATACACATCATGCCAACACATTGGTAGATATATATACATCATGCCAACACATTGGTAGATAAATATAGACATCATGCCAACACATTGGTAGATATATATATATATATACATCATGTCAACACATTGGTAGATATATATATATATATACATCATGTCAACACTTTGGTAGATATATATATATATATACATCGTGCCAACACATTGGTAGATATATATATATATATACATCATGCCAACACATTGGTAGATATATATACATCATGCCAACATATTGGTAGATAAATATAGACATCATGCCAACACATTGGTAGATATATATATATATATATATATACATCGTGCCAACACATTGGTAGATATATACACATCATGCCAACACATTGGTAGATATATATACGTCATGCCAACACATTGGTAGATACATATAGACATCATGTCAACACATTGGTAGATATATATACATCATGCCAACACATTGGTAGATATATATACATCATGCCAACACATTGGTAGATATATATACATCATGCCAACACATTGGTAGATACATATAGACATCATGCCAACACATTGGTAGATAAATATAGACACCATGCCAACACATTGGTAGATATATATAGACATCATGCCAACACATTGGTAGATACATATAGACATCATGCCAACACATTGGTAGATATATATACATCATGCCAACACATTGGTAGATATATAGACATCATGCCAACACTTTGGTAGATATATATATATATATACACATCATGCCAACACATTGGTAGATATATATACATCATGCCAACACATTGGTAGATAAATATAGACATCATGCCAACACATTGGTAGATATATATATATATATACATCATGTCAACACATTGGTAGATATATATATATATATACATCATGTCAACACTTTGGTAGATATATATATATATATACATCGTGCCAACACATTGGTAGATATATATATATATACATCATGTCAACACATTGGTATATATATATACATCATGCCAACACATTGGTAGATAAATATAGACATCATGCCAACACATTGGTAGATATATATACATCATGCCAACACATTGGTAGATATATATATATATATACATCATGTCAACACTTTGGTAGATATATATATATATATACATCATGTCAACACATTGGTAGATATATATATATATATATACATCATGTCAACACTTTGGTAGATATATATATATATATACATCATGCCAACACATTGGTAGATATATATACATCATGCCAACACATTGGTAGATATATACATCATGCCAACACATTGGTAGATATATATACATCATGTCAACACATTGGTAGATATATAGACATGATGTCAACACATTGGTAGATATATATACATCATGCCAACAAATTGGTAGATATATATACATCATGCCAACACATTGGTAGATATATAGACATGATGTCAACACATTGGTAAATATATAGACATGATGTCAACACATTAATAGACCTTTGACCTTCACGTGTGACATTGACCTTGCAGCTATGGACCAAGTTCTATCATGTAACACATTGAATCAATGTAGTGAACATTCAGTGAAATTACTTGCAAATCTCTATGGAGAAAACAAGAAAATTGGACAGACATACCAACATTTGGTTTATGGGTTTATTCATCCAGAGAAGGGGTTTAGGGGCTAATAATAGACTAAAAATTAGACACAAGATTTAGGGGCTATCAAAAGTATTCAGCTGAAAGTTAGCCTCTAAACCCCTAATGTTTGCCAAGAGAGACCAACAAATCTTCCAACATATTCAAAACAATGTACCCCACTTCCTTTGAAGGGAGGGGCTTGAACATATTAAAATGTAGAAGTTAATCAATAATGAGTTATGTTCTACAATATTTCTAAGCTAAAAGCTCTCTACAGCTCATAGTAATATCCTTGCAGGTGTTAGTTAAAGCCACAGGCAAACGTAAGAGTGCTTTGATAGTATAAGTAGTGCTGAAAAAACTAATTTGTTTTTGTTTATAGAAGACATAAGCATGCTTTATGGGTTGTAAAAATAAACAAAAATATTTGAATTTATTCAGCCCCATCAAAGCACATCATTTTTCTTTCTTCTATAATTTTTTTATTTACTTTTCTATTTTTTCAGCCCAAATTATACTATGAAAGCACTGTTACATTTGCCTGGGGTTAAAGCAGAAAGCAGTTTGTCCAACCAAGCAATATGAGACATAACACAATTTTCACTATGCAGGCGATTTAACAAGGGAGGGTTAGGGTTAGAAAGCTTATCTTATACATAAGAAAGCTTATCGGCTATCATCAAACAAGTTAAAGGGGTGGCTACATAAGAAAGCTTATCGGCTATCATCAAACAAGTTAAAGGGAGGTGGCTACATAAGAAAGCTTATCGGCTATCATCAAACAAGTTAAAGGGAGGGTAGGGTGGTTACATAAGAAAGCTTATCGGCTATCATCAAACAAGTTAAAGGGAGGGTGGCTACATAAGAAAGCTTATCGGCTATCATCAAACATGAAACAAGTTAAAGGGAGGGTGGCTACATAAGAAAGCTTATCGGCTATCATCAAACATGAAACAAGTTAAAGGGAGGGTGGCTACATAAGAAAGCTTATTGGCTATCATCAAACAAGCTAAAGGGAGGGTGGCTACATAAGAAAGCTTATCGGCTATCATCAAACAAGTTAAAGGGAGGTGGCTACATAAGAAAGCTTATCGGCTATCATGAAACATGAAACAAGTTAAAGGGAGGGTGGCTACATAAGAAAGCTTATCGGCTATCATGAAACATGAAACAAGTTAAAGGGAGGGTGGCTACATAAGAAAGCTTATCGGCTATCATGAAACATGAAACAAGTTAAAGGGAGGGTGGCTACATAAGAAAGCTTATCGGCTATCATGAAACAAGTTAAAGGGAGGGTGGCTACATAAGAAAGCTTATCGGCTATCATCAAACAAGTTAAAGGGAGGTGGCTACATAAGAAAGCTTATCGGCTATCATGAAACATGAAACAAGTTAAAGGGAGGGTGGCTACATAAGAAAGCTTATCGGCTATCATGAAACATGAAACAAGTTAAAGGGAGGGTGGCTACATAAGAAAGCTTATCGGCTATCATCAAACAAGTTAAAGGGAGGGTGGCTACATAAGAAAGCTTATCGGCTATCATCAAACAAGTTAAAGGGAGGGTAGGGTGGCTACATAAGAAAGCTTATCGGCTATCATCAAACATGAAACAAGTTAAAGGGAGGGTGGCTACATAAGAAAGCTTATCGGCTATCATCAAACAAGTTAAAGGGAGGGTGGCTACATAAGAAAGCTTATCGGCTATCATCAAACAAGTTAAAGGGAGGGTGGCTACATAAGAAAGCTTATCGGCTAACATGAAACAAGTTAAAGGGAGGGTGGCTACATAAGAAAGCTTATCGGCTATCATCAAACATGAAACGCTATGTAGCAAGTATCTGCAGCAAAAATATGATAAAAATCTAGTTACATTTATTGTTGTTTTGTTTGGTGGGAAGAAGACCCCGGATGCCCGTCCGAGCAGTATTGCAAGCACAAGCTGGCACAGGGAGAGAACCACATACCTACCACAAGCCAGCTCGATAGCTTCCTCACTTGAAAGAATTTGACACCACCAGTGGGATTCAAACCTACAGCTGTGAGGGGCAAGTGATTTGAAGTGAACCACCTTGGCACGGAATCTCCTTTTTATTGTTATCGTTTAACTGTTTATTGCACATAAGACGCCATACAACAACACCTTTATAGCTTCCCACATATAGTGCCCGCTCCACACTGTTATTTATTCCTAAGATATTGAGTATGTTGTACAATGTACCTATTGCTTATCAGCGGTATGGAGATAATGAGTATTTGGCCTCTTCTGTTGTAGAGTAAAGATTTGAAAGAAATCCGTTAAAGGTCCTAAAAGCATTGTTGAAGAAAGAATAGCTGGTAACACGAAGCACTGCCCACAAGCAATCTTCACTTGCCAAATATATAGCAACAAGTATTGCCGAAGAGCAATCTTCACTTGCCAAATATATAGCAACAAGTATTGCCGAAGAGCAATCTTCACTTGCCAAATATATAGCAACAAGTATTGCAGAAGAGCAATTTTCATTTGCCAAATATATAGCACAAAGTATTGCCGAAGAGTAATCTTCATTTGCCAAATATATAGCAACAAGTATTGCTGAAAAGCAATCTTCACTTTCCAAATCTGCAGTAGTGCTAAATGCTTACAGTTCTATAAAAAAAATGGCCTGGGAACAGGCGTCGATATATTTTGCCTGGTCAGTCAAATAAATATATTTTAACACCGAGACTATTAATTGGGCCGTATTGAGTTTCTGAACATATCAACGCCTGGGGAAACTGGCGGGGTTTCCCGTGAAATTATTAATCCTATTAATAGGCCTATTAGCATGTGACTTAAGTAATGACGTACTTGAATCGAAAACGAGGCACTGCAATGCTGATAAAACTTTATAATTGGCCGCCATTGTTTATGGGTTAACGGAACGATAAATAGTTTTAAAAAGTACAATGTGCATCTGATTTGACATATTTACTCAATATTTAAGTCATCCTTAGTTCAATTACGCCGAAACGATCCATGACCATCTAAATGTAATATTTAAAATCCGCCATCTCGTCGATATAACACAGAAACGAGACATTATATGTAAATGAGTCTACGGGAACATTCGTGTATATTCGGAAATGATCGTGTATAATTGTGCCTGTTCGGCGATTTCCGCTATCTCATCGATATTACACAGAAACGGGACATTATATGTAAATGAGTCTACGGGAACATTCGTGTATATTCGGAAATGATCGTGTATAATCGTGCCTGTTCGGCAATTTCCGATAGAATTCCGTTTCTATATTTAGCGATATTATCTTGTAGAGAAGAGTTGTCGTTCTTCAAATCTACACCCTCACAAAAGTGGGTGTAAGTAGATAGCGCTACGATCGGAAATCCAGTTTCCCCAGGCTGTCATTTGGCTAGAAGTTAAAAAGTGAAAAATCGATAGACTGGAACCCAGGCTATAAAAAACCTACAAAACACCAAAACCCCGAGATTTTAAGCTCTTATAAAATATATATAGCGTGAGATATACGAAGAAATATAACAAAAGCATCTATTGCTACCAATGAGTCTGCTGTTAAGACGTTTATAAGTTTGCATTTCTCACCCTTAATATCCAATCTCATTATAAGACCCTTCAAAAACAACAATTACATATTACTGAATTTCACTAGACTGAGGAATTCCACTATCATAAGCCAAATATATATAGTGCTATCATATATGAGGAATGTCACTATCATATATGAGGAATGTCACTATCATATATGAGGAATGTCACTATCATATATGAGGAATGTCACTATCATATATGAGGAATGTCACTATCATATATGAGGAATGTCACTATCATATATGAGGAATTTCACTATCATATATGAGGAATTTCACTATCATATATGAGGAATGTCACTATCATATATGAGGAATTTCACTATCATATATGAGGAATTTCACTATCATATATGAGGAATGTCACTATCATATATGAGGAATGTCACTATCATATATGAGGAATTTCACTATCATATATGAGGAATGTCACTATCATATATGAGGAATTTCACTATCATATGAGGAATTTCACTATCATATATGAGGAATGTCACTATCATATATGAGGAATTTCACTATCATATATGAGGAATGTCACTATCATATATGAGGAATTTCACTATCATATATGAGGAATGTCACTATTCTATATTATGCATAAATATAATGTACAGACAACAAGTAAATATGCATTTATTTGGAAACTATTGCTTAACGTAACACATACAAAATATACTTTGCGCAGGTCTGTTCTGGCAGCATTTGTTGTATATGTCGATATATTTGTCTGTCTATGTCCATTTCATATAAATATATTACATTTTATCACGTAACTTTGCTTGTTATCAGTTTCATACAGCCATCACATATTTTCTTTGCATGTACACATGTGTAGTACAACTTGGAAGGATTCTGATTGGTCGTGGCACGACAGCTTGCCATTGACACATTCGACATATAGTTTGTGTTCATGCTTGATTTGTTGAAACTCAACTGTTTAAATAAATCAAATGCTAAATATGCACTAGTGGTATATTATAGTGATTAAAAGTATTATGTCGATTATTTGCGTGGAGTTGTTTTCTTATCAGCGACTATTTATTATGCAGTACGGATGCACCTTACTGATTTCCTTGAGATTTGGGGGCTAAAAGTCGCACCAACACTTGGGCCATATGGCAGCTCTCTAGCTGTTATTGGTGGAGGAAGACAATGGGTGCCCCTCTGACCAGTATGTCAAGCACGGGCGGACACCTGGGTAGAACCAATGACCTTCTGCAAGCCAGTTGGATTGCTTCCTGGCATAAAAGAATTTGACCCCCCCTTAAGGGATTAAAACCTGAAGTTCCTTCATCAAACCTGAAATCCCCTCATCAAACCTGAAGTCCTCTCATAAAACCTGAAATCCTCTCATCAAACCTGCAATCCCCTCATCAAACCTGAAATCCCCTCATCAAACCTGAAATCCCCTCATCAAACCTGAAGTCCTCTCATAAAACCTGAAATCCTCTCATCAAACCTGCAATCCCCTCATCAAACCTGAAATCCCCTCATCAAACCTGAAGTCCTCTCATAAAACCTGAAATCCTCTCATCAAACCTGCAATCCCCTCATCAAACCTGAAATCCCCTCATCAAACCTGAAGTCCTCTCATCAAACCTGCAAACCCCTCATCAAACCTGAAATCCTTTCAACAAATCTGCAATCCCCTCATCAAACCTGAAATCCTTTCAACAAATCTGCAATCCTCTCATCAAACCTGAAGTCCTCTCATCAAACCTGAAGTTCTCTCATCAAACCTGAAGTTCTCTCATCAAACCTGAAGTCCTCTCATCAAACCTGAAATCCTCTCATCAAACCTGCAATCCCCTCATCAAACCTGAAATCCTTTCAACAAATCTGCAATCCCCTCATCAAACCTGAAATCCTCTCATCAAACCTGCAATCCCCTCATCAAACCTGAAATCCTCTCATCAAACCTGCAATCCCCTCATCAAACCTGAAGGCCCATCATCAAGTCACATGGTCAGAATAAAGTTGCTATTGCAATATGACAAGATTATTGATGATGTCCGAGCAGCAAAGCTCATGGAAACTAAATGTGGCATCAAACAATGAACTAAGCTGAACGTACATGTACACTGTATAGCATGATGGCTGCAAATGTACAAGTATCTTCTCTACAACTTAACTCTTTCAACCCCAAGTAACTGACATGGACTGGTGCATGCTATTTTTAGACCAATAAATTAATAAGAAAATTACCTTTGGACCAGTTCATTTATCAAAATGGGTAATTTTATCTAAAAATAGTAATAATTATTACTGGCAAAACAGTGCAGATCCTGATGAGACGGCTCGCTACGAGCCGGCTCATCTGGATCTACACTTTTCATAAGTCTATTTAGAGGCCTGTGGGGTTGAAAGGGTTAATATAAACCACAGGCAAAAACATTGAAAATGTGTGTAAATAATTGTGATGCACATGCATGTCAGTTAATCTCACTCAATTAGTCACAAAACTAGTGAAATAAAATGAGGGAGTAGAAACTAGGGAGTAGTTACTAGGGAGTAGTCACTAGGGAGTATACTATATTAAGGAGAACAACAGGCGTGAGTTTAGTACCAATGAAATCCTGGGTTGCCAAAGACACAAAATACCATTTTATGAACTCCCCAATTGCTATCTTTACCTAGAAGCAATTTGCTTTTTTTTACCTAGAAGCAATTACTACCTTGACCTAGAAGCAATTGCAACCTTGACATAGAAGCAATTGCAACCTTGACCTAGAAGCAATTGTTACCTTGACTTAGAAGTAATTGCTACCTTGACCTAGAAGTAATTGTTACCTTGACCTAGAAGTATTTGCTACCTTGACCTAGAAGCGATTGCTACCTCAATCTAGAAGCAATTGCTACCTTGACCTAGAAGCAATTGCTACTTGACCTAGAAGCAATTGCTACCTTGACCTAGAAGCCATTGCTACCTTGACATAGAAGCAATTGCTACTTGACCTAGAAGCAATTGCTACCTTGATCTAGAACCATTGCTATTCTTACCTAGACACACTTGCTACATTGACCTAGAAAGCAATTGCTACATTGACCTAGAAAGCAATTGCTATCTTGACCTAGAAGCAATTATTATCTTGACCTATAAGCAATTGTTACCTTGACATACATGTAGAACAATTGCTACCTTGACCTAGAGCAATTGTTATCTTGACCTAGAAGCAATTACTATCATGACCTAGAACAATTGTTATCTTGACGAGGAACAATTGTTATCTTGACTTAGAAACAATTGCTACCTTGACATAGAACAATTGCTACCTTGACCTAGAGCAATTGTTATCTTGACCTAGAACAATTGTTATCTTGACATAAAAGCAATTGCTACGTTGACTTAGAAGCAATTGCTACAATGACTTGGGACGCAAACATTTATCAATTGTTGAAGTGTGACAGACTGACAGATGGACAGTTGAAACACACTTCGAGAAATGAGACAGTACTTTCTACTTGCAGCTAACAGGTTCTTTAGAGGAATCTACCACACATGCTTGCTATAATGTATAATGTGGATCAAATGCTTGGGCGTTTTATGGCATACGATGTAAATAAAAACGGGTCCACTTTGTTGGCGATCATAATATATTAAATAATGTGAACTGTGGATGGCAAATCTAAATCATATTGTAAGTATGTAAAAACAAGTCGTTTGGGGAACAAATGTTAGTATGAATAGTATGAGCACCCCTAAGGGATGCCGGCGCTCGCATAGCAAGGTTTTGACCTTGAAAAAGGTGATCATGAAGGTTAAAATTGATTTTAAAACGTAAGGTGTTTGAGAAACGAAATCTCTCGACTGGTTCATATGTTATGTGTATGTATGTGAATCTAAATCTCTCGACTGGTTCACATGTTATGTGTATGTGAATCTAAATCTCTCGACTGGTTCACATGTTATGTGTGTGTGCAGTTAAATCTCTCGACTGGTTCACATGTTATGTGTGTGTGCAGTTAAATCTCTCGACTGGTTCATATGTTATGTGTGTGTGCAGTTAAATCTCTCGACTGGTTCAAATGTTATGTGTGTGTGCAGTTAAATCTCTCGACTGGTTCACATGTTATGTGTGTGTGCAGTTAAATCTCTCGACTGGTTCACATGTTATGTGTGTGTGCACTTAAATCTCTCGACTGGTTCATATGTTATGTGTGTGTGCAGGTAAATCTCTCGACTGGTTCACACATTACGATGTGTGTCAGTTGTTTACTATGAAATAAGTCATGAACATCAAGGCGAGTGAATATTGTCTGAATATCTCCATTTGCTTGAGAAGTTATGAACAAATGTCCAAAACAATATGGGTGTGTTTACAAGTTTCTGACATGGAAAATGGTCAAAATGCATATGTCAATGTGATAGTCGCTATGAGCAATATGTGTGAAAACCAGTTAATAAATCGTTGTAAAATAAATAAATCGTAAAATCGTACAAAAAAATGTTTAGAGATGAAGACGTCCTAACCAAAATAAAGCTTTTAGACGCCGCATGACGGAAAGATGCCACCAAGTCATGACAATATCTTGGTTTTTTAAACAAACACAGTCAGGTTAAAAATGGAAGCACGCTAGAATCTAGGCTAAAACTCTCTGTACTATAGACTGGGTAAAATTACAGGATTTTTGAAGGTTTGGGTGGGCTGCAATTCCTCATGATCTCGTGAATTGCCAACTTGTGGAAACAAGTGTTGGAAACTGGTGCTATATTCACAACTTGATGACTATGTGATGAATCATGTGATGAATCAGTCACTGTTTGTGACACTCAGAACATATAACATAGCAAATACATCAAACTCTATAGTACAGATACACAAACAGCAGCATATTGGGACGATATTTCATATGACATTTGGTCAGATTTAAATCAAAACTATTTTGTCTAACAATGAGATTCCCTTTTCTTCCCAGTTGAAATTAGGGGCTTCTCACTCCCCTCCATAGATATGTACACATCATACACGATTTCAATATTTGAGCAAATAAAAATGCTTGATCAATTGCTTGGAGATTGAGAGATATTCTACTGCAGCCAACAGGAAATCATATGTAACCAATCAAAATGGTTGATATGGAGAGATCAGCTGCAGCCAATAAAAATGTTCAAGACTGAGAGATAATCAGATGCAGCCAATCAAAAAGCTCGAGACTGATAGATAATCAGCTGTAGCCAATCAAAAATAAGGTAACTAAAAATCAGAACAGAGATGCTTGAAATTGAGAGAACTTGACAATGACAATGCATTACAAATCCACTTAGATGAAGCAGAATTGGCATGCTGAAATTCTTGGATGCTTCAGTAACATAACTTACACAAACCTAATACATGAATGAATGATTGAATGAATGAAGGAATGAATGATGTGCACATACAACTATGGAGGGCAGACCTACAAGTAGTACTAAACGAGAATATAGAAATGAATGACGATGTACTGAAATGCAAGTTATAACAATGTTTAGCATGCGCTGTTGTTAATGAGACCCCTATTTCATGTGTTTCCTGTTCCTTGTGATCCCTACTTGTTCTGTACATATGAATGGTGCAAACAACACTAGTGACCCCTATTTCAAGTGTTCCTTGTGATCCCTACTTGTTCTGTACAGCAGCAATTAAAGAACCATTGACAAGTAATATTCGATCTTTTAAAATTATAATTAGATGTTTAGTTTCAGTTTGCTTTGTGTTGCTAGGTTTGTGCTGTTCATTGTGTACAAGACCATCAGTGCACTGTAGAACAGTGTATACAATGTACATGTTCGCCTATTTTAACCCTTTCATCACCACATACCTCTAAATAGGCTTACAAAAAGTGTAGATCGTGGCGAAATAAATGAACTGGTCTAAATGTAATTTTCTGATTAATTTATTGGTCTAAAAATATCATGCACCAGTCCATGTCAGTTAATTGATGATGAATGGGTTAAACAAACTTGGGACAGGTTGTTGACCAAGTTTGCAAACATTTGTACCATTAGTTCACAAGGATGAGGAAGTTGTTCAACAGTTCCCTTTAGGTTAACCCATTGTGCTAGAGTTTGCTTCCAGTAACCCTATTTGCAAAGGAACTTGGTAGGATTGCTGTGAGGATGCTGCAATTCCAATTTGGAAACAATCCACCTGTTGGATCTTGAGAAAGAAGACGCCGTTAACTGATTGGAAATTATAATTAAATAAAACATTATTAATTAAATAAATTAATTGTTTTTTTAATTGTTTGTTGGGGTTTTATGCCTGCATCAGCACCATTTTGGGCTATATCACCAGCGTGCAGTTTGCTTAACAATACCTTTCCTTGGCAGGCTCCAGCGGTTAACCAGTATTTGGGGCACAAACCTCCGTAAGAAACTGCCAACTTTTTCATATAAATGAGACATGGCCGGAGAGTGGCTCAAACCTGTCACATAGCGATCAGTGATAGGTTACAGTGGTATACAAGCCAGCGAACATGAAATGAATGTTTTTTTATCAATTACAAAGAACTTTTGCTAATAAAAGAAAGCCTGGTTTTTTCTAGCTTGAGTCTCTTTCAATAGATATGATGATACAGATAAAAACATTTTAGTAGGATAAATATATATATAAAAGGTATTTCCATTAACTCTTTGCATGCTAGCGGTGGAAATAACAGTCAAATATGAGTTTTCAGCTACAAATAAGAAAAACAACATGAAATGTCTTCTGCTACAAATATTTGACCTATATTTTACCCAGCATGCAAAGAGTTTGTCAAACATAAGATCTTTCAATCTCCTCTACGGTAGCCAGAAACAGGATACGAGGGTCTCTGAAGAACAGCGATAATAAACAGTTTATTACATGCATTTCTATACACACTTATTCATACATGTACATGATCATTAGTTTGTCAATTACAATGGATAGATCATATTGGAGAGTGAGGGGGGAGGGCGTATCCAGATGTGAGTGGACAAGTTTCTTTAGTTGTGGAAGTCGTGATAGCGCTTCAGGTGCGAAAGGTCCGGAGTTCGAGCCCAACTGGAGCCGTTACGATTGTGCCCTTAGGCAAGGCATTTAAATTCCATGTTGCCTCTTCTCTCTCCCTCGTGGCGATGGATTCCATCAGGAATGAGGTCTCGAGAGTGATTAATATATGTTATAAGAACTTGTTTCGCAATTGAGCTAAAATAAATTTGTATAAATAAATTAAGTTTCTTTAAAGCAAATGTAATGAAGAAACTGTGTTATTATTTGCACAGCTTACAGCTTGTGATTTGCAACCTTTCTTCGAATGCTATTCTAACACGGACACATTAGAGTAATAGAAGATAGACTTTTCTATAAATGCATGTTCGATTGCAATGATAAATGACGTTTTCCCGTCACATTCTCGTAGATTTGTTTGTTTTGGTGTTTAAAGTCGCACCAACAACTTAGGTCAGCGACTCTCCAGCTAATATTGGTGGAGAGAGACCCCAGTGCCCCATCCGAGCAGTATTTCAGGCACGGACCCTGGGTGCCCCTCCGAGCAGTATTTCAGGCATGGACCCCGGGTGCCCCTCCGAGCAGTATTTCAGGCACGGACCCTGGGTGCCCCTCCGAGCAGTATTTCAGACACGGACCCTGGGTGCCCCTCCGAGCAGTATTTCAGGCACGGATCCTGGGTGCCCCTCCGAGCAGTATTTCAGGCACGGACCCTGGGTGCCCCTCCGAGCAGTATTTCAGGCACAGACCCTGGGTGCCCCTCCGAGCAGTATTTCAGGCACGGACCCCGGGTGCCCCTCCGAGCAGTATTTCAGGCACGGACCCCGGGTGCCCCTCCAAGTAGTATTTCAGGCACGTACCCAGGATGCCCCTCCGAGCAGTATTTCAGGCACGGACCCTGTGTGCCCCTCCGAGCAGTATTTCAGGCACGGACCCTGTGTGCCCCTCCGAGCAGTATTTCAGGCACGGACCCCGGGTGCCCCTCCGAGCAGTATTTCAGGCACGGACCCCGGTGCCCCTCCGAGCAGTATTTCAGGCACGGACCCTGGATGCCCCTCCGAGCAGTATTTCAGGCATGGACCCCGGGTGCCCCTCCGAGCAGTATTTCAGGCACGGACCCCGGATGCCCCTCCGAGCAGTATTTCAGGCACGGATCCCGGGTGCCCCTCCGAGCAGTATTTCAGGCACGAACGGGCACACAGGTATAACCATTGACCTGGATAGCTTCCTCACATGAAAGAATTCCCTTACAGATTTCATTTCAGTCGTAATTAATCCTGTAGAATAAGATGTGCAATATGTTTACCGGTGGTGCATAGAAAGAATGTATGCTACTATAGCTACAAACGCAAGGTCGTTATAACGTACATAGAACATACATTGAAGTACAGGTTGCCACCAATTGCATACTTACACTACCCTTCAACATTATACAACGTGTCCACAAACATCTAGATAAACTCCTTGTATATTTAAACGCTTCAAAATTCTAGGACATTTTTTATGAAAAATTTGGAAATTTAAACAACTGTATCAACCCTATATTTATACACATACAGTGCTACCAAGAAGGCAGTATAAACATGCTGCGACATATAATACAGAACTGAAAGAAAATATTTCCCAAAATGCATGTTTTAGCAAGAGACAATACTGAGACAACAGGAAAAACACTTCTACTATCCTTACCCGTCAATGTTTAATGTGTACCCCTAAAATATGTAACATAACTGTATAAATCCTAGCACTCACACCATCCTACTTCACTTCATACAAAAGCAGATTTTTATTGGTCGACTATTTTGGCTATTGCATTTGCTTCGATGAACGTTTCAGGGTTCCCTCTGTCTGAATATTTGTCTGCGCTGCGCCACTTCTGTCGCCAATTGCAAAGAAACTGGAGCCAATTTGAAAAACTTGGAGCCAACTAAGAGCTATATAGTTTGCAGATAAATATTTAAAGCCTTGTGTTTGATTGACAAAACATATTGTGGCAAAAAACAAAATTTGAAGAAAACAAAAGAAAAACGTTGCGCCAAATATTTTCGCCAAATCACAAAATTTAACAACAGTATTTATTTGTTGTCGCATTTGGCTCCATTGACGACTGACAGTGGGAACCCTGCTGTTTGTATCTATTTTAATGCATGACGACTGACAGTGGGAACCCTGCTGTTTGTATCTATTTTAATGCAATTTCTGTTCGAAGATTGCTTTCATGCAAGTATGTATAGTGTTTAGTTGAATTGCAACTAGTTAAATAAAATGACGAGGTTTATCTCAATATACACATGTTATTGATACAAGATTTCGTTATTGTACCACAAGAAAGAGTATATATTTATGTGCGCAAATGTCTACCAACATGCACAACGTTCTTTTTCCTAGTCTTATTTTTGAGTTAACCCTTTCAACACCAAGTAACTCACATGGACTGGTCCATGATATTTTTAGACCAATAAATTAATAACAAAATCACATTTGGACAAGTTCATTTATCAAAATGGGTAATTTATTTCTAAAAATAGTTATATTACTTGAAAAAAGTGCAGATCCTGATGAGACGGCTCGTCACGAGCCGGCTCATCTGGATCTACACTTTTTTGTAAGCCAATTTAGAGGTCTGTGGTGTTGAAAGGGTTAAAACATTAACTAATAAATCTACATAATATCTCCAACTTCAATAAAATTCTGCTTTTATAAATAAACTTCACATGACAATGTTACCGCGATACAAAAAATAAAAAACCAGTTCATAATTGCTGTCACATTTTCCCCGTTATTTCCGAAATATTTAAGGAATGAATCGCGGGTTAATATTTTCCATCGGGGAGTGGAGGTCGAAGGCATCCATGCAAACCTTAAACACGCCCAATGTAGTTCATACCCCGATGGAAACTATTAATCTGCGATTCATTCCTTATATTTACATTAATTATTCTTTTCAATGACATAAAAAAAAAGCACACTTTGTATTTAAAATGTTTTTAGTCCAGATTTGCTTTGTACCGTGTGCCAGAACAGGTAAATACAGGAACAGGTAAATAGATCATCATTGAAACAGTGTAAACTGTGTAAGACACGCCTTTTTTTGAGACAAACGCTGCCTAACACTGAGAATGCGCATTCTCGTAACTTCCAGTGTGCATGTCAGCTGCATATCATTAGTTGGGAACACTCATACGTAATGTACACAATCAGGGTAGTTAGATGTGTGGTATACAGGACATGTGGGTAGTTAGATGTGTGGTATACAGGACATGTGGGTAGTTAGGTGTGTGGTATACAGGACATGTGGGTAGTTAGGTGTGTGGTATACAGGACATGTGGGTAGTTAGGTGTGTGGTATACAGGACATGTGGGTAGTTAGATGTGTGGTATACAGGACATGTGGGTAGCTAGATGTGTGGTATACAGGACATGTGGGTAGTTAGATGTGTGGTATACAGGACATGTGGGTAGTTAGATGTGTGGTATACAGGACATGTGGGTAGTTAGATGTGTGGTATACAGGACATGTGGGTAGTTAGATGTGTGGTATACAGGACATGTGGGTACCTAGATGTGTGGTATACAGGACATGTGGGTAGCTAGATGTATGATATACAGGACATGAGGGTAGCTAGATGTGTGGTATACAGGACATGTGGGTAGTTAGATGTGTGGTATACAGGACATGTGGGTAGCTAGATGTGTGGTATACAGGACATGTGGGTAGCTAGATGTATGATATACAGGACATGTGGGTAGCTAGATGTGTGGTATACAGGACATGTGGGTAGTTAGATGTGTGGTATACAGGACATGTGGGTAGTTAGATGTGTGGTATACAGGACATGTGGGTAGCTAGATATGTGGTATACAGGACATGTGGGTAGTTAGATGTGTGGTATACAGGACATGTGGGTAGTTAGATGTGTGGTATACAGGACATGTGGGTAGCTAGATGTGTGGTATACAGGACATGTGGGTAGCTAGATGTGTGGTATACAGGACATGTGGGTAGCTAGATGTATGATATACAGGACATGTGGGTAGCTAGATGTGTGGTATACAGGACATGTGGGTAGTTAGATGTGTGGTATACAGGACATGTGGGTAGTTAGATGTGTGGTATACAGGACATGTGGGTAGCTAGATATGTGGTATACAGGACATGTGGGTAGTTAGATGTGTGGTATACAGGACATGTGGGTAGTTAGATGTGTGGTATACAGGACATGTGGGTAGCTAGATGTGTGGTATACAGGACATGTGGGTAGCTAGATGTGTGGTATACAGGACATGTGGGTAGTTAGATGTGTGGTATACAGGACATGTGGGTAGCTAGATGTGTGGTATACAGGACATGTGGGTAGTTAGATGTGTGGTATACAGGACATGTGGGTAGCTAGATGTGTGGTATACAGGACATGTGGGTAGTTAGATGTATGATATACAGGACATGTGGGTAGCTAGATGTGTGGTATACAGGACATGTGGGTAGTTAGATGTGTGGAATACAGGACATGTGGGTAGTTAGATGTGTGGTATACAGGACATGTGGGTAGCTAGATGTGTGGTATACAGGACATGTGGGTAGCTAGATGTGTGGTATACAGGACATGTGGGTAGTTAGATGTGTGGTATACAGGACATGTGGGTAGCTAGATGTGTGGTATACAGGACATGTGGGTAGTTAGATGTGTGGTATACAGGACATGTGGGTAGTTAGATGTGTGGTATACAGGACATGTGGGTAGTTAGATGTGTGGTATACAGGACATGTGGGTAGCTAGATGTATGATATACAGGACATGTGGGTAGCTAGATGTGTGGTATACAGGACATGTGGGTAGCTAGATGTGTGGTATACAGGACATGTGGTAGTTAGATGTGTGGTATACAGGACATGTGGGTAGCTAGATGTGTGGTATACAGGACATGTGGTAGTTAGATGTGTGGTATACAGGACATGTGGGTAGCTAGATGTGTGGTATACAGGACATGTGGGTAGCTAGATGTGTGGTATACAGGACGTGTGGGTAGCTAGATGTGTGATATACAGGACATGTGGGTAGTTAGATGTGTGGTATACAGGACATGTGGGTAGTTAGATGTGTGGTATACAGGACATGTGGGTAGTTAGATGTGTGGTATACAGGACATGTGGGTAGTTAGATGTGTGGTATACAGGACATGTGGGTAGCTAGATGTGTGGTATACAGGACATGTGGGTAGCTAGATGTGTGGTATACAGGACATGTGGGTAGTTAGATGTGTGGTATACAGGACATGTGGGTAGCTAGATGTGTGGTATACAGGACATGTGGGTAGTTAGATGTGTGGTATACAGGACATGTGGGTAGTTAGATGTGTGGTATACAGGACATGTGGGTAGCTAGATGTGTGGTATACAGGACATGTGGGTAGCTAGATGTGTGGTATACAGGACATGTGGGTAGTTATATGTGTGGTATACAGGACATGTGGGTAGTTAGATGTGTGGTATACAGGACATGTGGGTAGTTAGATGTGTGGTATACAGGACATGTGGGTAGCTAGATGTGTGGTATACAGGACATGTGGGTAGCTAGATGTGTGGTATACAGGACATGTCATGTGGGTAGCTAGATGTGTGCTATACAGGACATGTGGGTAGCTAGATGTGTGCTATACAGGACATGTGGGTAGCTAGATGTGTGGTATACAGGACATGTGGGTAGTTAGATGTGTGCTATACAGGACATGTGGGTAGCTAGATGTGTGGTATACAGGACATGTGGGTAGTTAGATGTGTGGTATACAGGACATGTGGGTAGTTAGATGTGTGGTATACAGGACATGTGGGTAGTTAGATGTGTGGTATACAGGACATGTGGGTAGTTAGATGTGTGGTATACAGGACATGTGGGTAGCTAGATGTATGATATACAGGACATGTGGGTAGTTAGATGTGTGGTATACAGGACATGTGGGTAGCTAGATGTGTGGTATACAGGACATGTGGGTAGCTAGATGTGTGGTATACAGGACATGTGGGTAGTTATATGTGTGGTATACAGGACATGTGGGTAGTTAGATGTGTGGTATACAGGACATGTGGGTAGTTAGATGTGTGGTATACAGGACATGTGGGTAGCTAGATGTGTGTATACAGGACATGTGGGTAGCTAGATGTGTGGTATACAGGACATGTGGGTAGCTAGATGTGTGGTATACAGGACATGTGGGTAGTTAGATGTGTGGTATACAGGACATGTGGGTAGTTAGATGTGTGGTATACAGGACATGTGGGTAGTTAGATGTGTGGTATACAGGACATGTGGGTAGCTAGATGTGTGGTATACAGGACATGTGGGTAGCTAGATGTGTGGTATACAGGACATGTGGGTAGTTATATGTGTGGTATACAGGACATGTGGGTAGTTAGATGTGTGGTATACAGGACATGTGGGTAGTTAGATGTGTGGTATACAGGACATGTGGGTAGCTAGATGTGTGGTATACAGGACATGTGGGTAGCTAGATGTGTGGTATACAGGACATGTGGGTAGTTATATGTGTGGTATACAGGACATGTGGGTAGTTAGATGTGTGGTATACAGGACATGTGGGTAGTTAGATGTGTGGTATAGCGCAACATCTAAGCACATTCTAGTTGTGGGTCATAGATGAAAGTGGAACTTGATTTTTGCAACCCTTACTGGATTTTGCATTAGAAATATGGTAAGCTGTTAATATTATTACGATTTCTGGAAGATTCAACATAAACACGAGATTGAACAAATACACATGATATTCAACATATAAACATTAGATTCAACATGTAAACATTAGATTCAATTCATAAACATGAGATTCAACAAATCTCTATATATCTCTAAATATTTATTTGTACAATTATAAACTGGTTTACAATGAACAATTAAAAACTGGTTTACATTGAGCAATAATAAACTGGTTTACACGGAACAATTATACACTGGTTTACTGGCATGATTATAAACTGGCTAACATGGCACAGTCATTAAATGGTTTACATGAACAAATTATAAACTGGTTTACATGGCACAGCTATAAACTGGTTTACATGGGAAAATAATAAACTGGTTTAAATTCAACAATCATAAACTGGTTTACATGGGAAAATTATAAACTGGTTTACATGGGAAAATTATAAACTGGTTTAAATTCAACAATTATATAAACTGGTTTACATGTACATGCGAAAATTATAAACTGGTTTAAATTCAACAATTATAAACTGGTTTAAATTCAACAATTATAAACTGGTTTACAGTCTAACGTTAGAGAGAAAAGAAGGGAGAACAGAGCAAACTGCTAGTGAACACACATCACTGTACAAGATAGTTGAATATTAAAGCTGACATTTACGTGAGAGATGTTACAACATTTGTTTTCATTCAGTATCACTTTCTGTTAAAGTAAAAAGTCTTACTAAATACTTCAAATGATAATGCATAACAATCACGATGCCGAGACGCTCACCGTTTTAGGAAGGGACAACATTTCATAGTAGATGCTAGTGGAGAGCATATCGACCTTCATGAAAATTCAATTGAAAGAAATATGTCTTGTGGTTTGAGGTTTTGTAGTTTGAGGTTTTGGGGTTTGAAGTTTTGGGGTTTGAAGTTTTGGGGTTTGAAGTTTTGGGGTGGAGGACATATGATATTAAAAATCACAATGAATTTATTACATTGATATCTCCCGCCGACTGAATCAAAACAGTTCTACTAATTTTTCTTCTACACAATATATCAGTTGTTACATACTACGTTTCATCAAAATTGCTTTACAAGATGGGTGGGGGTGGCATTTTTGATTGGAAATGGTATGCTATTTGTGATCTACTAGTTGCAACGATGCTCAATACATGTACCAAGTTTCTACAAGTTGCAACGATGCTCAATACATGTACCAAGTTTCTACTAGTTGTAACGATACACAATACATGTACCAAGTTTCTACAAGTTGCAACGATACACAATACATGTACCAAGTTTCTACAAGTTGTAACGATACACAATACATGTACCAAGTTTCTACAAGTTGCAACGATACACAATACATGTACCAAGTTTCTACAAGTTGTAACGATACACAATACATGTGCCAAGTTTCTACAAGTTGTAACGATACACAATACATGTGCCAAGTTTCATAAAAATTAGGCCAAGCGGGTTTCAGACATAGTGGGCATAAAGATAAAGAATGGACAGCGGACGGCTGACCTATACTAATAACTGTCCCAGGTCCATCACTCTCAGCAGCTATAAAGACATTTTATGATACTTTATGATATTCTGTCAAAAATTTCAAAATTTTATTACAGTTTTATTAATTTAGGTCACACAGCATAATTATAATATGCACTTCCTTGATTAACTCTTTTACCGCCGAATAATTTCAAAGCAATGTGCAAACAACATAGATCCAGATCAGCCGCCGCCACGTCTGATCAGGATCTATGTTGTTTGCTATTCGGACAGGTGCTTCAGCTCCACTGTCTGAAGACCAATCAGCATACAGCCTGATCAGACGGCACGTTCTGTTCTGCCTGATCGGGTTTTCTGCTTTTTGCAAAGGCGCTTTTATGCGACATTGGCAGTGAAAGAGCTAAAGATAAATAGCCAAGCTGGGTAGGATGCTTTATCCAAGTACCAATCACGGTTCTTGTATCGCCGAGAACAAAGATTTACAACATGAAATAAGCCGACACAAATCATATTACACGATTAGAAAGTTTTGCGTATTTATTATAACACGTACCAGGAGAGTCAAAGTTTGGCTCGTCGATCTGATATTCGCTGTCGTCAGTGGACTCGATGTCGTCTGCTGATAACATCTCATCATCTGAGCTGTGCCGATATTCAAACACAGTCAACGTGTTGGTCAATGATTCCCTGCAATAAACAGCATAGATGATGACAATAATCCCCTTAACCCTTTCCATGCTGAGTAAATAAAATCACATATGTGAATAACATAGATCCAGATCAGACGCGGCGTTACACCAGGATCTATGTTCTATGTTGTTTGCTATTCAGTCAAATATGTTAGCTCCACTATCCGAATAGCAAGACGTCGCTTTGATACAGGAAAAATAATATGTCAGAGTTTGTGATGGTAGCACTCTATTAACCATAGATAGATTAGAGCCCAATTTGGCATTTGACCTTAAAGTGTGACCGTGACCTAGAATATATGTGAATGAAACTTACGCTCTGCACGTCGTCTTGATGACAGTTTTGTAAAACTATATGAAGTCATTTAGATGATACGGACAAAACACAAAATATTATGAAATATAGCTATTTAAGTTTCAAGTGAGTGACCGTCACCTTGTAACAATATGGTTATATTATATACTATTTGATACCAGTTTCTTAAGTTGAAGAGTTATGGACTGGAGAGCAATACTAGTTATTGATATGTCAGCGCTTAACTTAACTTTACTTCGCACATAGCTTGAACATGACAGAAATAGATCTACCATTCCTCGCATATTGGAAGAAGCTTTGAATCAATTTCAAAATTACAGGCACAAGAAATTACTATAATAATAAATATATAGCCAAATCCATTGCACGGCTGCTAAGGACATGTGCTAATGACTGCAGGATAATCAAAGGTTACCTGCTGTCATCCAGTATATGAGAGGGTATGACTTACTTTTCTTTGCGTATAGTCTGTATATGAGAGGGTATGACTTACTTTTCTTCACCTATAGTCTGTATATGAGAAGGTATGACTTACTTTTCTTCACCTATAGTCTGTATATGAGAGGGTATGACTTACTTTTCTTCACATATAGTCTGTATATGAGAAGTTATGACTTACTTTTCTTCACCTATAGTCTGTATATGAGAGGGTATGACTTACTTTTCTTCATGTATAGTCTGTATATGAGAGGGTATGACTTACTTTTCTTCGCGTATAGTCTGTATATGAGAGGGTATGTCTTACTTTTCTTCACCTATAGTCTGTATATGAGAGGGTATGACTTACTTTTCTTCACCTATAGTCTGTATATGAGAGGGTATGACTTACTTTTCTTCACGTATAGTCTGTATATGAGAAGGATGATTTACTTTTCTTCGAGTATAGTCTGTATATGAGAGGGTATGACTTACTTTTCTTCGCGTATAGTCTGTATATGAGAGTTTATGACACGTTCTTCAAGTGTCTCTGGATCCTCGGAAAAATGTGTTGGTCCTTCTTGCGGTGTTCTCACATTCTTGACAAACAAAATAAATGTTCAAAATCAGGAATAATGACCAGTAAGTGTGCAAGTGACCTACAGACCTGCATCTAAGTGTGCAAGTGACTTACAGACCTGCATCTAAGTGTGCAAGTGACTTACATGCATCTAAGTGTGCAAGTGACTTACAGACCTGCATCTAAGTGTGCAAGTGACTTACAGACCTGCATCTAAGTGTGCAAGTGACATACAGACCTGCATCTAAGTGTGCAAGTGACCTACAGACCTGCATCTAAGTGTGCAAGTGACTTACAGACCTGCATCTAAGTGTGCAAGTGACTTACAGACCTGCATCTAAGTGTGCAAGTGACTTACAGACCTGCATATAAGTGTGCAAGTGACTTACAGACCTGCATCTAAGTGTGCAAGTGACCTACAGACCTGCATCTAAGTGTGCAAGTGACTTACAGACCTGCATCTAAGTGTGCAAGTGACTTACAGACCTGCATCTAAGTGTGCAAGTGACTTACAGACCTGCATCTAAGTGTGCAAGTGACTTACAGACCTGCATCTAAGTGTGCAAGTGACTTACAGACCTGCATCTAAGTGTGCAAGTGACATACAGACCTGCATCTAAGTGTGCAAGTGACTTACAGACCTGCATCTAAGTGTGCAAGTGACCTACAGACCTGCATCTAAGTGTGCAAGTGACCTACAGACCTGCATCTAAGTGTGCAAGTGACCTACAGACCTGCATCTAAGTGTGCAAGTGACCTACAGACCTGCATCTAAGTGTGCAAGTGACTTACAGACCTGCATCTAAGTGTGCAAGTGACCTACAGACCTGCATCTAAGTGTGCAAGTGACTTACAGACCTGCATCTAAGTGTGAAAGTGACCTACAGACCTGCATCTAAGTGTGCAAGTGACTTACAGACCTGCATCTAAGTGTGCAAGTGACCTACAGACCTGCATCTAAGTGTGCAAGTGACCTACAGACCTGCATCTAAGTGTGCAAGTGACCTACAGACCTGCATCTAAGTGTGCAAGTGACCTACAGACCTGCATCTAAGTGTGCAAGTGACCTACAGACCTGCATCTAAGTGTGCAAGTGACCTACAGACCTGCATCTAAGTGTGCAAGTGACCTACAGACCTGCATCTAAGTGTGCAAGTGACCTACAGACCTGCATCTAAGTGTGCAAGTGACCTACAGACCTGCATCTAAGTGTGCAAGTGACTTACAGACCTGCGTCTAAGTGTGCAAGTGACCTACATACCTGCATCTAAGTGTGCAAGTGACTTACAGACCTGCATCTAAGTGTGCAAGTGACTTACAGACCTGCAACTAAGTGTGCAAGTGACCTACAGACCTGCATCTAAGTGTGCAAGTGACCTACAGACCTGCATCTAAGTGTGCAAGTGACTTACAGACCTGCATCTAAGTGTGCAAGTGACTTACAGACCTGCATCTAAGTGTGCAAGTGACTTACAGACCTGCATCTAAGTGTGCAAGTGACTTACAGACCTGCATCTAAGTGTGCAAGTGACTTACAGACCTGCATCTAAGTGTGCAAGTGACTTACAGACCTGCATCTAAGTGTGCAAGTGACTTACAGACCTGCATCTAAGTGTGCAAGTGACCTACAGACCTGCATCTAAGTGTGCAAGTGACTTACATACCTGCATCTAAGTGTGCAAGTGACCTACAGACCTGCATCTAAGTGTGCAAGTGACTTACAGACCTGCATCTAAGTGTGCAGGTGACCTACATACCTGCATCTAAGTGTGCAAGTGACTTACAGACCTGCATCTAAGTGTGCAAGTGACTTACAGACCTGCATCTAAGTGTGCAAGTGACTTACAGACCTGCATCTAAGTGTGCAAGTGACTTACAGACCTGCATCTAAGTGTGCAAGTGACTTACAGACCTGCATCTAAGTGTGCAAGTGACCTACAGACCTGCATCTAAGTGACCTACAGACCTGCATCTAAGTGTGCAAGTGACTTACAGACCTGCATCTAAGTGTGCAAGTGACCTACAGACCTGCATCTAAGTGTGCAAGTAACCTACAGACCTGCATCTAAGTGTGCAAGTCACCTACAGACCTGCATCTAAGTGTGCAAGTGACCTACAGAATTCCGTGTTATGTGCGACACATTGATTCAATATGGTGAATATTGCTGGGCGTAACTATGATATTTCTAAATAAAAGCTACTTCCGTACACCATCCCAATCTCCCAAATGCTCTCAACAACATACACCTCCGTACAACATCCACTACCATCACCCAAACTGTAGCAACTCTCAACAAGAAACACCTCCATACAACACCCACTACCATTTCCCAAACTGTAACATCTCTCAACAATAAACACCTCCATACAACATCCACTACCATCTGCCAAACAGTAACATCTCTCAACAACAACCACTTGTATACAACATCCACTTGTAACCTCCATACAACATCCACTTGTAACCTCCATACAACATCCACTTGTAACCTCCATACAACATCCACTTGTAACCTCCATACAACATCCACGTGTAACCTCCGTACAACATCCACTTGTAACCTCCATACAACATCCACTTGTAACCTCCGTACAACATCCACTTGTAACCTCCATACAACATCCACTTGTAACCTCCATACAACTTCCACTTGTAACCTCCATACAACATCCACTTGTAACCTCCATACAACATCCACTTGTAACCTTCATACAACTTCCACTTGTAACCTCCATACAGCATCCACTTGTAACCTCCATACAACATCCACTTGTAACCTCCATACAACATCCACTTGTAACCTCCATACAGCATCCACTTGTAACCTCCATACAGCATCCACTTGTAACCTCCATACAACATCCACTGGTAACCTCCATACAACATCCACTTGTAACCTCCATACAACATCCACTTGTAACCTCCATACAACATCCACTGGTAACCTCCATACAACATCCACTTGTAACCTCCGTACAACATCCACTTGTAACCTCCATACAACATCCACTTGTAACCTCCATACAACATCCACTTGTACCCTCCATACAACATCCACTTGTAACCTCCATACAGCATCCACTTGTAACCTCCATACAACATCCACTTGTAACCGTGGCTACTACACAATACCAAGTAATGGAGAGCAGGACTTACATGTCTGGTGTTTCTCCTGCTGGCACGGACGACAGACAGTCTATCGATAGCCGTCGCCTCAGCGGTCTCCAGGGTACTGATGTCATGTAACGTCGTCCTCAGCTTGTAGGATTGTTCCTGCAAGATCTTCTCTATGCATCTGCAATGTACACACATGAACATTACATCCATTACATTTATTAGTAATTATCAATATTATTAATGTGTTTGCACAACTCATATATTCAGTCACGTTGTTTGTTACAATCTAGTATTTTGGTGAGGGCCGTAACTAATGTTGTTAAAACAACCCATTTGCTTCAACATTTATGACAATTCTTGTGCAAAACAATGACATGAATCGTATACGCTATGCATAATTATACAAGTGTGTTCATTTGTTTTGTTCTGTACATTGTATATATAGAATGAACACAATAAAATATGATTAAACAAAATATTTTTAAAACTTAAGCGAGTAAACGTCCACATGTATTTCGCAATACTTAGATAATGGTTGTGGCCATTATAAGAGTAACATTTGCAAGGTGCTTGTGACGACACAACCGCTCCACGACAGTTTTTATCATAATAAATGTTACCAGCAGGCAACCGAAATAGCCTAAATCGTGGACTGCAAATGAACTACAGTCAAATAATGTCAATATACCATTGTAGTCTCACAATGTATTGTCAGATTAAATTTTAAGCTGAACATAATTATAAGTTTTTTATATTAATTGTTGATTTAAGCGTGTCCGGTACACGCCCGTGATTCCCTATGTAAGACATTATTTGGAAATAGGCGACAATCAAAACAGAAGGACTCTATGATAAAATGCTCGTGTTCTATTTATGCATTGTTTGTACTGAATGAAGGTTGCCGACTGTCGGAGGTTAGCTAGTTTTGCTTACAAATGTTACCTGGAGACTGGATGGTTGCCTGGAGACTGAATGGTTACCTGGAGACGGGATGGTTACCTGGAGACTGGATGGTTACCTGGAGACTGGATGTTTGCCTGGAGACTGGATGGTTACCTGGAGACTGGATGGTTGCCTGGAGACTGGATGGTTACCTGGATACTGGATGGTTGCCTTGAGACTGAGTGTCCTAGTTTTACTTACAACAGTTGCATGGAGACTGGTTGGTTACCTGGAGACTGGATGGTTGCCTGGAGACTGAATGGTTACCTGGATACTGGATGGTTGCCTTGAGACTGAGTGTCCTAGTTTTACTTACAACAGTTGCCTGGAGACTGGATGGTTACCTGGAGACTGGATGGTTGCCTTGAGACTGAGTGTCCTAGGTTTACTTACAACGGTTGCATGGAGACTGGTTGGCTAGTTTTACTTAGAACTGTTGTCTGGAGACTGGCTGTCTAGTGTTACCTCTATATGTTTCCTGGAGACTGAATGGTTGCCTGGAGACTGAATGGTTGCCTGGAGACTGACTGGCTAGTTTTATTTATAGTTGTTGCCCGGAAACAGACATGCAATTTTTACTTACAACTGTTGCCTGGAGACCTGTACAAGCATCTCTTGGGCCTGCACAATCTTGTTGGTTCGTAGTAAACACGGAGCAAATATAATAGAAAGGCTGTTCACCGTCATCTTGTTGCTCCTCTCATGATGCGCCACTCTGTAAGAATTTATAATACGAGTCAATGGCATTTATCACCACAGTTAGTAGAAGACTTGGAGTTAGCTTGTGGAAACTGAATAATGTAACTTTGGGAAAATGTGTACAGCAACTTCGGGAAACTGAGAACTGTAGCTTCAGGAAACTGAGAACTATAGCTTTGGGTAACCGAGTCCTGTAGCTTCGGGAAAGTGAGTACTGTAGCTTCGGGGAACCGAGTCCTGTAGCTTCAGGAAAGTGAGTACTGTAGCTTCGGGGAACCGAGTACTGTAACTCTGGGGAACTGAGTACTGCAGCTTTGGGGAACTGAGTACTGCAGCTTCAGGGAACTGAGTACTGCAGCTTTGGGAAACTGAGTCCTGCAGCCTCGAGTAACTGAGTCCTGTAGCTTCGGCAAACCGAGTACTGTAACTTCGGGAAACTGAGTACTGCAGCTTTGGGGAACTGAGTAGTGCAGCTTTAGGAAACTGAGTCCCGCAGCCTCGATCTACTGATAACTGTAGCTTCAGTAAACTGAATACTGTAGTTTATACAAATTTATTTTAGCTCGATTGCGAAACAAGTTATTTCAACTTATATAAATCACTCTCGAGACCTCATTCCTGATGTAATCCATCGCCACGAGGGAGAGAGAAGTGGAAGTCGTGATAGCGCAGTGGATGCGCGTTCGCTTCAGGTGCGAAAGGTCCTGATTTCGAGCCCCACTGGAGCCGTTACGATTGTGCCCTTAGGCAATGCATTTAAATTCCACATTGCCTCTTCTCTCTCTCACTGAATACTGTAGCTTTGGTAAACTGAGTACGGTAGCTTCAGTAAACTGAGTACTGCTGATTCGGGGAAACTAGTACTGCAGCTTCAGGAAACCAAGTACTGTGGCTTTGGGGAACTGAGTACTGTAGCTTCGGTAAACCAAGTACTGTAGCTTCAGGAAACTGAGTACTGTAGCTTCGGTAAACCAAGTACTGTTGCTTCAGGAAACTGAGTACTGTAGCTTTGGTAAACCAAGTACTGTTGCTTCAGGAAACTGAGTACTGTAGCTTCGGGGTACTGAGTACTGTATCTTTGGAGAATTGAGTACTGTAGCTTCGGGGAACTGAGTACTGCAGCTTTGGTAAACCAAGTACTGTAGCTTCGGGGAACTGAGTACTGTAGCTTCGGGGAACTGAGTACTGTAGCTTCGGGAAACTGAGTACTGTAGCTTGGAGAACTGAGTACTGTAATTTGGAGAACTGAGTACTGCAGCTTCGGGAAACTGAGTACTGCAGATTCTGGAAACTGATTACTGTAACCTTGGGACACTGAGTACTGTAGCTCCGGGAAACTGAGAATATGATTATACACGGAATATTTAGAAAATAGGATAAACCAAACTTTGCATAATATTTCTATAAATGAAACTAGCTATTTACCTGGCCAGATGGAATATAAGTCTTTCTAGAACATCGTGATTTACTTTGGGTAATCTTTCAATCAGGGAAAATAACACTTGTATAGCTTCCTTACCATCATGGATTTCTGTAAAACAAAAGCACAAAATACAGTCCCATATACAAAATACAGTCCCATATACAAAATACAGTCCCATATACAAAATACAGTCCCATATACAAAATACAGTCCCATATACAAAATACAGTCCCATATACAAAATACAGTCCAATATACAAAATACAGTCCCATATACAAAATACAGTCCCATATACAAAATACAGTCCCATATACAAAATACAGTCCCATATACAAAATACAGTCCCATATACAAAATACAGTCCCATATACAAAATACAGTCCCATATACAAAATACAGTCCCATATACAAAATACAGTCCCATATACAAAATACAGTCCCATATACAAAATACAGTCCAATATACAAAATACAGTCCAATATACAAAATACAGTCCCATATACAAAATACAGTCCAATATACAAAATACAGTCCCATATACAAAATACAGTCCCATATACAAAATACAGTCCCATATACAAAATACAGTCCCATATACAAAATACAGTCCCATATACAAAATACAGTCCCATATACAAAATACAGTCCCATATACAAAATACAGTCCCATATACAACATACAGTCCAATATACAAAATACAGTCCCAGATACAAAATACAGTCCAATATACAAAATACAGTCCAATATACAAAATACAGTCCAATATACAAAATACAGTCCAATATACAAAATACAGTCCAATATACAAAATACAGTCCCATATACAAAATAGTCCAATAAATAAAATATAGTCCCATGTACAAAATACAGTCCATTATACAAAATACAGCCCAATATTTTTCAGTCTTAAATTGTAACAATTGTACAGTCCCACCTCCCCAAACGTCACCTCCCAGGAGCAACACCCTCTTTATAACGTCACTTTTATTCCCTCCCATTGGATTTTAATGTAATTTCACCTCTCACGAACGACACCTCTCAACAACGCACAACGACAGTCAATTTCCCACCCATCGATGCGTAAAACCTCCCAAGAACAGACAATAATCCCAAAATATCTTGTACATGTATTTCCCAATTCTAAAAATAGCTAACAATAGAATCGCACTATGTATACGTCTGGTTTCCTAACAGTTATGTGTTTGAATATTTATATATACAAATTGCGGATGGGAACCAGGTTATTAGGAATCCATTTATGTGATCAATTATAAAAGGCCGACCATATTTTGAAAACAAACTTACAATTAGCGCTATTTATGGAGCTTCTTTTATTATGAAATTTAGCATGGAAGTGATAATTGCCGTGATACGACGGATATGTTTTATTTTGTTTGTTTTTTATACAATTGAAATGCGTAATTTATCAGATGTTTTGACTTTGATGTATTGAAAACATAAATTGTTAAATGTACACAATTGTCTAGATTTGCATAATCTGGGGGATTTTAACACATTGTGTCCTCAGCTGGACCTCAGAGTAAAATCAGTGACTTTTTTAAGCAAACATAAAATCTGTGTTTAGTTTCAGACTGATATATGTATACTGTATAGTTATATGTATTAAAAAGAAGTTGAATTTTCAATGCTTTTGAGTCAGTTTTAGAATTTTTTAAAATATTTACCGAAAGTACAATTGTACATAGATTCTGTATACTCTATATTCAATTCAGTATGAGCCACCGACTATAAACTGACTATTCGCGCATTTCCAGACTTCAAAAAGTTGAACCTCCCTAGAACAACAACCTCTCTACAACAACCAATCTCGATGTATCCGGATGGTGTTTGCTCTAGAGAGGTTTGACTGTACTTGTATAATTGTTTAAGTATAACATGCATTGTAGAAAAAATAGGTACATAATTGTTTGTAAAACACATATTTTAGTGAAACACAAACACATATTTTATGTTTTTATCTTTCGCATAAAACAACAAAGGAAATTCAACACATTTTTATTACAGCTAATTACAAAACCATTGACTTGTGAAATCATAAAACAATACACAACTTAATACCAAACTCACGTCTGACCCTAATAAAACTTAACAGTCTTTCAGTTGGGACTTTAAACCAAGGTCTTGTGTCGGTGCATTACACTGTGCACGTAAAAGAACCAGAGGAGACACTGGAATGGGTCTGTATCATTGCACTATCCTCCAAAATCTAAAATGACTAATCTCTTCAGGAGGCGTCGCTCATATGGGCAACCGGTAGCGACGATAAATAAATGTAAAACACACACACACAAACCATAGACAGGTACAATCATACAAGTAACACAGTATTCGAATTGTGTGAGCATGCAGTAAGTTCTTCTGAGAATTAACTCTTTTCTTTGCATGCTGAGTAAAATAAAGGCTTATAAATAGGCCAAATAATTGTAGCAGACGACAATTCATTAATGTGTTTGTTGTTTTAAAAAACTGAAAAGTCTAATTGTAATGAAATTGCCTGACATGTTTCACTGTTAATTTCACCGCTAGCGTGCAAAGAGTAAAGCAACAACAAATTTGTTCTTAACGCCTAACAATGAGATGGAACTGCACATTTTGCAGGACACAGATCATATATGATGATTATACAGTACTGTTAACCGAGAAATGTGTTGAAATAGTCCACCGATATATACTCAGACAAACAAACCAGGTGGATACGTAGTGGGTTCAGACAAACAAACCAGGTGGATACGTAGTGGGTTCAGACAAACAAGCCAGGTGGATATGTAGTGGGTTCAGACAAACAAACCAGGTGGATACGTAGTGGGTTCAGACAAACAAACCAGGTGGATACGTAGTGGGTTCAGACAAACAAGCCAGGTGGATACGTAGTGGGTTCAGACAAACAAGCCAGGTGGATACATAGTGGGTTCAGACAAACAAACCAGGTGGATACGTAGTGGGTTCAGACAAACAAGCCAGGTGGATACATAGTGGGTTCAGACAAACAAACCAGGTGGATATGTAGTGGGTTCAGACATACAAGCCAGGTGGATATGTAGTGGGTTTATACAAACAAACCAGGTGGATATGTAGTGGGTTCAGACAAACAAACCAGGTGGATATGTAGTGGGTTTATACAAACAAACCAGGTGGATATGAAGTGGGTTCAGACAAACAAACCAGGTGGATACATAGTGGGTTCAGACAAACAAGCCAGGTGGATACGTAGTGGGTTCAGACATACAAGCCAGGTGGATATGTAGTGGGTTTAGACAAATAAACCAGGTGGATATGAAGTGGGTTCAGACAAACAAACCAGGTGGATATGTAGTGGGTTCAGACAAACAAACCAGGTGGATATGTATTGGGTTCAGACAAACAAACCAGGTGGATATGAAGTGGGTTCAGACAAACAAACCAGGTGGATATGTAGTGGGTTTAGACAAACAAACCAGGTGGATATGTAGTGGGTTCAGACAAACAAACCAGGTGGACATGTAGTGGGTTCAGACAAACAAACCAGGTGGATATGTAGTGGGTTCAGAAAAACAAACCAGGTGGATATGTAGTGGGTTCAGACAAACAAACCAGGTGGATATGTAGTGGGTTCAGACAAACAAACCAGGTGGATATGTAGTGGGTTCAGACAAACAAACCAGGTGGATATGTAGTGGGTTCAGACAAACAAACCAAGTGGATACATAGTGGGTTCAGACAAACAAACCAGGTGGATATGTAGTGGGTTCAGACAAACAAGCCAGGTGGATACATAGTGGATTTTGTGTCATGTCTGATTGTCAACTGCCTATTAACAGTTAATCAAATTGACATTTACCAGACGCTTGTATAAATTCATCGTAGAATTCGAATGTCAGCAATGGTTCTGGCAGCTCACGGAAGAACGTTTTCAATGTACAAGTAAGTACATGTACCGGATACTCTTCTATATTAACATCTGCAAACATAGCAAAACAATGGTGATTTACAGCAGACTTCACTAGACTGTAAATATAGCAAATCAATGGTGATTTACAGCAGACTTCACTAGACTGTAAACATAGCAAAACAATGGTGATTTACAGCAGACTTCACTAGACTGTAAACATAGCAAAACAATGGTGATTTACAGCAGACTTCACTAGACTGTAAATATAGCAAATCAATGGTGATTTACAGCAGACTTCACTAGACTGTAAATATAGCAAAACAATGGTGATTTACAGCAGACTTCACTAGACTGTAAATATAGCAAATCAATGGTGATTTACAGCAGACTTCACTAGACTGTAAATATAGCAAAACAATGGTGATTTACAGCAGACTTCACTAGACTGTAAACATAGCAAAACAATGGTGATTTACAGCAGACTTCACTAGACTGTAAATATAGCAAATCAATGGTGATTTACAGCAGACTTCACTAGACTGTAAACATAGCAAAACAATGGTGATTTACAGCAGACTTCACTAGACTGTAAATATAGCAAATCAATGGTGATTTACAGCAGACTTCACTAGACTGTAAATATAGCAAAACAATGGTGATTTACAGCAGACTTCACTAGACTGCAAACATAGCAAATCAATGGTGATTTACAGCAGACTTCACTAGACTGTAAATATAGCAAATCAATGGTGATTTACAGCAGACTTCACTAGACTGCAAACATAGCAAAACCATGGTGATTTACAGCAGACTTCACTAGACTGTAAATATAGCAAATCAATGGTGATTTACAGCAGACTTCACTAGACTGTAAACATAGCAAAACAATGGTGATTTACAGCAGACTTCACTAGACTGCAAACATAGCAAATCAATGGTGATTTACAGCAGACTTCACTAGACTGCAAACATAGCAAATCAATGGTGATTTACAGCAGACTTCACTAAACTGCAAACATAGCAAAACAATGGTGATTTACAGCAGACTTCACTAGACTGTAAATATAGCAAAACAATGGTGATTTACAGCAGACTTCACTAGACTGTAAATATAGCAAATCAATGGTGATTTACAGCAGACTTCACTAGACTGTAAATATAGCAAAACAATGGTGATTTACAGCAGACTTCACTAGACTGCAAACATAGCAAAACAATGGTGATTTACAGCAGACTTCACTAGACTGTAAATATAGCAAAACAATGGTGATTTACAGCAGACTTCACTAGACTGCAAACATAGCAAAACAATGGTGATTTACAGCAGACTTCACTAGACTGTAAATATAGCAAAACAATGGTGATTTACAGCAGACTTCACTAGACTGTAAATATAGCAAATCAATGGTGATTTACAGCAGACTTCACTAGACTGCAAACATAGCAAATCAATGGTGATTTACAGCAGACTTCACTAGACTGCAAACATAGCAAAACAATGGTGATTTACAGCAGACTTCACTAGACTGTAAATATAGCAAATCAATGGTGATTTACAGCAGACTTCACTAGACTGTAAATATAGCAAATCAATGGTGATTTACAGCAGACTTCACTAGACTGTAAATATAGCAAAACAATGGTGATTTACAGCAGACTTCACTAGACTGTAAACATAGCAAAACAATGGTGATTTACAGCATACTTCACTAGACTGTAAACATAGCAAAACAATGGTGATTTACAGCAGACTTCACTAGACTGTAAATATAGCAAAACAATGGTGATTTACAGCAGACTTCACTAGACTGCAAACATAGCAAAACAATGGTGATCTACAGCAGACTTCACTAGACTGTAAATATAGCAAAACAATGGTGATTTACAGCAGACTTCACTAGACTGTAAATATAGCAAAACAATGGTGATTTACAGCAGACTTCACTAGACTGCAAACATAGCGAATCAATGGTGATTTACAGCAGACTTCACTAGACTGTAAATATAGCAAATCAATGGTGATTTACAGCAGACTTCACTAGACTACAAACATAGCAAAACAATGGTGATTTACAGCAGACTTCACTAGACTGTAAATATAGCAAATCAATGGTGATTTACAGCAGACTTCACTAGACTGTAAATATAGCAAAACAATGGTGATTTACAGCAGACTTCACTAGACTGCAAACATAGCAAATCAATGGTGATTTACAGCAGACTTCACTAGACTGCAAACATAGCAAATCAATGGTGATTTACAGCATACTTCACTAGACTGTAAATATAGCAAAACAATGGTGATTTACAGCAGACTTCACTAGACTGTAAATATAGCAAATCAATGGTGATTTACAGCAGACTTCACTAGACTGTAAATATAGCAAAACAATGGTGATTTACAGCAGACTTCACTAGACTGCAAACATAGCAAATCAATGGTGATTTACAGCAGACTTCACTAGACTGCAAACATAGCAAATCAATGGTGATTTACAGCATACTTCACTAGACTGTAAATATAGCAAAACAATGGTGATTTACAGCAGACTTCACTAGACTGTAAATATAGCAAATCAATGGTGATTTACAGCAGACTTCACTAGACTGTAAATATAGCAAAACAATGGTGATTTACAGCAGACTTCACTAGGCTGTAAATATAGCAAAACAATGGTGATTTACAGCAGACTTCACTAGACTGCAAACATAGCAAAACAATGGTGATTTACAGTAGACTTCACTAATCTGTAAATATAGAAAAACAATGGTGATTTACAGCAGACTTCACTAGACTGTAAATATAGCAAATCAATGGTGATTTACAGCAGACTTCACTAGACTGTAAATATAGCAAATCAATGGTGATTTACAGCAGACTTCACTAGACTGTAAATATAGCAAATCAATGGTGATTTACAGCAGACTTCACTAGACTGTAAATATAGCAAATCAATGGTGATTTACAGCAGACTTCACTAGACTGCAAACATAGCAAAACAATGGTGATTTACAGCAAATTTCACTAGAATGTAAATATAGCAAAACAATGGTGATTTACAGCAGACTTCACTAGACTGTAAACATAGCAAAACAATGGTGATTTACAGCAGACTTCACTAGACTGTAAATAAAGCAAATCAATGGTGATTTACAGCAGACTTCACTAGACTGCAAACATAGAAAAACAATGGTGATTTACAGCAAATTTCACTAGAATGTAAATATAGCAAAACAATGGTGATTTACAGCAGATTTCACTAGACTGCAAATATAGCAAAACCATGGTGATTTACAGCAGATTTCACTAGACTGTAAATATAGCAAAACAACACTTCACTAGATTTACAGCAGACTTCACTAGACTGTAAATATAGCAAAATAACACTTCTCTAGATTTACAGCAGACGTCACTAGACTGTAAATATAGCAAAACAATGGTATTTACAGCAGACTTCACTAGACTGTAAATATAATAAGTAATTCATCCGGGGATAGCTGTTCATAGACGTTTACTTATGTCCGTACATTAGACAGTTATCTCCCTTGAACATAATCCCACTATAATTATGATATTCTGTATTTAGAAGCTCGCACAGAAATATTTTGTAAGTTACTCTACAATACTGTAAAAGGGAAAATGTTTGCGAAGGATTCATTTTAGCTAATAAAGCGTTTGCTAAATACTACTTTGCTAAAATTGATCCTAGCGTACATGGTGGCTTTATTTTGGCGAAAATCTTCACACAAAAAAAACCAGATAAACATTATCGATTTGTCTACTAAATTGACCAGTGTCGATGTAACTTTTGGGCAACAATAAAATCTGTACCCGTCAAATATCGCGCCGACGTATTGTTAAGGTTACAAGTCTGTATGTACAAGTCTGCCAAAATAAACTTCTGTTCTGTTCTGTTCTGTTAAGGTTACAGTAGTATTAAAGCTGTATCAAGACTAACATTTAGGCTGGCAAGTTTGTGAGTACAAGAGATGGCTCCCAATAACATACCTCTTAGTCCAGTATCCAGGGCGGCTTTGAGCAAGTTGATTTTGTGAGCTAACCCAGGTTTCCTATAGATTCCTTCTGTGTATAAACCATGAGTCTCTATAGACATAATGAGATTCTCCATGAAAACCGGGACCGTATCTTCTGCACTAACAAGACTTGGTAATGGAATGCTGAACACCTTCGTTCCAACCACTATCTGTAATACACAAACACAGCGTTATCACCCACTCTCCCATAATTATCTTTATCACATAACTTTGCCTGTATTCAGTGTAAAACAACAATTACATATTTTCTTATATGTCCACACTCTTAATAACACATGGAAGGATTCTCATTGGTCGCAGAATATGACACTGACAGCTTGCAATACACATTTGACATATACATGTTGTTTTTGTGTTCATGCTTTATTTTTTACCACTGTAACCTATCATCTCTGATGGTCACGGGTTCAAGCCCCGCTCAGACCGTGTCTCATTTATATGAAAAAGTTGGCAGTTTCTTACAGAGGTTGGTGCACCCAAGTACTGGTTAACCGCTGGAGCCTGCCCAGGAAAGGTGTTGTTAGGTAAACTGCCCGTTGCTCAAATGGGAAACCGGTAGCGACGTTAAATAAACTTAAATAAGAAATTTAAAAAAAAATGCTTTATTTATTGAAAAATCAACTGCTTAGATCAATAAAATGCTAAATATGCACTAGTGGAAACAGAGATTAAAAATATTTTGTCGATTATTTGCGTAAATTTGTTTGATTATCAGGGACTATTTACTATGGCGTATGTATGCACACGAATGTTCAAAAATATACTGGCAAACAGAAACATTTTTTCACATTAATTTTATGGTTATTGTGGTAATGTGATAAAAAGGATCTTACACAAGTGGTGATTTCACACCATAATTTATGAGTAATTTTGGAATTTTGCCAAAAGGCGCGCTTAATAGAAAAACTTCCAAAACTCGTTTCATGAAATACGGTATGAAACCTGTGACCATCAGAGATGATAGGCTACAGTGGTAAAAAATAAAGCATGAACACAAAAACAACATGTCTGCTATATTATTAAAACTGGGAACCACAATTTTGCTTCTAGCATTTACAAGAAATTTCATAAAAGACAATTTGTCCGATTTGTGTGCAAAGAAACGAGAACCAGCACATATTTTGCTTGCTGAAAATACAAAGAGCTAAGAGAGCCAGGAACAAGTGATGATACTGTTAGAAGGGAATAAGTACTACGGACAAAATAGTACTATACAAGGTAGTTTTTTGCAATAGAAATGATTTCTCAGCTGTCCAATAACTGAACTGGAACCAGTACTGGGTTAGTTAGGTGACTGGAACCCACATTTCTCAGCTGTCCAATAACTGAACTGGAACCAGTACTGGGTTAGTTAGGTGACTGGAACCCACATTTCTCAGCTGTCCAATAACTGAACTGGAACCAGTACTGGGTTAGTTAGGTGACTGGAACCCACATTTCTTAGCTGAACTGGGTTTGTATGGCGGCTATTACAACATCGGATCATATTTATTTGAGCTACATCTTGCACAGATGCTTCACACAAAGTTTCGTCGATATTAACAAAATGGTTTCATAGGAGATGTCTTTTAAAGCAAAATTTTGGCTGACAAGACGCATAACGCCGGATGACTCACCGATACCAATATTTTCAAGATGGTGGCTGCTACGGCGGCCATCTTGCGTTACAGCTGGGAATGATTTCAGATATTTGGGATAGCTGGGTATGGTAGGGTGGATAGCTGGGGATGTGCATGCACTGCAGTATTACAGGTATATTGTAGCTGGCCATCCATCCCATATTCGGTGAAATATTGGCACCTTTGACATGAGGTTTCGGCACTGAATGTTTTGAAACAAAGATACAGGTAAGGTATGTACTTACAGGACTGTTCAAATCTTGAGCTCCCTTACAGGGCGAGGTCGTCTTATTCAAACATTTTCTATGACAGGCGTATTTACAGACTGAAATATAAACACATCCAGATTGTAGATAACCCATATTACAAAATATAATTCTGAGTAAAACTTAAACAACCACTCATACGACATACAGGGACAAGAGCACCACAAATGGATGCTTACATTAGTAAATGGGCATCTACACTCCAATTGATGCCGAATGTTAATACTCACCAATAAGACAAGTATTGTACAACAAGTTAATGGCTTCAAAGTGGCGTGGGCGAGTGCTGAAACAAAACCAGCTTGTTTCGACTCGATAATTGATGACTTTTTGTGTGTTTTACGTTTATTTATCGTCGCTACCGGTTGCTCATATGAGCGACACCTCCTGAAGAGATTAGTAATTTTAAATTGTTGGAGGATAGTGCAATGATACAGACAGAGACCAATTCCAGAGTCTCCTCTGGTTCTTTTACGTGCACGGTGTAAACCACTGACACAAGACCTCGGTTTAACGTCCCATCCGAAAGACTGTTATGTTATTCGGGTCAGACGGGGGATCGAACTCGCGATCCCTGGATTACCAGTCCAACGTGTTACCACTGGACTACAGATCTGTCGATGACTTTTTACTTCTGGATGGACATATTTATACAAAATACTGACAATACTTAACACAAATGAAATAGGAAATGTATTCATTGTTGTCAGCTTACTTATGTTATGTTATATTTCGGGTTTTACGCCTGCATCAGCACCATTTTGGGCTATATCGCCGGCGGGCAGTTTACTTAACAACACCTTTCCTGGGCAGGCTCCAGCGGTTAACCAGTACTTGGGTGCACCAACCTCCGTAAGAAACTGCCAACTTTTTCATATAAATGAGACACAGCCTGAGCGGGGCTCGAACCCGTGACCATCAGTGATGATAGGTTACAGTGGTATACAAGTCAGCGACCTTAACCACTCGACCACGGAGGCGGACTGTCAGCTTACTGAACCTTAGATTAGTTTATACAAATTTATTTTAGCTCGATTGCGAAACAAGTTCTTTCAATTTATATTAATCACTCTCGAGACCTCATTCCTGATGGAATCCATCGTCATGAAGGAGAGAAGAGGCAATGTGGAATTTAAATGCCTTGCCTAAGGGCACAATCGTAACGGCTTCAGCAGGGTCTGAACTCCGGACTTTTCGCACCTGAAGCGAGTGCGGCGCATCCACTGCGCTATCATGATTTCCACTGAACCTTGGTGGTCTATCATGGTAATATTGTCAGGCAAGGCAATACATACAATTTTACTTTTATTTCATTAACATTTATTTTAATTCTGATAAGCTGTATCAATGAGAATATTTTTATATAGTAACTGGGAAATCAATGTATTTAGATTACAAGGTGTTGGGTGCTCAAAGCTGTCATAATTCCAGCTAGCAATCTGATGAATGGGAGCTGAATGTATTCATAATTACGTTTTAGAAAAGAAAGCACATTGACATTGAACATTTCTTCAACTTGCACTGGTCAATATGCAATTTATACTTGTTCTGGTGTCCATTTTATCAACCCGTTTTATATATGAATGCATGCCAAAACTCACAGATTTCAGGACAACTGAAAGTAGAGCTGTTATCTTGTAGGCGTGTATGGAAGATACACTAACCAATGGACATCCACATTTGCCAATGGTTAACTACACTCACAAATGGTTGCCTACACTTGCCAATGGTTGCCTACACTGGACAACTGAATGACATTCATGAACAATTAAACGACATTCATGGACAGCTGAATGACATTCATGAACAATTAAATGACATTCGTGGACAGCTGAATGACATTCGTGGACAGCTGAATGACATTCGTGGACAGCTGAATGACATTCATGGACAACTGAATGACATTCATGGACAACTGAATGACACTCCTGGACAGCTGAATGACATTCATGGACAACTGAATGACATTCATGGACAACTGAATAACATTCATGGACAATTAAACGTCATTCCTGGACAATGACTGATTTTCAAGGCATTGATCCTCAAATGTGCATGTGCATTGTTAAATGTAAATAGCCTGCTGCCTGTGTAACATGCTCAAAAGTGTCACTGTTTGTCTGTCCTATACTACACACACACACACCCACCCCCACCCACCCACCCCCACACCACACCCACCCACCCCACACCACACCCACACCACACACCACCCCACACCACACCACACCACACACCACACCACACCACACCACACACCACCCCACACCACACCACACACCACACCACACCACACACCACCCCACACACCACCCCACACACCACACCACACCACACCACACCACACCACACCACACCACACCACACCACACACTCATTGTCTCACCCATTATTGTATCACCTAACAAAAGTGGTTCTTACTTTGGCACACATAACCTCTCTCCATAATCCATATTATGTTTGAACACAATTCACAGAATGTCGGAATTCCAAATTGCACTTGTGAACATTTATGGCCTTGATATTCCTGAAATAGAAAAATATATTGTACATCCAATAGCACTATAGAGGAATCTCTCCAGGAGCCCATAAGGGAAATCTCTCCTGGGGCCCAAGAGGGAAATCTCTCCTGGGGCCCAAGAGGGAAATCTTTCCTGGAGCCCAAGAGGGAAATCTCTCCTGGGGCCCAAGAGGGAAATTTTTCCTGGAACCCAAGAGAGAAATCTCTCCTGGGGCCCAAGAGGGAAATCTTTCCTGGAACCCAAGAGAGAAATCTCTCCTGGAGCCCAAGAGGGAAATCTTTCCTGGAGCCCAAGAGAGAAATCCCTCCTGGGGCATAAGAGGGAAATCTTTCCTGGAGCCCAAGAGGGAAATCTCTCCTGGAGCCCAAGAGGGAAATCTCTCCTGGGGCCCAAGAGGGAAATCTTTCCTGGAGCCCAAGAGGGAAATCTCTCCTGGGGCCCAAGAGGGAAATTTTTCCTGGAACCCAAGAGAAATCTTTCCTGGAAAAGAGAGAAATCTCTCCTGGAGCCCAAGAGGGAAATCTTTCCTGGAGCCCAAGAGAGAAATCCCTCCTGGGGCATAAGAGGGAAATCTTTCCTGGAGCCCAAGAGGGAAATCTCTCCTGGAGCCCAAGAGGGAAATCTTTCCTGGAGCCCAAGAGGGAAATCTCTCCTGGGGCCTAAGAGGGGAATCTCTTCTGGGGCCCAAGAGGGGAATCTCTCCTGGAGCCCAAGAGGAAATCTTTCCTGGAGCCAAAGAGGGAAATCTTTCCTAGAGTTCAAGAGGGAAATTTCTCCTGGAGCCTAAGAGGGACATCTTTCCTGGAGTCTAAGAGGGAAATATCTCCTGGGTCCTAAGAGGGAAATCTTTCCTGGAGCCCAAGAGGGAAATCTCTCCTGGAGCCCAAGAGGGAACTCTCTCTTGGAACCTAAGAGGGAAATCTCTCCTGGAGCCTAAGAGGGAAATCTTTCCTGGAGTCTAAGAGGGAAATATCTCCTGGGGCCTAAGAGGGAAATCTTTCCTGGAGCCCAAGAGGGAAATCTCTCCTGGAGCCCAAGAGGGAACTCTCTCTTGGAACCTAAGAGGGAAATTTCTCCTGGAGCCTAAGAGCAAAATCTTTACTGGAGCCTAAGAGGAAAATCTCTACTGGAACCCATAAGGGAAATCTTTTATTCCAAAGGGAGATCAATATTTAAGAAAGGTCATAGTTCTCAGAGGAGAATGTTTGTAACTTGGGAAAACACAGCTTGACTTGAACAAATTAAGACACTCTCAATGGGAATATTGTCCCACTAATGGTGGAATATGAACCCTAATTGCGGAATATTGAACCATATTGGTGGAAGTTGATACCCAATGGCGGAATATTGCCCCTAATGGTGGAATATTTACCCCTAATGGCGGAATTTTGACCATAACGTTGGAATATTGCCCATAAAGGTACAATTTTGACCACTAATGATGGAATATGAATCCTAATTGCAGGAATATTGACCCATAACTGTGGAATATTGACCCCCCTAATGGCAGAATATTGACCCCTAATGGTGGAATATTGACCCATAATGGTGGAATATTTGCCCATAATGGTGGAATTTTGAACCATAATGGTGGAATTTTGAACCATAATGGTGGAATATAGACCCATAATGGCAGAATATTGACTCCTAATGGTGCAATATAGACCCATAATGGTGGAATATTGACTCGGAATATTGACCCATAACTGTGGAATATTGACCCCCCTAATGGCAGAATATTGACCCCTAATGGTGGAATATTGACCCATAATGGTGGAATATTTGCCCATAATGGTGGAATTTTGAACCATAATGGTGGAATTTTGAACCATAATGGTGGAATATAGACCCATAATGGCAGAATATTGACTCCTAATGGTGCAATATAGACCCATAATGGTGGAATATTGACTCGGAATATTGACCCATAACTGTGGAATATTGACCCATAATTGCAGAATATTGACCCATAATGTGGAATATTGACACATAATGGCAGAATATAGACCCATAATGGTGGAATATAGACCAATAATGGCAGAATATAGACCCATAATGTGGAATATTGACACATAATGGCAGAATATAGACCCATAATGGTGGAATATTGACCCATAATGGTGGAATATTGACCCATAATGGTGGAATATAGACCCCTAATGGTGGAATATTGACCCATAATGGTGGAATATAGACCCCTAATGGTGGAATATTGACACATAATGGCAGAATATTGACTCCTAATGGTGCAATATTGACCCATAATGGTGCAATATAGACCCATAATGGTGGAATATTGACCCATAACTGTGGAATATTGACCCACCCATAATGGCAGAATATAGACCCATAATGGTGGAATATTGACCCATAACTGTGGAATATTGACCCACCCATAATGGCAGAATATAGACCCATAATGGTGGAATATTGAACCATAATGGTGGAATATTGAACCATAATGGTGGAATATTGACCATAAAGTCAGACTATTGACCCCTAAAGGTCAGTCACAGAAATGTTAATACTTACTATAACATCTTTCTTCTTCTGATCTCTAGCATTTAATCTTCTAACTTTTTTCTTTTTTAATTTACTGTCTTTCTTTTTACTATTGACATTGTTTCTAAACTCGTCGAGATACCCGCGGAATGCATTTAAACAAATAGTGACTGGGAATTCCGAGTCCACTCGCTGTTCCTCACATGTGGCCCTCATCGTCACTTCAAAGTTGGCGAATAAATTACGATATTTAATATTGCAGCTACTCTCTTTAACGTTGTCACGCTGAAAAACAAATTACTCAAACATTCATGTTTTTGAAAAGAATGTTTTACTTTTTTATTGGTTCAAATTTGCAGCATTGAGGTATTTTAACTCTTTGCATGCTGGGTAAGCATGGATAAAGGCCATAAATATTTCAAATACATGTAGAAGACGACATTCATTAATGTGGTTTTCTTATTTGTAGGAATTTCATTAGAATTGTATCGTTACGTTATAATGAAGTTGCATGACATATTTCGCCGCTAGCGCGTAAAGAGTTAATAATGGACTGAACGTATATGGATATGTTGCAACATAACGAGATAGCAGTGTCACTTTTGGTGTTTGTGGCACAATGAACTGATGTTCCTTTAGCTCACACATGCAGGGTTCATTCTATGTCAGAATTTTTGGGAGAAGTGAGAAAGCGCCTGATCGCTTCATTATATGGTGTTCTTTAATATACTTCTGCAAAATAGGGTTAAAATGCACAGTACAACCATTAAATACAACATTTGAATAGAAGGAGTGCTTTATAATGGGCCAGTGTATCTTACTAGACACAATTTTGTTTGAAAATCGTAAAAACCAAAAAATAAATATTTTTCACTCTGGAAATATGTCTTGGAAGTCGATTACGACACAATTCTAATGAAATTGCAGGTCATATTTGACTTTTATTTTCACTGCTAGAGTGCAAGGAACAAGAATGCTATTGAAATGGTCCAAAGTAGCTCACCTTCCATTAGATTTATTTTGGTATAATTGGACTTTTAAAAATGGGGCTATTGAAAAAAGTTAACCATGTTCACTTGTTGATTACATGGAGAGTGTACTCTTAAGTTCTGTATGGAATGTCTGCAGACATTTAGTTTAAACATATTTCATTTCCCAATATAATACATATTGAACAATGCATACATCACACATAATCAAAATACAGAAAAAGGATTAGAATGAAAGACAGAGTCATATATAATTCTTCTCCTCCTGCAGACATGTGATATACATACAGCAGGAACACATACTGCATGAACTACCTGCATGACCACCTACATGAACACCCACCTGCATGAACACCTACCTGCATGAACTACCTGCATGACCACCTACATGAACACCTACCTGCATGAACACCTATATGCATGAACACATACCTGCATGAACACCTACCTGCATGAACTACCTGCATGAACACCTACCTGCATGAACACCTACCTGCATGAACACCTACCTGCATGAACACATACCTGCATGAACACCTACCTGCATGAACACATACCTGCATGAACACCTACCTGCATGAACTACCTGCATGAACACCTACCTGCATGAACACCTACCTGTATGTACACATACCTGCATGAACACATACCTGCATGAACACATACCTGCATGAACACATACCTGCATGAACACATATCTGCATGTACACATACCTACATGTACACATACCTGCATGTACACATACTTGCATGAACACATACCTGCATGAACTACCTGCATGTACACATACCTGCATGAACTACCTGCATGAACACCTACCTGCATGAACACATACCTGCATGAACACATACCTGCATGAACACATACCTGCATGAACACATACCTGCATGTACACATACCTGCATGAACACATACCTGCATGAACACATACCTGCATGTACACATACCTGCATGAACACATACCTGCATGAACACATACCTGCATGAACTACCTGCATGTACACATACCTGCATGAACACATACCTGCATGAACACATACCTGCATGAACACCTACCTGCATGAACACCTACCTGCATGAAAACATACCTGCATGAACTACCTGCATGTACACATACCTGCATGAACACATACCTGCATGAACACATACCTGCATGAACACATACCTGCATGAACTACCTGCATGAACACCTACCTGCATGAACACCTACCTGCATGAACACATACCTGCATGAACACCTACCTGCATGAACACATACCTGCATGAACACCTACCTGCATGAACACATACCTGCATGAACACCTACCTGCATGAACTACCTGCATGAACACCTACCTGCATGAACACATACCTGCATGAACTACCTGCACGAACACCTACCTGCATGAACACCTACCTGCATGAACACCTACCTGCATGAACTACCTGCATGAACACCTACCTGCATGAACACATACCTGCATGAACACCTACCTGCATGAACACCTACCTGCATGAACACCTACCTGCATGAACACATACCTGCATGAACACCTACCTGCATGAACTACCTGCATGAACACCTACCTGCATGAACACATACCTGCATGAAATACCTGCATGAACTACCTGCATGAACACCTACCTGCATGAACTACCTGCATGAACTACTAGCATGAACACCTACCTGCATGAACACATACCTGCATGAACACATACCTGCATGAACACATACCTGCATGAACACCTACCTGCATGAACTACCTGCATGAACACCTACCTGCATAAACACCTACCTGCAAGAACACCTACCTGCATGAACTACCTGCCTAAACACCTACCTGCAAGAACACCTACCTGCATGAACACCTACCTGCATGAACACCTACCTGCATGAACACCTACCTGCATGAACACCTACCTGCATGAACACCTACCTGCATGAACACATACCTGCATGAACACCTACCTGCAAGAACACCTACATGCATGAACACATACATACCTGCATGAACACGGACAGTGTACTCTTCAGTTCTGTATGGAATGACTGCAGACATTTCTTGAACACAATATCAAACGGAGACTCCCTTTTCCCAGTGTCCTTCACCAACGCGTTTATCTGCAACAAAACATGAACATATATGAAATGCATAGACTGTGTACTTGTATATGCACATGGAATGTAAATAAATTATATTAAAAGGGCCCAGAGTGCACGCCCCACTGGAGCAGTTACGATTGTGCCCTTAGGCAAGGCATTTAAATTCCACATGCCTCTTCTCTCTCCCTCGTGGCGATGGATTCCATCAGTAATGAGGTCTCGCGAGTGATTAATATAAGTTGTAAGAACTTGTTTCGCAATCAAGCTAAACTAAATTTGTATAAACTAGTTGTGATTGCGCAGTGGTAGCGGGTTCGATACAGGTGTAAGTTGGGGCCCAGCTGTAGCTCTTATGAATGTATCATTATGCAAGTCATTTAAATACAGACATTATCTATATATCTATCTATCTAATATCTATCTGCAGTGTACAGTATAGACATACAGACATTATCCATGGTCATAGATCTGCAGTGTACAGTATAGACATACAGACATTATCCATGGTCATAGATCTGCAGTGTACAGTATAGACATACAGACATTATCCATGGTCATAGATCTGCAGTGTACAGTATAGACATACAGACATTATCCATGGTCATAGATCTGCAGTGTACAGTATAGACATACAGACATTATCCATGGTCATAGATCTGCAGTGTACAGTATAGACATACAGACATTATCCATGGTCATAGATCTGCAGTGTACAGTATAGACATACAGACATTATCCATGTCATAGATCTCATGTACAGTATAGACATGTCATAGATCTGCAGTGTACAGTATAGACATTTATACAGACGTTCAAGCCAAAGCCCTTAATATAGGATTGCAAACAGTAAAAACGGTATTTAAACAATAAAATATCGCTACCAACATCGCTATTGCATTTCCTTAGCTGAACCTAATAATATGCCATGTGTGTATCTATTTTCATGCGAATTTCCACACCAATGATATGCAGCAGACACAAGCACTCAAAGTTAACGGGCTTTGGCAATTCGCAGTGTTGGGCAGCCACGAGCTCTCTAAGTTAACGGGCTTTGGCATTCGCAGTGTTGGGCAGCCACGAGCTCTCTAAGTTAACGGGCTTTGGCATTCGCAGTGTTGGGCAGCCACGAGCTCTCTAACTTAACGGGTGTTGGCATTCGCAGTGTTGGACAGCCACGAGCTCTCTAACTTAACGGGCTTTGGCAATCGCAGTGTTGGGCAGCCACGAGCTCTCTAACTTAACGGGTGTTGGCAATTGCAGTGTTGGGCAGCGTTGCCTTGATATTAAAGGTGTGTCTTACAGTCTATGTTGTTCTAAGGATGGCCAGGTCCAGTCATGTACATTGTAAGTAGAAAATCTGGCCTAAATACATTTTATATGCTAAATGTGGATATTTATTTCTTTGTGCGATTGAAAAGAATAATATATGTAAATGTAAATAATGAGTCGCGAATTAATCGTTTCCATCGGGGTATGAACTACATTGGGCGAGTTCAAAGGGATTAATCGCTGGTTATTCAGCCTCCACATACCTAAATACGCCCAATGTAGTTCATACCCTGATGGAAACTATTAACTAGCGATTCATTCCTTAAACTACAAGTACCTTTCTGCCTATGAACTCGTCTAACAACTGCAGTTCATAAGTTTCTGTTATCACAAATTCCTCCGGGTAGTGCCATTGTGAAGTTTTCGCCACATTCCAGCCTTTCTGAGGCTCAACGGGTCGGTTCTCTTTGTCCATTTTTCTTGTCGGTCTCTTCTTGGGAATGGTTTTTTTCTCGTCCCGCTCGTCGCCGGAGAACATGTTCTCATCCTTTATTGAAGACTTGGGCAACAACGGGTGACTCGGGTGTGGAGGTAATACTGAAACTGCACCCACTGAAATATAATAGATATAAGACTTCAATGACAACGGGTGACTCGGGTGTGGAGGTAATACTGAAACTGCACCCACTGAAATATAATAGATATAAGACTTCAATGACAGCGGGTGACTCGGGTGTGGAGGATATACTGAGACTGCACTCACTGAAATATAATAGATAGTTACATATCGAAATTACAACATTGAGATTTGTTACATATCGAAATTACAACATTGAGATTTGCTACATAGTGAAATTACAACTTGAGATTTGCTACATATCAAAATTACAATATTGAGATTTGCTACATATCAAAATTACAACATTGTGATTTGCTACATAGTGAAATTACAACATTGAGATTTGCTACATATCAAATTTACAACATTGAGATTTGCTACATATCAAAATTACAACATTGAGATTTGCTACATATCAAATTTACAACATTGAGATTTGCTACATATCGAAATTACAACATTAAGATTTGCTACATGTCACATTTACAACATTGAGATTTGCTACATATCACATTTACAACATTGAGATTTGCTACATATCACATTTACAATATTAAGATTTGCTACCTGTCACATTTACAACATTGAGATTTGCTACATGTCACATTTACAACATTGAGATTTGCCACATATCACATTTACAACATTAAGATTTGCTACCTGTCACATTTACAACATTGAGATTTGCTACATATCACATTTACAACATTGAGATTTGCCACATATCACATTTACAACATTAAGATTTGCTACCTGTCACATTTACAACATTGAGATTTGCTACATATCACATTTACAACATTGAGATTTGCCACATATCACATTTACAACATTAAGATTTGCTACCTGTCACATTTACAACATTGAGATTTGCTACATATCACATTTACAACATTGAGATTTGCCACATATCACATTTACAACATTAAGATTTGCTACCTGTCACATTTACAACATTGAGATTTGCTACATATCACATTTACAACATTGAGATTTGCTACATATCACATTTACAACATTGAGATTTGCTACATATCACATTTACAACATTGAGATTTGCTACATATCACATTTACAACATTGAGATTTGCTACATATCACATTTACAACATTGAGATTTGCCACATAACACATTTACAACATTGAGATTTGCTACATAACACATTTACAACATTGAGATTTGCCACATAACACATTTACAACATTGAGATTTGCTACATAACACATTTACAACATTGAGATTTGCCACATAACACATTTACAACATTGAGATTTGCTACATATCACATTTACAACATTGAGATTTGCTACATATCACATTTACAACATTGAGATTTGCTACATATCACATTTACAACATTGAGATTTGCTACATAACACATTTACAACATTGAGATTTGCTACATATCACATTTACAACATTGAGATTTGCTACATATCACATTTACAACATTGAGATTTGCTACATATCACATTTACAACATTGAGATTTGCTACATAACACATTTACAACATTGAGATTTGCCACATAACACATTTACAACATTGAGATTTGCTACATATCACATTTACAACATTGAGATTTGCTACATAACACATTTACAACATTGAGATTTGCTACATATCACATTTACAACATTGAGATTTGCTACATATCACATTTACAACATTGAGATTTGCTACATAACACATTTACAACATTGAGATTTGCTACATATCACATTTACAACATTGAGATTTGCTACATATCACATTTACAACATTGAGATTTGCTACATAACACATTTACAACATTGAGATTTGCCACATAACACATTTACAACATTGAGATTTGCTACATAACACATTTACAACATTGAGATTTGCCACATAACACATTTACAACATTGAGATTTGCTACATAACACATTTACAACATTGAGATTTGCCACATAACACATTTACAACATTGAGATTTGCTACATAACACATTTACAACATTGAGATTTTCTACATAACCTCTATGGTGAAATACTGTGTCTGCCTTGTAATTTAGAGGTTGAGAGTTTGAACCCCAACAAGAACCACAGTGGTATCCTTAGGTAAGACTCACAGCCTCTTCCCTTTCACATTGTGATGGATATCCATCAGGAATGAGGTCTCGAGAGCTATTAAACTAACATTGCAAAAACTTGTTTTGCAAGCGAGGTAAAAACCGTAAAATAACTGATAGCCACATACCATTATGTAAGTGTTTGGTGGTGGGCGAGGAATGCTCAAGATCATCGTCGCTGTCCTCCGCTTGCGAGTCCTTCTTCTTCCGTACACCTTCATAAACACAACAAAACATTTCTACCAATCCATTCAACTACCATATACACTTGGCCATAAGACGCTTCTTTCTCCTTCAGAAATGTGATAAAAGTAATATGTCCACCTATGGCAAAGGACCTTTATGTCTGTTTTATTTGTTTTAACCCTTTCCCCCCTTAGAAGCGCCTATCGACGCCAATGCCTATTGACATAGATTGACAGATTAGTAGTCAAACAAGATATAATAAAGATCGGAACAACGTAGTGTATACAACACTTAATAATCCCTAGTAACCTCTATGAAGGTGGAGTAGGCAAGTTCATAGTTTATCCATTGTGTACGATTGGTAAATTACAGCCAGATGTATGAAATAAAACTACATCTCTATGAGGGAAAGGGTTAATAAACAATTGGCTTACAAAATAATTACATACATAATACACCATAGAAAATGTTGATACACGCACTTCATATATTATTATTATTATTTTATGATCTGTAATGGAATCAAGTCAAGCAGATATCTCAAATTCACACCAGTTTCATTAAAATAATGAGAGACAAAACAATTGTCGTAATGAATGTCATAAATCAATAACCCAGGACTTATACAAGGATCCAGCTTAAAATCAGCCTTTTCTACAGACGGATCTGTAGTCCAGTGGTAACACGTTGGACTGGTAAGCCTTTTCCAGCCAAAGTTTCACCCTCAACTGTAACTACCAACTATGACATTCCAATTACTATGAAAAATAATACGGTTAGGCACGACAAATAGTAATAATATACGGCACGCCATAAATACTTCAAATGTAATCGAAATTTAGAATTTGAAATCGGTATTGAATTTACCTGAGATTATCAATGACACGTCGAGTTATCACTTACAAATGCTACTGTTCAAAATTACTGGTATACAACACTCTAATTGATATCCTTTCCACTGGTTATCCAGGTGTGACAGACAACCGTATGAAATAAGATGAAAATCAGTAGATGATATAAGATGCACGTCCCGGACAGTCCGTAGATGATATAAGATGCACGTCCATAGATGATATAAGATGGGCGTCCATAGATGATATAAGATGGACGTCCATAGATGATATAAGATGCACGTCCCGGACGGCCCATAGATGATATAAGATGGGCGTCCATAGATGATATAAGATGGACGTCCATAGATGATATAAGATTGATGTCCATAGATGATATCAGATATCAGAAATAGGATGTATATCTGTATACGATACTAGATGGATATCTGTATACGAGACTAGATGGATATCTGTATACGAGACTAGATGGATATCTGTATATGAAATAGGATGGATATCTGTATACCAGACTAGATGGATATATGTATACGAGACTAGATGGATATATGTATACGAGACTAGATGGATATCTGTATACGAGACTAGATGGATATCTGTATACGAGACTAGATGGATATCTGTATACGATACTAGATGGATATCTGTATACGAGACTAGATGGATATCTGTATACGATACTAGATGGATATCTGTATACGATACTAGATGGATATCTGTATACGAGACTAGATGGATATCTGTATACGATACTAGATGGATATCTGTATACGAGACTAGATGGATATCTGTATATGTGACTAGATGGATATCTGTATACGAGACTAGATGGATATCTGTATACGATACTAGATGGATATCTGTATACGAGACTAGATGGATATCTGTATACGAGACTAGATGGATATCTGTATATGAAATAGGATGGATATCTGTATACGAGACTAGATGGATATCTGTATATGAGACTAGATGGATATCTGTATACGATACTAGATGGATATCTGTATATGAGACTAGATGGATATCTGTATATGAGACTAGATGGATATCTGTATACGAGACTAGATGGTTATCTGTATACGAGACTAGATGGATATCTGTATACGATACTAGATGGATATCTGTATATGAAATAGGATGTATATCTGTATACGTGACTAGATGGATATCTGTATACGAGACTAGATGGATATCTGTATATGTGACTAGATGGTTATATGTATACGAGACTAGATGGATATCTGTATACGAGACTAGATGGATATCTGTATATGAAATAGGGTGGATATCTGTATACGAGACTAGATGGATATCTGTATATGAAATAGGATGGATATCTGTATACGAGACTAGATGGATATCTGTATACGAGACTAGATGGATATCTGTATATGAAATAGGGTGGATATCTGTATATGAGACTAGATGGATATCTGTATATGAAATAGGATGGATATATGTATACGAGACTAGATGGATATCTGTATACGAGACTAGATGGATATATGTATACGAGACTAGATGGATATCTGTATACGATACTAGATGGATATATGTATATGAAATAGGATGGATATCTGTATACGAGACTAGATGGATATCTGTATACGATACTAGATGGATATATGTATATGAAATAGGATGGATATATGTATACGAGACTAGATGGATATCTGTATACGAGACTAGATGGATATATGTATACGAGACTAGATGGATATCTGTATACGAGACTAGATGGATATCTGTATACGATACTAGATGGATATATGTATATGAAATAGGATGGATATATGTATACGAGACTAGATGGATACATGTATACGAGACTAGATGGATATCTGTATACGAGACTAGATGGATATCTGTATACGATACTAGATGGATATCTGTATATGAGACTAGATGGATATCTGTATACGATACTAGATGGATATCTGTATATGAAATAGGATGTATATCTGTATACGTGACTAGATGGATATCTGTATATGAAATAGGATGTATATCTGTATACGATACTAGATGGATATCTGTATACGAGACTAGATGGATATCTGTATACGAGACTAGATGGATATCTGTATATGAAATAGGATGGATATCTGTATACGAGACTAGATGGATATCTGTATATGAGACTAGATGGATATCTGTATACGATACTAGATGGATATCTGTATATGAGACTAGATGGATATCTGTATACGAGACTAGATGGATATCTGTATATGAAATAGGGTGGATATCTGTATATGAGACTAGATGGATATCTGTATATGAAATAGGATGGATATATGTATACGAGACTAGATGGATATCTGTATACGAGACTAGATGGATATATGTATACGAGACTAGATGGATATCTGTATACGATACTAGATGGATATATGTATATGAAATAGGATGGATATCTGTATACGAGACTAGATGGATATCTGTATACGATACTAGATGGATATATGTATATGAAATAGGATGGATATATGTATACGAGACTAGATGGATATCTGTATACGAGACTAGATGGATATATGTATACGAGACTAGATGGATATCTGTATACGAGACTAGATGGATATCTGTATACGATACTAGATGGATATATGTATATGAAATAGGATGGATATATGTATACGAGACTAGATGGATACATGTATACGAGACTAGATGGATATCTGTATACGAGACTAGATGGATATCTGTATACGATACTAGATGGATATCTGTATATGAGACTAGATGGATATCTGTATACGATACTAGATGGATATCTGTATATGAAATAGGATGTATATCTGTATACGTGACTAGATGGATATCTGTATATGAAATAGGATGTATATCTGTATACGATACTAGATGGATATCTGTATACGAGACTAGATGGATATCTGTATACGAGACTAGATGGATATCTGTATATGAAATAGGATGGATATCTGTATACGAGACTAGATGGATATCTGTATATGAGACTAGATGGATATCTGTATACGATACTAGATGGATATCTGTATATGAGACTAGATGGATATCTGTATATGAGACTAGATGGATATCTGTATACGAGACTAGATGGTTATCTGTATACGAGACTAGATGGATATCTGTATACGATACTAGATGGATATCTGTATATGAAATAGGATGTATATCTGTATACGTGACTAGATGGATATCTGTATACGAGACTAGATGGATATCTGTATATGTGACTAGATGGTTATATGTATACGAGACTAGATGGATATCTGTATACGAGACTAGATGGATATCTGTATATGAAATAGGGTGGATATCTGTATACGAGACTAGATGGATATCTGTATACGAGACTAGATGGATATCTGTATATGAAATAGGATGGATATCTGTATACGAGACTAGATGGATATCTGTATACGAGACTAGATGGATATCTGTATATGAAATAGGGTGGATATCTGTATATGAGACTAGATGGATATCTGTATACGAGACTAGATGGATATCTGTATACGAGACTAGATGGATATCTGTATACGAGACTAGATGGATATCTGTATATGAAATAGGATGTATATCTGTATACGTGACTAGATGGATATCTGTATACGAGACTAGATGGATATCTGTATATGAGACTAGATGGTTATATGTATACGAGACTAGATGGATATCTGTATACGAGACTAGATGGATATCTGTATATGAAATAGGATGGATATCTGTATACGAGACTAGATGGATATATGTATATGAAATAGGGTGGATATCTGTATACGAGACTAGATGGATATCTGTATATGAAATAGGGTGGATATCTGTATATGAGACTAGATGGATATCTGTATATGAAATAGGGTGGATATATGTATACGAGACTAGATAGATATATGTGTATGAGACTAGATGGATATCTGTATACGAGACTAGATGGATATCTGTATACGAGACTAGATGGATATCTGTATATGAAATAGGATGGATATATGTATACGAGACTAGATGGATATCTGTATACGAGACTAGATGGATATATGTATACGAGACTAGATGGATATCTGTATACGATACTAGATGGATATATGTATATGAAATAGGATGGATATCTGTATACGAGACTAGATGGATATCTGTATACGATACTAGATGGATATATGTATATGAAATAGGATGGATATATGTATACGAGACTAGATGGATATCTGTATACGAGACTAGATGGATATATGTATACGAGACTAGATGGATATCTGTATACGAGACTAGATGGATATCTGTATACGATACTAGATGGATATATGTATATGAAATAGGATGGATATACGTATACGAGACTAGATGGATATCTGTATACGATACTAGATGGATATATGTATATGAAATAGGATGGATATCTGTATACGAGACTAGATGGATATCTGTATATGAAATAGGATGGATATCTGTATACGAGACTAGATGGATATCTGTATATGAAATAGGGTGGATATCTGTATACGAGACTAGATGGATATCTGTATACGATACTAGATGGATATCTGTATATGAAATAGGGTGGATATCTGTATACGAGACTAGATGGATATCTGTATACGAGACTAGATGGATATCTGTATACGATACTAGATGGATATCTGTATATGAAATAGGGTGGATATCCGTATAAACAAATTGATATCTATAGAAGTAGAGCAATTGGTATTAGAGAAATGTGACAGAGAGTCAGATACAGCAAGATGATCTAAGGTAAGGGTATTAAGGAATTGCGATGAAATAAACTGAACATCTGTAGAGAAACATTTCCTACGCTAGAACAGAAATGAGAAAAAAGTGCTTCGAAAGTGTTTCTGAAATAACACACAAGCCATTGTAAAACTGAGTAAGTTGGACATGGGTACATAGAGTTGGAACAAAGGAAGTGCAACACTCCATTCTCAACGGGATTAAGAGATAAGTCATTCAACAGGGGTTAAGGTAACACAATCAGTATGTTCAGTTCAGAAATAGACGGCAACTCACTCTTGTCCCGCAGCATTTTTATTGAAGATTTTGTACGTCTCAATAGAGTAGATGACAATGACATCTTTCTTTTCAATGAGGGACTCTCTGCTGCACAAGGGTAGCTCTTAGTTTCACGTAAGCATTCCTGACCAACTAGAGTAACATTTTAACACAAATACAAGTTTTAACTCATAACCTGCCCAATAAATTGGATGGAATGTGTAAACAACATAGATCCACATCAGCCGTAGTGTAACGCTGCGTCTGATCAGGATATTGTTGTTTGCTATTCAGACAAGTGCTTTAGCTCCACTATCCAAATAGCACAGAAATTGATCAGATGGCCCGTTGTGTGCCGCCTCATCAGACGGCACAAAATGTGCCATCAGATCTGGCTCTATGCTGTTTGCAAAAGCGACTTTAGTCGTGATTGGCAGGTTACGGATTAATCTCAGTTCAGTCAAAGACAAACCCGACTGTTTGGGTCAAGTGAGCTAAACACAAGTTACAATAAAATAGTACCAAGGCTGTTTAGATTATTCAGTTTTTTTCAGAAGACACACTACAGTGAACAAAGATTTCCAGTGTCAGAGTCTCTTATTAAAGATTGCAACAGTTACTGATGTCTACTGTCATAACGAAAATCTCTAAAATAACAAACTTGAAAATGCCATTAAACATTATGACAAAGATTGATGTAGAATGAATACTAATTACTTTGGTTAAAGAGTAGACATCATAGCAAAATGTTCACAACCCAAGGAGGCTGTTGAATGTTGTGCTGGTTCTGGAATTTGAGCAAGACATTATACCACAAAGCAGTGTGAGCAAGGTTGAGATTGTACAAATGTTGTGCTGGTTCTAGAATTATACCACAAAGTATTGTGAGCAAGGTTGAAGATTGTACAAATGTTGTGCTGTTTCTAGAATTATACCACAAAGTATTGTGAGCAAGGTTGAAGATTGTACAAATGTTGTGCTGTTTCTAGAATTATACCACAAAGTATTGTGAGCAAGGTTGAAGATTGTACAAATGCTGTGCTGTTTCTAGAATTATACCACAAAGTATTGTGGGCAAGGTTGAAGGTTGTACAAATGTTGTGCTGTATTTGGAATTATACCACAAAGCATTGTGAGCAAGGTTGAAGATTGTACAAATGTTGTGCTGGTTCTAGAATTATACCACAAAGTATTGTGGGCAAGGTTGAAGATTGTACAAATGTTGTGCTGGTTCTAGAATTATACCACACAATATTGTGGGCAAGGTTGAGATTGTACAAATGCTGTGCTGGTTCTAGAATTATACCACAAAACATTGTGAGCAAGGTTGAAGATTGTACAAATGTTGTGCTGTTTCTAGAATTATACCACAAAGTATTGTGAGCAAGGTTGAAGATTGTACAAATGCTGTGCTGTTTCTAGAATTATACCACAAAGTATTGTGGGCAAGGTTGAAGGTTGTACAAATGTTGTGCTGTATTTGGAATTATACCACAAAGCATTGTGAGCAAGGTTGAAGATTGTACAAATGTTGTGCTGGTTCTAGAATTATACCACAAAGTATTGTGGGCAAGGTTGAAGATTGTACAAATGTTGTGCTGGTTCTAGAATTATACCACACAATATTGTGGGCAAGGTTGAGATTGTACAAATGCTGTGCTGGTTCTAGAATTATACCACAAAACATTGTGAGCAAGGTTGAAGATTGTACAAATGTTGTGCTGGTTCTAGAATTATACCACAAAGTATTGTGGGCAAGGTTGAAGATTGTACAAATGTTGTGCTGGTTCTAGAATTATACCACAAAGTATTGTGAGCAAGGTTGAAGATTGTACAAATGTTGTGCTGGTTCTAGAATTATACCACAAAGCATTGTGGGCAATGTTGAAGGTTGTACAAATGTTGTGCTGGTTCTAGAATTATACCACAAAGCATTGTGGGCAAGGTTGAAGATTGTACAAATGTTGTGCTGGTTCTAGAATTATACCACAAAATATTGTGAGCAAGGTTGAAGATTGTACAAATGTTGTGCTGGTTCTAGAATTATACCACAAAGCATTGTGGGCAAGGTTGAAGATTGTACAAATGTTGTGCTGGTTCTAGAATTATACCACAAAATATTGTGAGCAAGGTTTGTGCAATAATTACACCAGTTGTAGAGTGGAAATTGACAAAACTGGAAACTTTTAACAAACCAAGGGCCATAAATATTACTCAAATGTTACTGAAACAATCGTGAAGTCGTGATAGCACGGTGGTAGCGTGTTCGCTTCAGGTGTGAAAGGACCGGAGTTTGCGCCCTGCTGGAGCCGTTACGATTGTGCATTGTGTAAGGCATTTAAATTCCACATTCTCTCTCCTTCGTGTTTTGAACATGTTTTGCAATTGAGCTAAAATAAAATTGTATAAACTAAACTGAAACAATGGGGCCAGTACTTAACTTGATGAACAGCAGAGACAGATGCAGATTAGTACTATGTCTAACTTTCCTTCAAAAAGATGAGGGGCAATACATCAATGGGCTGTTTCTGCTATCCAATGTAAGTGATAATCGAAATACAGTCAAACTTGTATTAAGGGACAACCAAAGGAAAGGGCTAAAGATGGTCTCTAAGCATGAATGGTCTATTAATACAGGCTAATTTGTTCCTTAATAACACACATGGGAACTGAAAACGTGGTCTCTTAATACATGTGGTCGCTTAACCTTCAACAAGCTGTTGAGTCAAAATGAGCAGATAACAAATGTGTAACATTTTTCGATGGGATAGGATGATGGGATGATTTGAATGAAAATTTCAAGCCCTATTTTCTAGGAAAAATAAAAAATATATTACAAATTTGTTATCTGCTCATTTCGCCTACAGCGTGCCAAAGGTTAATAGACGTGGTCTTTCGAGCAAGTTTATCTGTATAGAATCAGCATTGCCTTACCAACAAGATGCTTAGCTCCATCCATTACTCTCTTGAACGGACTGACGGACACATCATCTGCTGAGGAATGCAGATTAGCAGCTATCTGATCTCGTCGTTTGTGCAACACTTCCTCCAACAGCAGCATTTTCTCTGGAGACAGCGGCGAGCTGCGCACATCGGTCGTGGGAGAGTCCTGTAACATAAACATGTATTCCATGTACTCTATTTTTTGGTCTGGTCTGTCACCAACCTTCAATTCCTAAAGAGGTACCACCAAGTGGTACAACCGAAAGGTAGAAAGAACTGTCTGGATAAACTAGCAACAATCTTATAACAAAGCTTATTTTTAAAACACCGTAATTCATAATATTTTTCATTACTTTGAGAGTTACTGGGTCGATCTAACCCATTACCAAACTCTGAATTCTTGCGGCTATATGCAAGACTGGTCTATAGAAGTGAAGACTGCTGCAGAAGTGACGACTGCTCTAGAAGTGAAGACTGCTGCAGAAGTGAAGACTGGTCTAGAAGTGAAGACTGCTGCAGAAGTCTAGAGAGGCTACAAGGTAATTGATGATGGAGAATGCAACACTATCACATGAATTTTATTTTTAAAATTATATTAGAAATATGACACAGCATGACTGACAATCATTCTCCAGCAAATGTTTATTAAACTAGAAATTTAGCATGTCTCCCAGGCAGAATTGCATCAGTGGAGTAAAGGGGAATAACTCGTGAGAAAAATGAATCAAGCGAAAAGTGAAGATGATACGCAGAACTAGGTTTGGTACTGATGCATACATGTGAACCATTTTTAAACACAAAGTGGGAGTTTATCCTTCTGAAAGAGGGAGATTAGGCTTCATATAGGGTGATTTTTTTTCTGTGGGAGAATTGTTAATATTAACCCAGTTTTAGTAGAAAGGCATGTTTACACTGGCATGGCAGCACCTGATGCTGGTCGTTTTGTTCTATTTGTTAAATTGTTAGTTTATACAAATTTATTTTAGCTCGATTGCGAAACAAGTTCTTATAACTTATATTAATCACTCTCGAGACCTCATTCCTGATGGAATCCATCGCCACGAGGGAGAGAGAAGAGGTAATGTGGAATTTAAATGCCTTGCCTAAGGGCACAATCGTAATGGCTCTAGCGGGACTCGAACTCGGGGCCTTTCGTACATTGCCTTGTTAAATTGTTATGGAACTTATGATGCACTATGATCAATGTTAAATACTGATGGCGAGAAGTTAATTTACATACTTGAAATTGGTTTCGTTCTGGTCAATTGTGAATGGGCTCGTGAAACATAAATGTAAATAAGTGTTGAAGAGATATCCTAAAGAAGGACTATTTACGGGATTTTATGAAATAGGTACTTTTTTTATTTATTTTTTATTATTTTATCCCCCCAGAAATCGGTATATTTTGTTCTCTCCCGATCGTGGGACGTGGGAGTTGGGATGAATTCGGATGACTCAACCCAAAATCGGATGAATTCACATGTATGCTGATCGTTTTTGATAAGTATCATTGCAATCCGACTACAGATTTAACACAAGTAGTGCGGACAAAATGTATTCCCCTAACTGTGTAAAAACGATGAGATGCAAATCAAGGCTTGATTCTGATCATTCCTGTGATGTTTCTGAAAATCCAACTACGGCTTTAGAAGATCTTGTGCGAACACATTTTGTGACAGACAGAATAACGAACAAAAAGTGCAAAAACAATGTCTCACACAGTCTCCTAGAAGACTTAATATACATACAATGTACTTCTACTGCTGCGACTCATAACTAGAAATATATCAACACACGATGACGGCATTTCCAACTATATGATGCTATATGTTGTAACAGCATGTGACACACAGACAGACACACAGACGGACAACATAGGCAGATATTATCAACTAGACAAACACACAAATAGAAAATCTGTTATGAACACTGTTATGCACACCAACAAATACTCGGAATATACCTAGGGATGAGGCATATGGACATGTTCTGTAGGGATGAGGCATATGCACATGTTCTGTAGGGATGAGACATATGCACATGTTCTGTAGGGATGAGACATATGCACATGTTATGTAGGGATGAGACATATGGACATGTTCTGTAGGGATGAGACATAGGCACATGTTCTGTAGGGATGAGGCATATGGACATGTTCTGTAGGGATGAGACATATGCACATGTTCTGTAGGGATGAGACATATGCACATGTTCTGTAGGGATGAGACATATGCACATGTTCTGTAGGGATGAGACATATGCACATGTTCTGTAGGGATGAGACATATGGACATGTTCTGTAGGGATGAGACATATCCATGTTCTGTAGGGATGAGCATATGCACATGTTCTGTAGGGATGAGGCATATGCACATGTTCTGTAGGGATGAACATATGCACATGTTCTGTAGGGATGAGACATATGCACATGTTCTGTAGGGATGAGACATATGCACATGTTCTGTAGGATGAGACATATGCACATGTTCTAGGGATGGACATATGCACATGTTCTGTAGGGATGAGACATATGCATGTTCTGTGGGATGACATATGCACATGTTCTGTAGGGATGAGACTTTTTGTGGTGGGTTGTGTTGGTGTGACATGTTCTGTAGGGATGAGAATATGCACATGTTCTGTAGGGATGAGACTTGCACATGGTTCTGTAGGGATGAACATATGCACTGTTCTGTAGGGATAGACATATGCACATGTTCTGTAGGGATGAGAATATGCACATGTTCTGTAGGGATGAGACATTGGACATGTTCTGTAGGGATGAGACATATAATGTTCTGTAGGGATAGACATTGCACATGTTCTGTAGGGATGAGACATATGCACATGTTCTGTAGGGATGAGACATATGACATGTTCGTCGGGATAGACATATGCACATGTTCTGTAGGGATGAGGCATATGCCATGTTTTGTAGGGATAGACATATGCATGTTTGTTTGTGGGTGGTTTTTTGTGGTGGTTGTGTTGTGGGTGTTGTGTCTGTAGGGATGAGACATATGCACATGTTCTGTAGGGATGAGACATATGCACATGTTCTGTAGGGATGAGACATATGCACATGTTCTGTAGGGATGAGACATATGCACATGTTCTGTAGGGATGAGACATATGCACATGTTCTGTAGGGATGAGACATATGCACATGTTCTGTAGGGATGAGACATATGCACATGTTCTGTAGGGATGAGACATATGCACATGTTCTGTAGGGATGAGACATATGCACATGTTCTGTAGGGATGAGACATATGGACATGTTCTGTAGGGATGAGACATATGCACATGTTCTGTAGGGATGAGGCATATGCACATGTTCTGTAGGGATGAGACATATGCACATGTTCTGTAGGGATGAGACATATGCACATGTTCTGTAGGGATGAGACATATGCACATGTTCTGTAGGGATGAGACATATGCACATGTTCTGTAGGGATCAGACATATGGACATGTTCTGTAGGGATCAGACATATGCACATGTTCTGTAGGGATGAGACATATGGACATGTTCTGTAGGGATCAGACATATGGACATGTTCTGTACTGTTGGGTATGTTCTGTAGGATAAGGTATATGGTTATGCTAAGGTATCAAAGTAATATCATCGATGGTATTTGAGTAATGTAATGAGCTTGTTTTTTACATTATGTTTTCCTTAATACTATTTTGGGGTCAAAGTTCAAGGTCATTGTTTGGATAATAATTTGTTTGTGGGGAGTGGGGACTAGGAATAACCCATTGAAAGGAGCAGTAGGCAAGGTTGGAAAAACGTATTGTCGACAGTCTATATTTTGCTATTACATAATATAAGATTGGAAAAACGTATTGTCGACAGTCTATATTTTGCTATTACATAATATAAGATCAGAAAAACGTATTGTCGACAGTCTAT
>CM026399.1:39700549-39854745 GCA_014843695.1 Archivesica marissinica
CATGTTCTGTAGGGATGAGACATATGCACATGTTATGTAGGGATGAGACATATGCACATGTTCTGTAGGGATGAGACATATGCACATGTTCTGTAGGGATGAGGCATATGCACATGTTCTGTAGGGATGAGACATATGCACATGTTCTGTAGGGATGAGACATATGCACATGTTCTGTAGGGATGAGACATATGCACATGTTCTGTAGGGATGAGACATATGCACATGTTCTGTAGGGATGAGACATATGCACATGTTCTGTAGGGATGAGACATATGCACATGTTCTGTAGGGATGAGACATATGCACATGTTCTGTAGGGATGAGACATATGGACATGTTCTGTAGGGATGAGACATATGCACATGTTCTGTAGGGATGAGACATATGCACATGTTCTGTAGGGATGAGACATATGCACATGTTCTGTAGGGATGAGACATATGCACATGTTCTGTAGGGATGAGACATATGCACATGTTCTGTAGGGATGAGACATATGCACATGTTCTGTAGGGATGAGACATATGCACATGTTCTGTAGGGATGAGACATATGCACATGTTCTGTAGGGATGAGACATATGCACATGTTCTGTAGGGATGAGACATATGCACATGTTCTGTAGGGATGAGACATATGCATATGTTCTGTAGGGATGAGACATATGCACATGTTCTGTAGGGATGAGACATATGCACATGTTCTGTAGGGATGAGACATATGCACATGTTCTGTAGGGATGAGACATATGCACATGTTCTGTATGGATGAGACATATGCACATGTTCTGTAGGGATGAGACATATGGACATGTTCTGTAGGGATGAGACATATGCACATGTTCTGTATGGATGAGGCATATGGACATGTTCTGTAGGGATGAGACATATGCACATGTTCTGTAGGGATGAGACATATGCACATGTTCTGTAGGGATGAGACATATGCACATGTTCTGTAGGGATGAGACATATGCACATGTTCTGTAGGGATCAGACATATGGACATGTTCTGTAGGGATCAGACATATGCACATGTTCTGTAGGGATGAGACATATGGACATGTTCTGTAGGGATCAGACATATGGACATGTTCTGTACTGTTGGGTATGTTCTGTAGGATAAGGTATATGGTTATGCTAAGGTATCAAAGTAATATCATCGATGGTATTTGAGTAATGTAATGAGCTTGTTTTTTACATTATGTTTTCCTTAATACTATTTTGGGGTCAAAGTTCAAGGTCATTGTTTGGATAATAATTTGTTTGTGGGGAGTGGGGACTAGGAATAACCCATTGAAAGGAGCAGTAGGCAAGGTTGGAAAAACGTATTGTCGACAGTCTATATTTTGCTATTACATAATATAAGATTGGAAAAACGTATTGTCGACAGTCTATATTTTGCTATTACATAATATAAGATCAGAAAAACGTATTGTCGACAGTCTATATTTTGCTATTACATAATATAAGATTGGAAAAACGTATTGTCGACAGTCTATATTTTGCTATTACATAATATAAGATTGGAAAAACGTATTGTCGACAGTCTATATTTTGCTATTACATAATATAAGATTGGAAAAACGTATTGTCGACAGTCTATATTTTGCTATTACATAATATAAGATTGGAAAAACGTATTGTCGACAGTCTATATTTTGCTATTACATAACATAAGATCGGAAAAACGTATTGTCGACAGTCTATATTTTGCTATTACATAACATAAGATTGGAAAAACGTATTGTCAACAGTCTATATGTTGCTATTACATAATATAAGATCCGAAAAACGTATTGTCGACAGTCTATATTTTGCTATTACATAATATAAGATTGGAAAAACGTATTGTCGACAGTCTATATTTTGCTATTACATAATATAAGATTGGAAAAACGTATTGTCGACATTCTATATTTTGCTATTACATAATATAAGATTGGAAAAACGTATTGTCGACAGTCTATATTTTGCTATTACATAATATAAGATTGGAAAAACGTATTGTCGACAGTCTATATTTTGCTATTACATAATATAAGATTGGAAAAACGTATTGTCGACAGTCTATATTTTGCTATTACATAATATAAGATTGGAAAAACGTATTGTCGACAGTCTATATTTTGCTATTACATAATATAAGATTGGAAAAACGTATTGTCGACAGTCTATATTTTGCTATTACATAATATAAGATTGGAAAAACGTATTGTCAACAGTCTATATGTTGCTATTACATAATATAAGATCCGAAAAACGTATTGTCGACAGTCTATATTTTGCTATTACATAACATAAGATTGGAAAAACGTATTGTCGACAGTCTATATTTTGCTATTACAAAATATAAGATTGGAAAAACGTATTGTCGACAGTCTATATTTTGCTATTACAAAATATAAGATTGGAAAAACGTATTGTCGACAGTCTATATTTTGCTATTACATAATATACAAGTTATTTCACCATTCTCATCCGATAAGAGAATGTTATGTCTCGCTTTCCACTAAAGTTGGCGAGACAAGACACTGGGGATGTATTATCAATAATATTACTACAGTCTACAAAACAGAACACTGCACACACTATGTACAGCAACCACTACAGGGGCTGTATGAGGGGGTCAGGTTAGCAGGGTTCAGGATGGGAATCCACATACTTACTGGCAACAGTTTACCATCAACCTGCAGGATATATATATATATATATATACAGTATCTATGTATGATAGTTATCTCGTTAACATTTCCATATCTAGCATACTAATCAGATGGAAATATTCAATATACTCATCCTTTTTACTGTTTGATTCTAAACCAGGGGTGTGTAGCTGAGCCTTAATTGATGTGAAGGCCCATGGAAAACCATCTAGCAACACAATTTGGTTTTAAATTATGCTGTAAACTATGCTGTAAACTATGCTGTAAACTATACTGTAAACTATGCTGTAAACTATGCTTGTAAACTATGCGTGTAAACTATGCTGTAAACTATGCTTGTAAACTATACTGTAAACTATGCTATGTTTGTAAACTATTATGTAAACTATGCTGTGCTTGTAAACTATGTTGTAAACTATGCTGTAAACTATTATGTAAACTATGCTGTAAACTATGCTTGTAAACTATGCTTGTAAACTATGCTGTAAACTATGCTTGTAAACTATGCTGTAAACTATGCTTGTAAACTATACTGTAAACTATGCTATGCTTGTAAACAATGCTGTAAACTATGCTGTGCTTGTTAACTATGCTGTAAACTATGCTGTGAACTATGCTGTAAACTATTATGTAAACTATGCTGTGCTTGTAAACTATGCTGTAAACTATACTGTAAACAATTATGTAAACTATTATGTAAACTATGCTATGCTTGTTAAATATGCTGTAAACTATACTGTAAACTATTATGTAAACTATGCTATGCTTGTAAACTATGTTGCAAACTATGCTATGCTTGTAAACTATGTTGCAAACTATGCTATGCTTGTAAACTATGTTGCAAACTATGCTGTGCTTGTAAACTATGCTGTAAACTATGCTGTAAACTATACCATAAACTATGCTGTAAACTATGCTGTTTATTGTGTAATAGTGTCAACCGGACATTGAAGTAATGTATGCTAGTACTACAGAAGAACTGGCGTGCAGATATATCTTCCTGTGCTGAATGTCTAAACATTAATCATGGCATTTTCTTGTTTTGTATAGATAAGAATACAATTAATATGCAAATACACTCACATGAACAAACCTATGTTTTTAACTCTACACTCACACAAACTAAACTATGTTTTTAACTCTACACCCACATGAACTAAACTATGTTTTTAACTCTATACTCACATGAACTAAACTATGTTTTTAACTCTACACCCACATGAACTAAACTATGTTTTTAACTCTACACCCACACACACTAAACTATGTTTTTAACTCTACACCCAAATGAACTAAACTATGTTTTAACTCTACACCCACATGAACAAACCTATGTTTTTAACTCAACACCCACATGAACTAAACTATGTTTTTAACTCTACACCTACATGGACTAAACTATGTTTTTAACTCTACACCCACATGGACTAAACTATGTTTTTAACTCTACACCCACATGAACTAAACTACCTTTTTAACTCTACACCCACATGAACTAAACTATGTTTTTAACTCTACACCCACATGAACTAAACAATGTTTTAACTTTACACCCACATGAACTAAACTATGTTTTAACTCTACACCCACATGAACTAAACTGTTTTAATTCTACACCCACATGAACTAAACTATGTTTTTAACTCTACACCCACATGAACTAAATTATGTTTTAACTATACTATGAACTAAACTATGTTTTAACTCTACACCCACATGAACTAAACTATGTTTTAACTCTACACCCACATGAACTATACTATGTTTTTAACTCTACACCCACATGAACTAAATTATGTTTTAACTATACTATGAACTAAACTATGTTTTAACTCTACACCCACATGAACTAAACTATGTTAACTCTACACCCACATGAACTAAACTATGTTTTAACTCTACACCCACATGAACTAAAATGTTTTAACTCTACACCCACATGAACTAAACTATGTTTTTAACTCTACACCCACATGAACTAAACTATGTTTTTTAACTCTACACCCACATGAACTATGTTTTTAACTCCACACCCACATGAACTAAACTATGTATTTTAACTCTACACCCACATGAACTAAACAATGTTTTAACTTTACACCCACATGAACTAAACTATGTTTTAACTCTACACCCACATGAACTAAACTGTTTTAATTCTACACCCACATGAACTAAACTATGTTTTTAACTCTACACCCACATGAACTAAATTATGTTTTAACTATACTATGAACTAAACTATGTTTTAACTCTACACCCACATGAACTAAACTATGTTTTAACTCTACACCCACATGAACTATACTATGTTTTTAACTCTACACCCACATGAACTAAATTATGTTTTAACTATACTATGAACTAAACTATGTTTTAACTCTACACCCACATGAACTAAACTATGTTAACTCTACACCCACATGAACTAAACTATGTTTTAACTCTACACCCACATGAACTAAAATATGTTTTAACTCTACACCCACATGAACTAAACTATGTTTTTAACTCTACACCCACATGAACTAAACTATGTTTTTTAACTCTACACCCACATGAACTATGTTTTTAACTCCACACCCACATGAACTAAACTATGTATTTTAACTCTACACCCACATGAACTAAACTATGTTTTAACTCTACACCCACATGAACTAAACTATGTTTTAACTCTTTGCATGCTAGCGGTGAAACTAACAAAATCAAATATGTCATGTGTTGTAATGACACAATTCTAATGAAATTTCATGACATATTTCTAAAGTCTTCAGCTACAAATAAGAAAAACACATTAATGAATTGTCGTCTGCTACAATTATTTGAACTATTTATAGCCTTTATTTTACCCAGCATGCAATGAAAAACACATGAATGAATTGTCGTCTGCTACATTTATTTGAACTATTTATAGCCTTTATTTTACCCAGCATGCAATGAAAAACACATTAATGAATTTTCGTCTGCTACATTTATTTGAACTATTTATAGCCTTTATTTTACCCAGCATGCAATGAAAAACACATTAATGAATTTTCGTCTGCTACATTTATTTGAACTATTTATAGCCTTTATTTTACCCAGCATGCAATGAAAAACACATTAATGAATTGTCGTCTGCTACAATTATATGAACTATTTATAGCCTTTATTTTACCCAGCATGCAAAAAGTTAATTCTTCAACGTTTCGGATAATATTTATAATATATTGTATTATTGTCATTTGTTGTTGTAAATAACTGAAAAAATAAAATATGTTTAAATTAATATAATAATAAATTATTATCCTTCATCAGTCCTTGTTGCTTTAGAATACAATTACTACAATGTAACCTGTGTTAGTGGTAACCTCCACTAAGCAGCCAATCTGTGTTAAGCAGCCAGTTTCCAAATTCTCAATAAATATAGGGTCCTACCCGAGTGGTGATTTCATACCAAATTTTATGAAACGAGTTTGGGAATTGTGAGCCTTTTGACAAGCTTAACCCATTTGATTCTGGATACCGTTCAAACAGTATTTGCAAAGAACATAGAGCCAGATCAGCCGTCATGGAACGTTCCATCTCATAAGGCTCTATGCTGTTTGTTATTCAGATGATCTTGCTAAGACACTTGGCTATGTAGCAAACAACATAGATCCTGATCAGCATGCAGCGTCATGCTGCGGCTGATCTGGATCTATGTTGTTTGCAAAAGCATTTAAATGTATCCAGAATGAAATGGGTTAATAGAAAACTCCAAAACTTGTTTCATTAAAAATTAATATGGTATGAAATCACCACAAGTGTAAGATCCATTTTTATCACATTAGCAACAACCATAAATTTGAAGAAAAAAATGTTTCTGTTTGCCTGTATATTTTGGAGCCTTATTACATTATGTTGCATTTGTACACCATAGTACATAGTCCCTGATAATCAAACAACTTCAGGCAAATAATCGACACATTATTTTTATTCACTATATTTTCGCTAGTGCATATTTAGCATTTTATTGATCTAAGCAGTTGATTTTCAATAAATAAAGCATGCACACACACACACTACATGTCGAATGTGTATTGCAAGCTGTCATGCAGCGACCAATCAGAATCCTTCCCGATGTTATTACACGTGTGTTGACATAAGAAAATATGTGATGGCTGTATGAAACTGAATACAAGCAAAGTGATAAGTTTGTTTTATTATACATTTGCCCTCTATTAAGCAACCACCTGTGCTAAGTAGCCACTTTCTGTGATTCCCTTGGCTGGCTGCTTAAGACAGGTTTGACTGTAGTATCAATAGACATCTTATACAGTGCTGTAAGTGACGCTGATGCCGTTATATCCGACAGTCTAAATGCTATTTATAACGCATGTGCAGGTGCCCACAAAACTACAACAAGCTCTCTCAACTTGGGAACTGGGAAAAGACTGATCATACTAGTAATAAACCCCAATCCACGACTCCGGTTGCCTTACATTACATGTCCGAAATGAATGTGATAATAAAAACAACATGGACTCATTAACAGACTGGTAACATATGTATTCCATGGTCAGACTGGTAACATATGTATTCCATGGTCAGGCTAGTAACATGTATTCCATGGTCAGATTGGTAACATATGTATTCCATGGTCAGGCTAGTAACATGTATTCCATGGTCAGATTGGTAACATATGTATTCCATGGTCATACTGGTAACATATGTATTCCATGGTCAGACTGGTAACATATGTATTCCATGGTCAGACTAGTAACATATGTATTCCATGATCAGGCTGGTAACATATGTATTCCATGGTCAGACTGGTAACATATGTATTCCATGGTCAGGCTGGTAACATATGTATTCCATGGTCAGGCTGGTAACATATGCATTCCATGGTCAGGCTGGTAACATATGTAGTCCATGGTCAGGCTGGTAACATATGTATTCCATGGTCAGGCTGGTAACATATGTAGTCCATGGTCAGGCTGGTAACATATGTATTCCATGGTCAGGCTGGTAACATATGTAGTCCATGGTCAGGCTGGTAACATATGTAGTCCATGGTCAGGCTGGTAACATATGTATTCCATGATCAGACTGGTAACATATGTATTCCATGGTCAGACTGGTAACATATGTATTCCATGATCAGACTGGTAACATATGTATTCCATGGTCAGGCTGGCAACATATGTATTCCATGGTCAGACTGGTAACATATGTATTCCATGGTCAGACTGGTAACATATGTATTCCATGGTCAGACTGGTATCATATGTATTCCATGATCAGACTGGTAACATATGTATTCCATGGTCAGACTGGTAACATATGTATTCCATGGTCAGACTGGTAACATATGTATTCCATGGTCAGACTGGTATCATATGTATTCCATGGTCAGGCTGTTAACACATGTATTCCATGGTCAGTCTAGTAATATATGTATTCCATGGTCAGACTGGTAACATATGCATTCCATGGTCAGGCTAGTAACATATGTATTCCATGGTCAGACTGGTAAGATATGCATTCCATGGTCAGACTGGTAACATATGTATTCCATGGTCAGACTGGTAACATATTTGAACATGGGGTAACCATTTGAACAACTTTAAAAGAGCATTGTACATCGATCATTTCTACCAAGATTCGGCAGATCATGAGAAGATTTCTTAAGAATGTGTGCTATTTTTAGACAGCGGCCATCTTGGATTCCATAATGACATGACAATTCCCTATCTACCCAAGTATCATGACCATAAATAGTGGCTATAGATCCAATGGTTACTGAGGAGAAGATGTTTGAAAATGTTCACGGACAACGTATGACGGACAGACACATTGCGGTAAGAATACCTCACACAAGCTTTACTCCGGCGGGCTAACAAAGTAAGAACATTAGTAGTGCATTAACAACTAAGTAACTAAATGCTAAAGCTGTCGGTGAAGAATAGCAAGCGAAGCCAGCTAGAAATATTAGTTCCTATTTTAAAGCACTACAAGCCATGGTAGTAATTGTTGCAGAGCTATGTTGGAACAAAGGTAAGGAAAAGTAGTGCTGATGACTAAAAAGCATGAGGAGTTCAATGAACACCATTAGGGTAATAATTGTGCACTGTATGAAGCAGTAGGGAATGAGAGAAGTGAAAGAGGAGAGAGAGGTGAACAATCAACAATAACTAACTGTCTTGCTGTCAGTAATATGAAAATTAGGTGAATCAGATGTTACCCTCACATTACACTGTTCATATTCAATTAGTTTGACAGATGTCAGGTTGTGCGCACCTGACAGGAATACAGACATGAGCTCATATTTGTTGTAAATGGTAAAATACGGGCATTAGCCCAAGTTAGTTGTAATTTATGGGCATTAGACACCACTTACTGTAAATGTTAACATCTGGGAATTAGCCACAACTTACTGAAATGGCTACATCTGGGAATTAGCCACAACTTACTGTAAATATTAACATCTGGGAATTAGCCACAACTTACTGTAAATGGCTACATCTGGGATTTAGCCCATGCTTGCTGGTAAATGGTAAAATTCTACAGTGAAATTGTGTTTAACAAAATGCAAAACAATAAATCTAATCATTACTATAATTTACTTGGGGCCTCCATTATTTGTGTCTGACACATATTGCATAAGTTGGTCATGTTCGTGGATACATTTTGCATAAGTTGGTAGGTGTTCGTGGATACATTTTGCATAAGTTGGTAGGTGTTCATGGATACACTTTGCATAAGTTGGTAGGTGTTCGTGGATACATTTTGCATAAGTTGGTAGGTGTTCGTGGATACATTTTGCATAAGTTGGTAGGTGTTCGTGGATACACTTTGCATAAGTTGGTAGGTGTTTGTGGATACATTTTGCATAAGTTGGTAGGTGTTCGTGGATACATTTTGCATAAGTTGGTAGGTGTTCGTGGATACATTTTGCATAAGTTGGTAGGTGTTCGTGGATACATTTTGCATAAGTTGGTAGGTTTTCGTGGATACATTTTGCATAAGTTGGTAGGTGTTCGTGGATACACTTTGCATAAGTTGGTAGGTGTTCGCGGATACATTTTGCATAAGTTGGTAGGTGTTCGTGGATACACTTTGCATAAGTTGGTAGGTGTTCGTGGATACATTTTGCATAAGTTGGTAGGTGTTCGCGGATACACTTTGCATAAGTTGTTAGGTGTTCGGGGATACATTTTGCATAAGTTGGTAGGTGTTCGCGGATACATTTTGCATAAGTTGGTAGGTGTTCGTGGATACATTTTGCATAAGTTGGTAGGTGTTCATGGATACACTTTGCATAAGTTGTTAGGTGTTCGGGGATACATTTTGCATAAGTTGGTAGGTGTTCGTGGATACATTTTGCAGCATAAGTTGGTAGGTGTTCATGGATACATTTTGCATAAGTTGGTAGGTGTTTGTGGATACATTTTGCAGCATAAGTTGGTAGGTGTTCATGGATACATTTTGCATAAGTTGGTAGGTGTTCGGGGATACATTTTGCATAAGTTGGTAGGTGTTCGTGGATACATTTTGCATAAGTTGTTAGGTGTTAGTGGATACATTTTGCATAAGTTGGTAGGTGTTCGGGGATACATTTTGCATAAGTTGGTAGGTGTTCGCGGATACACTTTGCATAAGTTGTTAGGTGTTCGTGGATACATTTTGCATAAGTTGGTAGGTGTTCGTGGATACACTTTGCATAAGTTGGTAGGTGTTCGTGGATACACTTTGCATAAGTTGGTAGGTGTTCGTGGATACACTTTGCATAAGTTGGTAGGTGTTCGTGGATACACTTTGCATAAGTTGGTAGGTGTTCGTGGATACACTTTGCATAAGTTGGTAGGTGTTCGTGGATACATTTTGCAGCATAAGTTGGTAGGTGTTCGTGGATACATTTTGCATAAGTTGGTAGGTGTTTGTGGATACATTTTGCAGCATAAGTTGGTAGGTGTTCATGGATACATTTTGCATAAGTTGGTAGGTGTTCGTGGATACATTTTGCATAAGTTGGTAGGTGTTCGTGGATACACTTTGCATAAGTTGGTAGGTGTTCGTGGATACACTTTGCATAAGTTGTTAGGTGTTCGTGGATACATTTTGCATAAGTTGGTAGGTGTTCGTGGATACATTTTGCATAAGTTGGTAGGTGTTCGTGGATACATTTTGCATAAGTTGGTAGGTGTTTGTGGATACATTTTGCAGCATAAGTTGGTAGGTGTTCGTGGATACACTTTGCAGCATAAGTTGGTAGGTGTTTGTGGATACACTTTGCAGCATAAGTTGGTAGGTGTTCGTGGATACACTTTGCAGCATAAGTTGGTAGGTGTTCGTGTATACACTTTGCAGCATAAGTTGGTAGGTGTTCGTGGATACACTTTGCATAAGTTGGTAGGTGTTCGTGGATACACTTTGCAGCATAAGTTGGTAGGTGTTTGTGGATACACTTTGCAGCATAAGTTGGTAGGTGTTCGTGGATACACTTTGCAGCATAAGTTGGTAGGTGTTCGTGTATACACTTTGCAGCATAAGTTGGTAGGTGTTCGTGGATACATTTTGCATAAGTTGGTAGGTGTTCGTGGATACACTTTGCATAAGTTGGTAGGTGTTCGTGGATACACTTTGCATAAGTTGTTAGGTGTTCGTGGATACATTTTGCATAAGTTGGTAGGTGTTCGTGGATACATTTTGCATAAGTTGGTAGGTGTTCGTGGATACATTTTGCATAAGTTGGTAGGTGTTTGTGGATACATTTTGCAGCATAAGTTGGTAGGTGTTCGTGGATACACTTTGCAGCATAAGTTGGTAGGTGTTTGTGGATACACTTTGCAGCATAAGTTGGTAGGTGTTCGTGGATACACTTTGCAGCATAAGTTGGTAGGTGTTCGTGTATACACTTTGCAGCATAAGTTGGTAGGTGTTCGTGGATACACTTTGCATAAGTTGGTAGGTGTTCGTGGATACACTTTGCAGCATAAGTTGGTAGGTGTTTGTGGATACACTTTGCAGCATAAGTTGGTAGGTGTTCGTGGATACACTTTGCAGCATAAGTTGGTAGGTGTTCGTGTATACACTTTGCAGCATAAGTTGGTAGGTGTTCGTGGATACACTTTGCAGCATAAGTTGGTAGGTGTTCGCGTCCTTTACCAGCTAAATATGACAGATGAGGCGAGATCAATCTGTATTTAACGCTTACTGTGCTGGAAATGAGATTGATCACCTGATCAGGATCTATGTTATTTACTATTCTGATAGTGGAGCTAAAACACTTGCCTGAATAGCAAACAACATAGATCCTGATAAGATGCAGTACTATGCCACGGCTGATCTGGATCTATGTTGCTTACTTCCAATTTATTCAGCATTATAAGGGTTAAACCCAGCAGTTAATGATACAAATAAGTGACTTTCAGAACAGTTTTCATATTACGGACAGACAGCATTATAAAAATGCGAACAACACGAAAATAACACACACCAGGTCTGAAAAAGATTCCTGCTTGGCGAGGGGTGCAGGCGGCATTTTGGGCGGCCTTTTCCGTGGAGATGTCCCCCGTGGTATATATATGGTATCAGGTGCGGGTCTACCATCCACAGCCTGCAGGAATACATGCTAAAATTAACATTGCTAAATGTGATAATTAGGGCTGTCATTGATACCGTGGGAAGATGATATCAACAATATATCTAATTAGCGCAGTGGTTAGCGCGCTCGCTTCTCATCAATGCAACCAGGGTCCGAACCTCGGACCGGGAAGTGTGTGAGATGGTACGGTGGTTGCCAGATCGGACAGGTGGGTTTTCTACGGGTACTCCGGTTTCCTCCCACACAAATGCCCACATTTACGCTTTCATCCACGCCAACGAGAGTGATTGATATAAGTTGTTAGAACTTGCTTCGCAATAGTTGTAAAATAAATAAAGGTAAAATATTTAATTATACAATTAAATCTGTATGGTAAATAATGTTATAAGAAAATGTTGTAAAAACAAAAGCAAGTCATTTGAAATGAACATTGCCTCTTCTCTCTCCCTGCTGGCGATGAATTCCATCAGGAATAAGGTCTCGAGAGAGAGATTAAAATAATGATGTAAAAACTTGTTTCACACAACAGACGGATCTGTATAAATAAGACCCTAATAAAAATTAACATTCTTTCTTTCTTGGGACTTTAAACAGAGGTCTCATGTCGGTTCTGTACACCGTGCACGTAAAAGAACCAGAGGAGACTCTGGAATGGGTCTCTGTCTGTATCATTGCACTATCCTCCAAAAATCTAAAATGACTAATCTCTTCAGGAGGCGTCACTCATATGGGCAACCGGTAGCGACGATAAATAAACGTAAAACACACACATTGTTTCACACTTGATTTAAAAATAAATTTGTATACACTAAAGTAATTGGTGACGGTCACCGGCTGGTCGTCTTCCCACACAAACTTGCCTGGCAATTTGGATCAGGTGAGCTAAAGAATGAAGATGACAAAATGAAGATGGCCACAATGGCAGACATCTTGGATTAAGATGGCCACAATGGCAGACATCTTGGATTAAGATGGCCACAATGGCAGACATCTTGGATTAAGATGGCCACAATGGCAGACATCTTGGATTAAGATGGCCACAATGGCAGACATCTTGGATTAAGATGGCCACAATGGCAGACATCTTGGATTAAGATGGCCACAATGGCAGACATCTTGGACTAAGATGGCCACAAGGGCAGACATCTTGGATTAAGATGGCCACAATGGCAGACATCTTGGATTAAGATGGCCACAATGGCAGACATCTTGGATTAAGATGGCCACAATGGCAGACATCTTGGATTAAGATGGCCACAATGGCAGACATCTTGGATTAAGATGACCACAATGGCAGACATCTTGGATTAAGATGGCCACAATGGCAGACATCTTGGATTAAGATGGCCACAATGGCAGACATCTTGGATTAAGATGGCCACAATGGCAGACATCTTGGATTTCAGATCTGATATCCTTAGTTATTTACATCTACCAGATGGAATGAGCTACCAGACTACATAGCAAGTGCTTAAGCATGTGATCAGTTAAAGACGAGACAAACTTTGGGCACCAGTGAGATTCCAACACCAGTGATGCGTACTAATATAGACCACGACAACGAGGGGCACAACATACCCTTCAGGGCGTAATAAATTCCCCTATCACCAAAGAAAACTATGGGGGTCAAATTGACAATTTGAGAGGAAAAGTCTAATATATATTTTCAAGATGTCCACTTGAATAATGGATCAGTAATAGCTTACAAAGTGTCATCACAGTGGAACCAGTTGTTCGTGACAGCGCAGTGGAAGCGTGTTTGCTTCAAGCGCAGGCCCGGGGTTCGAGCCAAGCTGGAGCCGTTACGATTGTGCCCTTAGGCAAGGCATTTAAATTCCACGTTTTCTATTCTCTCTCCCTCGTGGCGATGGATTCCATGATGAATGAGGTCTCAAGAGCTACTATAAGTCATAAGAACTTGCTTTGCAATTGAGCTAAAATTAATGTGTATAAACTAATTTATCTACTTTTTAATCTGCCAGCTGATCCCCCCTACCAGGTTTCGATAACACACTCAGTGGAGATGTTGTTTGAAGCAATAGTGAATAGACAGCCGGTCAAATGCTGAACAACCCACCTGTACCATTAATTTGTTAGATGAGCATTTCCATGCTCTGAGAAGTATCTATATATCCACATGTTCTAACAATGACAGCCCTAATTGTAATGCATGAATATTATTGAGATTACAGTCAGAGTTATTAAACACAGATAAACACAAATTAGGATAGATCAATTATATACTGATTATACATGTAGTTAGACTAGCTACCAGTCCGCATCATTAGTAACATTTTATATGTGTATGAATTTCATAGCTATAGAAAACAGCCTGTATGTTTACTACCTATTGAAACAAACCAGTCTACTTCAGAGCTATAGAAAACAACCAGTCTATTCCATAGCTATTGAAACCAACCATTCTACTTTAGTGCTATTTAAAACAGCCAGTCTATCTCATAGCTATAGAAAACAACCAGTCTATTTAATAGCTATTGAAACCAACCAGTCTACTTCAGAGCTATAGAAAACAACCAGTCTATTCCATAGCTATTGAAACCAACCATTCTACTTTAGTGCTATTTAAAGCAGCCAGTCTATCTCATAGCTATAGAAAACAACCAGTCTATTTAATAGCTATTGAAACCAGCCAGTCTACTTCAGAGCTATAGAAAACAACCAGTCTATTTGATAGCTATTGAAACCAACCAGTCTACTTCAGAGCTATAGAAAACAACCAGTCTATTCCATAGCTATTGAAACCAACCATTCTACTTTAGTGCTATTTAAAGCAGCCAGTCTATCTCATAGCTATAGAAAACAACCAGTCTAGATTAGCTGATGCTGTATTTGAATGAAGGCTAAATCATCTTTTATCAACAGAGCTCCATACACTTGTCATTCGAGGGAAAAAAGAAGATATGTATATGTCTAGTGGGTAATATATGATTCAAGTGAATAGTTGTACATGAGTCCAGTGGATAGTACATGAGTCCAGTGGATTGTACACGAGTCCAGTGGATTGTACATGAGTCTAGTGGATTGTACACGAGTCCAGTGGATTGTACATGAGTCTAGTGGATTGTACACGAGTCTAGTGGATTGTACATGAGTCTAGTGGATTGTACATGAGTCTAGTGGATTGTAGGAGTCCAGTGGATTGTACATGAGTCTAGTGGATTGTACATGAGTCTAGTGGATTGTACATGAGTCTAGTGGATTGTAGGAGTCTAGTGGATTGTAGGAGTCTAGTGGATTGTACATGAGTCTAGTGGATTGTAGGAGTCTAGTGGATTGTACATGAGTCCAGTGGATTGTACAGGAGTCTAGTGGATTGCACACGAGTCCAGTGGATTGTACATGAGTCCAGTGGATTGTACATGAGTCCAGTGGATTGTACATGAGTCTAGTGGATTGTACATGAGTCTAGTGGATAGTATACGAGTCCAGTGGATTGCACACGAGTCTAGTGGATTGTATACGAGTCCAGTGGATTGTACATGAGTCTAGTGGATTGTACATGAGTCTAGTGGATTGTACATGAGTCTAGTGGATTGTACACGAGTCTAGTGGATTGTATACGAGTCTAGTGGATTGTACATGAGTCTAGTAGCTAGTCTAACTTCTTGTTTATCATTTTTAAGGATTAACATAAAAGAATTGATTAAGTAGAATAGAATTAATGTTCCAAGTGGGACTAAGACGAGTGTCCGCAGGTCCAATATTATCGGTACCCCAGTTCAAGTTTACGATCCACTACCAATTCTATATGCTATACGAGTACCAGCAGGTCCAATATTAATAGTTATCCGTGTTCAAATTTACTACGAGCTATCCATCTTACACACGATATATATAGAGAGAGAATAATCACTGACTGCTATGTCATCAATAAAGCTTGATTTGACTGAGCTTCCTAAAGAGCAGTGTATTAACAAACTATCTCCTAGTAAGAGTATTGCAGTATACAGCATTCTGAAATCAATGAGTCATACCGTGATCATGATAGCAAGAGTATTAACATCTAATCTAGGCAACAAGTATTTACAAACTGCAAGAAAGGAACCGGTAATATGTTCATGGAGGCCGGGGTCCAAATATTCAATTCTCAGCCAAAGTTCGACATACAGTTTCCATCAAAGGTACCCGCAGGTGTATATAATACATTCATGGATGCCGGGGTCCAAATGTTCCCATCCCAAGTTCGACATACAGTTTCTATCAACGGTACCCACAGGTAATACATTCATGGATGCCGGGGTCCAAATATTCCCATCCCAAGTTCGACATACAGTTTCCATTAACGGTAACCGCAGGTAATACATTCATGGATGCCGGGGTCCAAATATTCCCATCCCAAGTTCGACATACATTTTCCATCAACGGTACCCGCAGGTAATACATTCATGGATGCCGGGGTCCAAATATTCCTATCCCAAGTTCGACATACAGTTTCTATCAACGGCACCTGCAGCTGTAACACTATTTAATACCTCTATGGCTGTCTGGGTCCATATATTCCGTTCTCATCCCAAGTTCCACATACAGTTTCCATCATTTTTAGGGATAAAAGCATTTGTTGTTTCTTTTTAATTATAAGCTGTTCTTAGAAATGTCCAGAAAGACATTTGAAACAAGTGAAGGAGCATTGCCAAGCAATATACAGGTCTCCGTCCAATCATTCTAACATTGTGTTCACCCACGAAGGTTCGCAATCACATCATATAAATAGATCATCAATCAATTACGCAATTTCCTCTTCGTTGTACGTTTTGTGGGATTAACGACACACCAACCAACTATCATAGGGTGACTCTCCAGCTATTATTGGTGGAGGAAGATCCTGGGTGTCCCCTCTGAGCAGTATTTCATGCACAGACGGGCACCCGGGTAGAACAACCGACTTTCCGCAAGAAAGAAGTCGACAACTCAGTATGATTCATACATAAAGCAGTAATGGGCAAGTGATTTGAAGTCAACAACCGTAACCAATTAATCAGAATAATTTCGCTCTCCTGAACGAAGACAATACATTCCATTTCAGAGTGTCTGTCATAGCGTGGGCTAACCCCTATTAGATGTATGATGTACTGGGCGACGATGTCATACACTGTTGAAAAACTTGTTTTATGTCGTGATTTCTGTACATGTACATTGTACATAACAGAATGAGTTTTATTTGTATATGAATAGGAATGCGTTTTATATTTATTTATTTATATTTCGGGTTTTACGCCTGCATCAGCACCATTTCGGGCTATATCGCCGGCAGGCAGTTTACCTAACAACACCTTTCCTGGGCAGGCTCCAACGGTTAACCAGTACTTGGGTGCACCAACCTCCGTAAGAAACTGCCAACTGTTTCATATAAATGAGACACGTTGAAGTCAACAATCGTAACCAATTAATCTCCTGAACGAAGACAATGCATTCCATTTCAGAGTGTCTGTCATAGCGTGGGCTAACCCCTATTAGATGTATGATGTACTGGGCGACGATGTCATACACCGTGATATCTGTACATGTACATTGTACATAACAGATTGAGTTTAATAATGTGATTTGTATATGACAAGGAATACTTTTTATGTTTGTTTGCTTCTGGTTTTACGCCAGCATCAACACCATTTTGGGCTATATCGCCGGCAGGCAGCTTGCCTAACAACTCTTCTGGGTAGGCTCCAGCGGTTAACCAGTACTTGGTGCACCAACCTCCGTAAGAAACTACCAAATTTTTCATATAAATGAGACACGGCCTGAGCGGGGCTCGTACCCGTGAGCATCATTGATGACAGGTTAGAGTGGAATACAAGTCAGCGATCTTAACAACTCGACCACGGCGGCGGACTGAATGCATTTTATGAGGTTTGTGTACGTAACAGACTGTGTGTTATATTGTGATTCATGTATATCATAGAAACATGCTATACTCACATCCGTGGCTGGGCTGTGAGAAGGCTCGAACACATTGGATAAACGCTGAACTCTGTAGAAACAACAATATGTAATATATATATATATAAACCATTGGATAGAAATATAATTTCATGAACAGCCGGATCTGTAGTCCAGTGGTAACACGCTGGTAGTCCAGTGGTAACACGCTGGACAGGTAATCCAGGGATCGCAGGTTCGATCCCCCGTCTGACCATAATAAATGAGGGGACGTTAAACCGAGGTCTCGTGTCGGTGCTGTACACTGTGCACGTAAAAGAACCAGAGAAGACTCTGGAATGGGTCTCTGTCTGTATCATTGCACTATCCTCCAAAAATCTAAAATGACTAATCTCTTCAGGAGGCGTCGCTCATATGGGTAACCGGTAGCGACGATAAATTTATGTAAAACACACACAACAATATGGCATAAACAAGTGATCACAATAGCAAAGCATGACGCATAAATATATTCAATGAAGCACACTGTTCTTTCAGTTGGTTTCTTTCTTGCCGGTTTCTTTTTGGATTTAGAGTCGCACAAACAATTAAACTGTAACCTGCCGAATAAATTGGACAGAATGTGCAAACAACATAGATTCAGATTAGCCGCGGCGCATGATCTGGATCGCTGTTTGCAAAATGACTTTAGTTGTGATTGGCATATTACGGGTTAAGGTTATACAGCGACTTTCAAGTATTTATTGGTGGATGAAGACCCAAGGTGCAGATCTGAGCCACGTTTCAGGCACAGGCGGGCAAACAGGGATGAACCATCGACCTTCTGCAAGTCAGCTGGATAGCTTTCTCGCATGAAACAATTCGACGGCTCTGGTGGGATTCGAACCAACAGCAGTGAGGGGCAAGTGATTTGAGGTCAACAAATGTAACAACTCGACAACGGAGGCCCATTTTTTCAGTTGATATTGCTTAGCTGGTATTTACACCTTTGTACAATCACAGATATATAAACAATGAGGTAAGCAATGAGGTATTTACACATAGTGCAACCATAGAGATGCAGCAATAAGGTATTTACAACTGGTGCAACCATAGAGATGCAGCAATAAGGTATTTACACCTGGTGCAACCATAGAGATGCAGCAATGAGGTATTTACACCTGGTGCAACCATAGAGATGCAGCCATAAGGTATTTACACCTGGTGCAACCATAGAGATGCAGCAATAAGGTATTTACATCTGGTGCAACCATAGAGATGCAGCAATAAGGTATTTACACCTGGTGCAACCATAGAGATGCAACAATGAGGTATTTACACCTGGTGCAACCATAGAGATTCAACAATGAGGTATTTACACCTGGTGCAACCATAGAGATGCAACAATAAGGTATTTACACCTGGTGCAACCGTAGAGATGCAGCAATGAGGTATTTACACCTGGTGCAATCATAGAAATGCAACAATGAGGTATTTACACCTGGTGCAACCATAGAGGATGCAGCAATGAGGTATTTACACCTGGTGCAACCATAGAGATGCAGCAATGAGGTATTTACACCTGGTGCAACCATAGAGATGCAGCAATGATGTATTTACACCTGGTGCAACCATAGAGATGCAGCAATCGAAGTGCTATTATTCGTATTTACAGTAAATGTAAGTATTGTCGTTCTATTTTTAATACGATAACATATAGACATGACACCGACCTGGAAGTATTGTCTGTCGGCGAGGAATATTCATCTCTGGGGCTCGCGAAACTGTCAAGATAAATGTCTGGTCCCTGGCTGGTTGGTGTTGGCGGTGGCGAGTTCACGGAATCCCCTCTACTCTTTGCCTCGGACAGGGTGTCCGACTCGGAGTCATCTAATATTCCACTACTCCTGATTGGAAAATATGCACAAGTGAAATGATGAGTGGTTTGCTATACATTCACTCCACCAATGTTGATGTACACCGTTTGGGATGCATTTCTAGTGTTGATGTACACCGTTTGGGATGCATTTCTAGTGTTGATGTACACCGTTTGGGATGCATTTCTAGTGTGGATATACATTGTTTGGGATGCATTTCTAGTGTGGATATACACCGTTTGGGATGCATTTCTAGTGTGGATGTACACCGTTTGGGATGCATTTCTAGTGTTGATATACACCGTTTGGATGCATTTCTAGTGTGGATATACACCATTTGGGATGCATTTCTAGTGTGGATGTACACTGTTTGGGATGCATTTCTAGTGTGGATATACACTGTTTGGTATGCATTTCTAGTGTGGATATACACCATTTGGGATGCATTTCTAGTGTGGATGTACACCATTTGGGATGCATTTCTAGTGTGGATGTACACCGTTTGGGATGCATTTCTAGTGTGGATGTACACCGTTTGGGATGCATTTCTAGTGTGGATGTACACCGTTTGGGATGCATTTCTAGTGTGGATATACATTGTTTGGGATGCATTTCTAGTGTGGATGTACATTGTTTGGGATGCATTTCTAGTGTGGATGTACACTGTTTGGGATGCATTTCTAGTGTGGATATACACTGTTTGAGATGCATTTCTAGTGTGGATGTACATTGTTTGGGATGCATTTCTAGTGTGGATATACATTGTTTGGGATGCATTTCTAGTGTGGATATACATTGTTTGGGATGCATTTCTAGTGTGGATGTACATTGTTTGGGATGCATTTCTAGTGTGGATGTACACTGTTTGGGATGCATTTCTAGTGTGGATGTACACCGTTTGGGATGCATTTCTAGTGTGGATATACACCGTTTGGGATGCATTTCTAGTGTGGATATACACTGTTTGGGATGCATTTCTAGTGTGGATATACACCGTTTGGGATGCATTTCTAGTGTGGATATACACTGTTTGGGATGCATTTCTAGTGTGGATGTACACTGTTTGGGATGCATTTCTAGTGTGGATGTACACTGTTTGGGATGCATTTCTAGTGTGTATGTACACCGTTTGGGATGCATTTACAGTGTGGATGTACACTGTTATTTCTAATGTGGATGTACACTGTTATTTCTAGTGTGGATGTACACTGTTATTTCTAGTGTGGATGTACACTGTTATTTCTAGTGTGGATGTACACTGTTATTTCTAATGTGGATGTACACTGTTATTTCTAATGTGGATGTACACTGTTATTTCTAATGTGGATGTACAATGTTATTTCTAATGTGGATGTACACTGTTATTTCTAATGTGGATGTACACTGTTATTTCTAGTGTGGATGTACACTGTTATTTCTAATGTGGATGTACACTGTTATTTCTAATGTGGATGTACACTGTTATTTCTAATGTGGATGTACAATGTTATTTCTAATGTGGATGTACAATGTTATTTCTAATGTGGATGTACACTGTTATTTCTAATGTGGATGTACACTGTTATTTCTAATGTGGATGTACAATGTTATTTCTAATGTGGATGTACACTGTTATTTCTAATGTGGATGTACATTGTTTAGGATGCATTTCTAGTGTGGATCTACACTGTTATATATGCATTTCTAGTGTGGATCTACACTGTTATATATGCATTTCTAGTGTGGATGTACATTGTTTGAGATGCAATTGTATGCTGTAGTAAATAGTCCTCGATAATTAAACAAACAACTCCACATAAAAAATCGACAAAAGCCAGCAGAGCTGACATGCAGTGACCAATCAGAATCCTTCCAGGTGTTATTACACGTGTGATGATATAAGAAAATATGCAATGACTGTATTACACAGAATACAAGCATATTAATGTGATAAATATCTTTTCTGAACAGCTTAGATAAAACCTGACAATATTTATTTTACCAAGATTTTGATCACAAAAGCTGTAATCCTCTAAAATGATAAAGATTCACAGTCTTGTTAAAGTCAATGCTTTACGTGTATCACTTACTCCTCGGAGTCGTGTCTCTGATACTGTGCGTTGTGTAGTTCCAGTTCATCCGCGCTCATGTCTTTCAGCAGCACACCTTCGTCACTGGTTGACGAGTGCATGTCTTCCGCCTGCTTACAGGCCTCAAGTTCCACTCTCTGCTTCCGTAGCTCCGCCTCCATTTCTCGATACCTGAAAAACAATTACACAAAATCAAAACTTGTTGAATTTCTCAACAAAATTCACAGATATCATCTTTCAATTATTTCATTGTTTATTGATCATCTAAATTTACACCACGATTTGGTTGCATATGTTAAATCGGTACAACGGTAAAAGCAGTGGGCGGAGCTACTATGAGACTGACAGAAGTGGGCGGTACTACCCGCATCAAAGCTGTGAATATTGGTTAAAAGAGCTGTTCCAAAAGATGAGCTTAAATTGTATATATCTATATGACCACATATTTTGAGCAATTAATACATATAAGCAGCAATTACCACATTAAAGTCTTTATTACTTTGATATGAATTTGAAGCTTTAGTAATCAAAATCATGCTCTTTGTAATCCATTTATCAGGAATAAATCACAATTACTGAATTGGACACACGAACACAATTGAAATATTACCACGAAATTACAAACATCTGTTATTTGTTAAACTTGACACACTGGGACACTACAGGAAGTAAACAAACTAGCACCGAGTGTGCATGAGTTATTTTCTCAGGAACTAGTTGTGATATGAGTTTTTTTCTGGTTTGATACAAGCTCGTGACCGTATCAAACCAGCAAACGTAATATCAGACTGGAAAACACAGCATATCAACTTGGGTGCTTGGGTGGTAGACAGTATTGTGGTAGGCAAATAACAGCAAATAATAGGGTAAATTTCATATCCAAGGAATAAATGCTTATAACTAGGAACTGTTTATTTTAACAATAAAAACACTGTAAAATAACTGTTATATGATATTATTGAATAAACAAAACTGACGATCAAATGATTCCATTGCTCGAAAAATAGGACAGCCCGAAGCTCCTAAAATCCAAGTCGGGTCTCTCTCTCCTTAACCCATTCAACACCAAGTAACTCACATGGACTGGTGCATGATATTTTTTTAGACCAATAAATTAATCAGCAAATTACACTTGGACCAGTTCATTTATCAAAATTCATAATATTGTTTAAAAATAGTAATATTAATGGCAAAAAGTGCAGATCCTGATGAGACGACTCGTCACGATCTACACTTTTTGTAAGCCTCTTTAGAGGTGTCTGGTGTTGAAAGGGTCAAAGGACAAGCCCATACTCATCGATTTATTATAATTTTCGAGGCACAGTCTAATAATTATTTATTTTTGTACACAGAATCGATCATGCCTGCAGTGGATTCGAATTCAACAATATTACCACGATCTTTATTTCATTCAAAAGTTGCGATGCAATGATGCAATAGAAATACTGTAGCGCTTCAATTGTTGAAAATCCGTGACAAAAACACAGGATTCCTTCACCAGGGCAAATCCTGTTACAAAATATATAGGAACTATACAAATACTTGTACTGCGTAATAATCTATAATTAACCTGTTTATATAGGGGGTGTGTTTATGAATTAACAAGCACCTGTTTATAATGGGGTGTGTTTATGAATTAACAAGCACCTGTTTATAATGGGGTGTGTTTATGAATAAACAAGCACCTGTTTATAATGGGGTGTGTTTATGAATTAACAAGCACCTGTTTATAATGGGGGAGTGTTTATGAATTAACAAGCACCTGTTTATAATGGGGGGAGTGTTTATGAATTAACAAGCACCTGTTTATAATGGGAGGGTCTAAATGTTATCTATGTCAATAATAGGTATGCTATTCTAGAGATTCTATTATCTGTATATATAAATATAGATTACAGCATGCAAAGAGAGCTATATTATAATAGTGCATCCAACGTGCATGAGAGCGCTACTTTTCATATAGAACCCATTTTCCAAGGCATTGTTTTGTTTGTTCTGGTTTTACGTCTGCATCAGCACCATATTTGAGCTATATTGCCGGCGGGCAAATTAACCCTTTGCCTGCTGAGTAAATAAAATCACATTTGCAAACAACATAGATCCAGATCAGCCGCGGCGTAATGCCGCGTCTGATCAGGATCCATGTTGTTTGCTATTCAGCCAAGTGTTTTAGCTCTACTATCCGAATAGCAAACAGCATAGAGCCTGATCAGACGGCACGTTCTGTGCCGTCTGATCTGGCTCTATGCTGTTTGCAAAGGTGATTTTATCTGCCGCTAGCGTGCAAAGAGTTAACTAACAATACTGGTAGGCTCCTTTGGTGCAAAAACCTCCGCAAGAAACTGGCTGTCCGATTAGTGCAATGGTTAGCAATGGTTAGCAGTGGTTAGCGTGCTCGCTTCTCACCAAGGCAATCCGGGTTCGATCCTCGGACCGGGAAGTATGTGCAATTGTACGATGGTCGCCAGATCGGACAGGTGGGTTTTCTCTGGGTACTTTGGTTTCCTTCCACACTAATGACCACATTTACGCTTTCATCCACGCCGACGAGAGTGATTAATATAAGTTGTTGAAACTTGTTTTGTAAAATAAATCAAGTTTAAACTAAGAAACTGCCAACTTTTTCATATAAATGAGACACCGCCTGAGCTGGGCTCGAACCCGTGACCATCAGTGATGATAGGTTTCAGTGATACAAGTCAGTGACATGAACCACTAGACAAAGGAGGCAGACCCAGAGGCACTGTATAAATTAGCAATTTGCGTCTGTTCCACTACCACCTCAATAATGCCATGTTATCCATCATGAAATCAACCCGACTCAGACTTACTCAATACTAGACTTACAATGGCAGATGGTAATACTTCCAAACATACAGCATAAGGCACTATACATATCAGTTTAACAGTTTTATACCATTATATTATATATACAGGTGAATACTAAATCTAGTGCTTGTTTCTCTTCTGTTGCGTACATTATGATATGTTAATGTTGTGAAGTAGCTGATGGGCAATTGGTAATAACAACAGGGCTATGACGACCCAGGGCTACTCAACATGACATGAATGCAAAGTTGTTGAGAGGGGGGGGGTGAGGGGGGTGTGCTCCTGACAACAGGTGCATGTGGTAACATACTGTAGAGTTAGATTGCACAAACTGTAAAGGTAAGCATGGCAAACTATAGAGTTAGGTAGGACAGACTGCAATAGTTAGGTAGGGCAGACTATAAGAGTTAGGCAAGACAAACTGTAGAGTTAGGCAGGGCATACTAGAGTTATGTAGGACATACTGCAATAGTTAGGTAGAGCAGACTGCATAGTTAGGTAAGACAGATGGTAGAGTTAGGCAGGACAGATTGTAATAGTTAGGTAGGACAGACAGACTGTAAAAGTTAGGTAGGACAGACTGTAGTTAGTAGAGGACAGAATTGTTTGTTTTTTGTTGCTCTGTCTGTAATAGCATTATGAAAGCGCCCTATAAATATACACTAATTATGTAAACTCTAACTATAATATGAAAGCCACTGATAAATGTACAAGGTCTCATGGCACAGATATTTGCATCATTTTAGGTTGTCCTAACTATATCAGTGTGTATATTAACCCCTTATGTGAGGTATGTACGCAACCCTGATAGAGCATGTGTTTCTCACGTGGCTTATATAAGTAAAACAGGAAGAATGTGACACAGCCAAACTACGTGCTAGACAAGAAAACTTTCAAACATCTTTATATTATATTAAAGTGGGTCAAATGGGAAGTAACAGGAAGTCATGTGCAGTTGATATAAAATAGATAATTCACAGGGAGGAGTGAGCAATACATACAGATCCAAACTAAACCTATGTATACACAACGACCATAGACCATGAACTAAACCACATAAACCATTAGCAGGAAACTGTATCAGTCAGTGCTGTCGTATAATTGGAAACTGTTTATGCTGGTGCCTTGGTATGATAGAAAACTGTTTATGTTGGTGCCTTGGTAAGATAGGAAACTGTTTATGTTGGTGCCTTGGTATGATAGGAAACTGTTTATGTTGGTGCTGCGGTATGATAGAAAACTGTTTATGTTGGTGCCTTGGTAAGATAGGAAACTGTTTATGTTGGTGCCATGGTTATGATAGGAAATTGTTTATGTTGGTGCCTTGGTATGATAGGAAACTGTTTATGTTGGTGCTTGGTAAGATAGGAAACTGTTTATGTTGGTGCCTTGGTATGATAGGAAACTGTTTATGTTGGTGCCTTGGTATGATAGGAAACTGTTTATGTTGGTGCTTGGTAAGATAGGAAACTGTTTATGTTGGTGCCTTGGTATGATAGGAAACTGTTTATGTTGGTGCTTGGTAAGATAGGAAACTGTTTATGTTGGTGCCTTGGTATGATAGGAAACTGTTTATGTTGGTGCCTTGGTATGATAGGAAACTGTTTATGTTGGTGCCTTGGTATGATAGGAAACTGTTTATGTTGGTGCTTGGTAAGATAGGAAACTGTTTATGTTGGCGCTTGATAAGATAGGAAACTGTTTAAATTGGTGCTATGGTATGATAGGAAACTGTATAAGTTTATACTGTGGTATGATAGGAAACTGTTTATGTTGGTGCATTGATATGATAGGAAACTGTTTATGTTGGTGTCTTGGTATGATAGCAAACTGTTTATGCTGGTACTGTGGTATGATAGGAAACTGTTTATGTTGGTACTGTGGTGATAGGAAACTGTTTATGTTGGTACTGTGGTATGATAGGAAACTGTTTTGTTGGTGATTCAGATTAAACATATTTGTGTCGGTGCCAAGGAAATTATTTATTTTAAATGTTTTACGAGTGATTGTTTTATATTAACACAAAGTTCAAAAGGGTCATGTGAGTCAAAACAACAACTTAAAAAAGTTATATTCATGTTCAAAATTGTAGCAATTTCTAAAAAAGTTGAATTTCATACAATTATATTCGTTAAAAAATCAGTATTACACAAGTCTTACAGTAAAGAAATCTAACTTAACATTTTATATGTACTGGAACATTGTTCAACAATATATAATCGATTTTGCCGAGAATATTCATTTTTCGTTCGGACTTCTCTGTAACTCCATTTCTCAGTAACAAGCAATAATAACAAAGGAATCACTTTTAGCATGTTTTAAATGACTAGCATAAAAAAACGAGACACTCGTAAACAGTGCAATTTAAATTACTTTTAACAGAAATATAACTTTAACCTTTAACCTGCCAAACATGACTAAAGTCGCTTTTGCAAACAGTATAGAGCCAAACAGAATGTTCCGTCTGATCAGGCTCTATTCAGATAGTGGAGCCAAAACTAAGAGCCTTGTCTGAATAGCAAACAACATAGATCCTGATCAGACGCGGGTGGCATTACGCCGCAGCTGATCTGGATTTATGTTGTTTGCACATTCCATCCAATTTATTCGGCAGGTTAAGAAACAGTATTTCAGATACAATAGCACTGACTAAGATGGCTTCTCATGACACATGGTGTATGTAATCTATGCTGCAGTTTACAATGGTTGTTGCACAGCATACAAGCTGTCAGTGTTCAGTATTATATACCTGCTGCTTATACACATGCCATCGTGTTGTGAACTATTAAACATATATATATAACACATTCCTGTTTAGCACATTAAAGCACATGGCAAAGCTTTACATACGTTGGTTGCCGTCATTCATATATCATTCATATATACAAATAGCAAAGATTAGAAATCAATGTTTTCCACGTTGGTCGCCGTCATTCATATATCATTCATATATACAAATAGCAAAGATTAGAAATCAATGTTTTCCACGTTGGTCGCCTAGGTGGGTGAAAGTTTACAATTTTAAATTGGACCTCTTGTAATCAGGGCTTCTAAAATCGCAAGTCTCCCGGTCCACGACAGAATGTTAAAACTGGCGGACTGGTTATAGCTGCCAAAAAGTCATAGAAAATCGGTCCAGAAAATTGTTGAAAAAGCCAAGAAATTGGTCAAATACATTTTTCTAACAAACCTAAATGTTAATTGTCCCTATTGTCCGGTAATCCCAAAATCATACATTAAACCGAGACATATATTTTCCACGAGGCACTAAATTGTCAATAAACAAATCCCGTCCAGTGACTGGCACGGTAATAAACGCATTATAAATTATAGTCTATAAGGGAAGTAACCGCTTAAAATTACAACAGGTACTTGTGTCTATCAATAGACCAATACTGCAAGAATTCAACCATTAGCCTATATATCGCAAATGGCGGGAGCTACATCTCCCGAAATATTTTCTCAGACAAAACAAAGCATGCCAAACATGCTGAGAAGTAAAGCAAAATAGCAAAGTGGGTTTACCCATGACTTTAGGGGGGGGTCGCAAAAATAGTAGACGGACGGGGTGTCGATTTCGGCCTGGACCGATTTGGTTTTGAAAATTTCAGAAGCCCTGCTTGTAATGATATCCTCTTATAATTGTTAAATAAAACTGTACACATACAGAACGTGGATTTAAAACAACACAAAACTAACATGTTTTACAATGCAAAATTCTAGCGTGGAAACTGATGCTTAAAAGAGATGCACTAAATGGCTACAGTCAAACCTGTCTCAGCAGCCAGCCAAGGGAATCACATAAAGTGACTGCTTAGCACAGGTGGCTGCTTAATAGAGGTGAAACAAATATGTAATAAAATAATATATTGGGAATCTGGAAATTGGTTGCTTAATGCAGGCTGGCTGCTTAATAGAGATGACAACTAACACAGGTTTAACTAGATTCACAATTAGTGACTCACCTTTTCCGACACAAGTGTGCTTTGATATGAGCCTGGATTCGAATGGCACTTCGCCGTTTTAGGTGGTACTTCCGTCTCTCTACCGATCCCTTGTACCACCGCTGTATGAACATGATGGCATCTCGCACCATTGCCAATCGTCTCTGAGCCAGGTACCGTCGCATGTGTTTCTTTTCAAAAACATTGATATATTGTAAACATCTATGTTATTAACTTCGGATAATGTCTTATCGAGAAAAATCCATTGTATGCATATGTTCTTGACAAGATAATTTTTTTAGTTTATACAAATTTATTTTAGCTTTTATATTAATCACTCTCGAAACCTCATTCCTGGTGGAATCCATCGGCACGAGGGAAAGAGAAGAGGCACCGTGGAATATAAATGCCTTGCCTAAGGGCACAATCGTAACGGCTCCAGTGGGGCTCGAATTCCGGGCCTTTTGCACCTGAAGCGAACGTGTTACCACTGCGCTATCACTACTTCTACAATTTATTGCCCCTAGGGTCCCTGACATTGCCCTCTGGGGGCCCACTTCTCCCTAAAAAAAATATTATAATTATTTGAAAATGTATCCTTTGTACCCCAAAACTAAATTGGTAAGTTACTGTTAGCCAACCATCAACACAATACAAAACTTCAAGAGATTGAATCAAGGTTTCCTGTGACCATGACCTTAACATTGAACCCACCAACACTAAGATCAGTATGGGGACCGGTCATCTACAGGTGACTGTCATCTACAGGTGACCACCAAGCTCCAGATAGTTCTCATGGTATTGAGTGGACAGGAGAATGTCTACCATACATGTAGATACCAACCAACAGTGTAACAATGTACAAAGTGTACCACCCTAAGAGAACATTAAGATCGCAAAATGGTTCCCTTAGACTAGTCGAGGAGGACCCAAGACACATTAAGTCAGTGACATATGGTGACAGAAGATTTGAAGTAGCCGCACCAAAACTATGGAACGCCCTTCCCAATGGAATCAGGGATTCAAAATCGTTGTGTTCCTTTAAAAGATCTTTGAAAACACACTTTTTCAAACAAGCGTATGGATGTTAAATATCAATGATTTCCAAATTATATGTTGATAGTTTTTCCTTTTAAATATTTTTAATATTAAATATTATTCATAAATGAAGTTATGTTGTTTTAATGAAAGATTTAATAATAATTTTTAAATGTTTTTATGTTTGTTTATTTCTTAAGGTTATTTAAATCAAAGACATTAGGAATTATATATCTTATCTTAGGCATCTTATATTAGTTTTCAGTTCTTATAATTTTTAATGTTCTAATGTTTCGATAACTTGTTTCATTAATGATTATGTAGGTTTTATTTAATTTTAGTTTCTTTAGTTTAGTAATTTTAGTTTTAAGATCCATATTTTTCAATCTCTAATTACTTTTTATACATGTATTGTATTGTCATGTTTTGCTTACTTATTCATGTTTTACCATATCTGTGATATGTCATATGTTCAACTGTAAAGCGCCTTTGAGCGCATACCTTATTATGAAAAGGGCGCTATATAAATGTGGTATATTATTATTATTTATTAAAGGTACATCCTACTCCAAACCTCCCACCCGCTTCATCAAATAAATATACCATTAACTACATACCATATATTCCATTTTATAAGTCGACCTTTTTCCCATCCAGATGTCGACTTATTAACGAGAAATATTTTTTTAAATTTATTTTCTTCATTTGTTAGAACTTTATTTTTATTTTATATCATAAATTATTGTTGTGCATCAGTGAATTTTCATAATGGAATAAAGTCAACCAGATATCTCAAATTGAGCCCAGTTTCATTCAAAAATGAGGAAAAACATTTGTCGTAACGAATGTCACAAGTCCACAAAGTACCCTTGACTTATGAAAGGATCCGGCACAAAATCAGCTTTTTCAAGCCCAAATTTGACCCTCGACTTATGGGCAAGATCAACTTATGGGCGAGATCGACTTATGAGCGAGATCAACTTATGGGCGAGATCAACTTATGGGCGAGATCGACTTATGGGCGAGATCGACTTATGGGCGGGAATTTATGGTAGACATAATTAATACCTGTAGTATAAGAGTAGACTCCCTAAGCTGAGTGAAGTGCTTTCTCTCAACCTTAGTCTTCACCCATCGTTGTATCGTGACCACGCGATGCATGATGGCCTGATGTAGGCACTCATCTATTTGTAACTTCTCTGTCTCTCTCAGGAAAACCTACACTTACATAAACTCGATCATGAGATTAATGGAATTTGGAAAGACAAACAATACAATGTTGACAATGTTGAACACCATAGAGACAAACTAATAATACTACCAAGTGCATAGAACTGCTAAAAAACTTCTGAACAAATTAAAGAAATGGTGAATGTATTGTTGAAAAAACTGTTGAACAATATATAGAAACATTGAAGATACTGTTGAAAAAAAACTTTGGAACATTAATATAAAGAAATGGCGAAGGTACTGTTAAAAAAACAATATGTAGAAACATTGAAGATACTGTTGAAAAAAAACTTCGGAACAATGTATGGAAGTGTTGAAGATACTGAACAATGTATAGAAATATTGCAGATACTGTTGAAAAAAACTGCTGAACATTAATATAAAGAAATGGCGAAGGTTGAAGATACTGCTTAAAAAACTTCTGAACAATATAGAGAAATGGTGAAGGTACTGTTGAAAAACTGTTGAACAATATATAGAAACATTGAAGATACTGTTGAAAAAATTGCTGAACAATATAGAGAAATGGTGAAGGTACTGTTGAAAAACTGTTGAACAATGAATAGAAACATTGAAGATACTGTTGAAAAAAAACTTTTGAAAAAAATATAGAAACATTACAGGTACTGAACAATCTATAGAAATGTTGAAGGTACTGAACAATGTAGAGAAATATTAAATATACTAAACAATATTCAGAAATGTTGAAGATACATGTACTGAAAAATGCATAGAAATGTTGAATATATTGAACATACCTTAGTCTTCCCGATCTGGTAATTATCTTGGTTCATGTTCATATTTTGCAAAAACTGTGAGACGTCTTCCTCGTCACTGGACAATCCCTTTGGTAATAAGATCTTGTATAACTGCACAAACTCCTACAATAATTTTATGACAGTTAAAACTGGCATCATCAAATAAATTACTTAATTGGAAATCGTGATAGCGCAGTGGTAGAGCGTTCGCCCCAGGTGCGAAATGCCCGGAGTTCTAGCTCCACTGGAGCTGTTACGATTGTGCCCTTAGGCAAGGCACTTAAATTCCACGTTGCCTCTTCTCTCTTCCTCGTGGCGATGGATTCAATCAAGAATGTAGCCTCGAGAGTGATTAAAAACTTGTTTCACAATCGAGCTAATATAAATGTGCAGACTAAATAAATTACTTAATACAAATTGGTTTTGATAACAACGCATGTCTCCCCAGCAATGTTGCATCAGTGGATGCATGGAAACGAAATAATACAAGTACAATTGTAACAATGAAACATTTGATTTTGTTTCCTAAGCTCAGCTTAAAAGGTGTCCATGTGATTCAAAAAATGAATTTGAACATTGAAAGGGCCATATCTCTGTGAAAAATGAATCAATCGATACAGGAAGATATGCAGAACTGGGTTGGTACTGATGTAGTTAACATTTTTGTGCTAAGTCAGTTTAAAATTCCTCTGGAAGTTCAAGAATTATGGAGCGGACATGAAAAATAGCAATTTTAATTCAAGTTCCAAGTGTGACCATGACGGTGAACCGACATTGCTGAAATCTGCGCTCTGCACATCGTCTCAACACAATTAGTTCCCAAGCATGTACTAGTTCTTAATAAGGGTTTGCTCATTTCTTACCCCACTGCAGAATATTTCATACTACAATGTATATACAGTATTGCACGAATCCAATGGAAAATTCAATCTCACCAAGTCCAAAAAAAACACTGATATAATAAACATATATAATAAAATATAATAAACATATATAATAAAATCATAATAAACATATATAATAATCATATATAATAAAATCATAATAAACATATATAATAAAATCATAATAAGCATATATAATAAAATATAATAATCATATATAATAAAATCATAAACATATATAATAAAATATAATAAACATATATAATAATCATATATAATAAAATATAATAAACATATATAATAATCATATATAATAAAATCATAATAAACATATATAATAAAATAATAATAAACATATATAATATATCATATATAATAAATATAATAACATATATATAAAATATAATAACATATATAATAAACATATATAATAATCATATATAATAAAATATAATAAACATATATATAATCATATATAATAAATCATAATAAACATATATAATAAAATAATAATAAACATATATAATAATATCATATATAATAAATATATAATAAAATATAATAAACATATATAATAAAATATAATAAACATATATAATAATCATATATAATAAAATATAATAAACATATATAATAAAATATAATAAACATATATAACAATCATATATAATAAAATCATAATAAACATATATAATAAAATAATAATAAACATATATAATAATATCATATATAATAAAATATAATAAACATATATAATAAAATATAAGAAATATCATATGCCAAACAAAATCCTCTCATATTATAGAGAGAGGCGTATACTTCATCAACTTTTACCTCAAAGGTAAGTCTGTAGTTATATCCCGATTGTCTTATCCGGACTGTAGCCAGCATGCCCGTATACCGGAGCTGTCGCAGTACGAGCACATCATTCATCCTACACGCAAGTTTATCCGCATTTGACTTGATACATCGTATAAAGAATGGATTGGCTTGGTTGAGCGTGCTCATCAGTCTTGACAAGGACCACTGAAATATGTAATACATAAAAGTCACGATACTGGTCCAGGTACCTAACGATATTTAGCTGTCCGATTAGCGCAGTCGTTAGCGTGAGCGCTTCTCACCAATGCAACCCGGGTTCGATCCTCGGACTGGGAAGTATGTGAGATGGTACGACAGGGATCATTCTAGAGGGCGAAATTGTCGCCCTAGGGACCCTGACTTCGCCCTCCGCGTTTTGGTTTTTACGATTTTCAAACAACATTGTGTCTATTAAGATACACTGGCCCATTATAAAGCACTCCTTCTATTCAAATGTTGTATTTAATGGTTGTACTGTGCATTTTAACCCTATTTTGCAGTAGTATATTAAAGAACACCATTTAAGGAAGCGATCACGCGCTTTCTCACTTCTCCCAAAATTTCTGATCTAGAATGAACCCTGTACGATGGTCACCAGATCGGACAGGTGGGTTTTCTCCGGGTACTCCGGTTTCCTCACACACGAATGACCACATTTACGCTTTCATCCGCGCCAACGAGAGTGATCAATATAAATTGTTAGAACTTGCTTCACAATCGTTGTAAAATAATAAAGTTTAAACTAACGATATTTATGGGCGTGCATTCTATGTTCCAGCCAATAACATAAACAGCACAGATTATTTATTTTGTGAACACAGCTTGATTTTTTAGGTTTAAAGTTGCACAAACAGCTTAGGTCATACGGCGACTCTCCAGCTATTATTGGTGGACGAAAATCCTGGGTGCCCCTCCGAGCAGTACTGCAGGCACGGACGAGCACCCGGGTAGAACCACTGACCTTCCACAGACCAGCTGGATAGCTATCAATTCGACACACCCAGTGGGATTCTCACCTACAGTGGTTGAGAGGTAAATGATTTAAGTGAACGACCGTAACCACTCAGCCACAGACGACAGGCACATATAGGTAGGACAGACGATAGTGTCTGATAATAAAACACACAGAAGCCTGATCTTACAAATTCTAAGTAGAGATGACAGTAAAATAATGGAGCCTCCATGGTGCAATGGATATGGTGTCTGCCTTGCAACCGAGAGGCTGTGAGTTCGAGCCCCACGAGAACCATGGTGGTGGTGTCCTTAGGCAAGACACTTAAATCCACAATGCCCGTTCACTCCTTCATGGCGATGGACTCCATTTCATCAGGAATGAGGTCTCGAGAGGAACTAATCCAAAACTTGTTTTGAAATCAACCAAAACTAAAATTGTACAAACCAAGGCAAAATAATTGGGACTGGGTAATCTTACCTGAAACTGAGCACCGACACTCGGTGGTTTCTGTTTGGTGTTCACTTTCCCACCAATGTATATTGTACGATTTGCTATGGCTTTCAGAGTCTTGATGTCCGAAAACATCTGCAAACATAATTATAAGCTCAAACATATTTACAAGAACAAACTGGGCCATTTGAGCTGGTGGAATATGCTTTAGATGAACAAACTGAACTCAATGAGCTGGCAGAATATACTTTAAATGAACAAACTGGACTGATTGAGCTGGTGAAATATAATTTACATCAACAAACTGGGCCAATTGAGCTGGTGGAATATGCTTTAGATGAACAAACTGAGCTCATTGAGCTGGCAGACTATACTTACAAACTTTAAAGGATCAAAACTTTTTACTGCGTAAGTAAATGTAAAGTATGTGGTATCCTTAAATTGGGGTCAAAGTTTACACCTGGATCACAATTTGAGAAAAGTTAGTGATGGTCCACTATGTGATGTTACAGGTCAAATAACAAAGCTCTGAAAATTGTGGTTTCTGCAAAGAACATTTTTAGTTGTACTATAAAAGTGTATGTGACCCCTACCATGAGGTCAAATATGAATATATATATCAAATATGAAAAACTTAGTAAAGGTCAACTAGGTAGGTAGTTCTACATGCCAAATACCAAAGACATGTGCTTTACGAGGAGAAGAATACATTCTATAGGAAATATAGCAAACTGAGCAGACTGGAGAGGATATCATTTAACAATGCTCCACACAACATTTCAAGACATTCCTGCCAGTAATGATGGATGAGAAGATTTTGGAAATTTTGACCTAGTGACCTAGTTTTAAGACATATTGATCAGATTTGAGAACCCCTTGATCATTGTTATTAATTCATTCATTGTTTCATGATGATTGGACCAGTGGTTCAGGAGATGTCATTTGAAGCAAGATGTTGAAAAATGGCCGCCGCTGGACAGAAGGCGATCACAAAAGCTCACAATGAGCACAAACTCCGGTAAGCTAAAAACACGATGAACTAATTTAGTAGGTGGATTGCAATTTACAAGAACATAAGACTGACATAAAATTTAATACATTTGGATTGAGAATGTGGAAAGAACTTTATCGAAATTTGCAGGCATGATTTAGCAGGTATACAATCATGAAAACAGAGAACAGAACTGGCACACAGAGTAAATAATACATACCGTCTGGGGCCGTGACTTGGGTTTGAAGGACTTGTTCTTCCTAAATGGAAAGGAAATTAGATATTTATAACAGGAAGTATTTGGCACAGCATACTAGGAAGAGTTTGAAAATGAGGCTTACAATGTACAGAGGGACAGAAAACACGAATACCCAACCCCTGTAGTTCCTCATTTATACCCAACCCCTGTAGTTCCTCATTTATACCCAACCCCTGTAGTTCCTCATTTATACCCAACCCCTGTAGTTCCTCATTTATACCCAACCCTTGTAGTTCCTCATTTATACCTAACCCTTGTAGTTCCTCATTTATACCCAACCCCTGTAGTTCCTCATTTATACCCAACCTGAAAGTTGCCCATTACTATCTAACCCCAGCAGTGCTTCATTGATACATAACTTTGTAGTTTCCCATCTAAACATCATTCGAATAATTTAAACTATTGAAAGAAATGAGTATGTGTTTCTATTACGATTATATAGAGGTGCCCAGGAAGTGGAGAGAGACAGTAGCGCAGTGACGCAGGGTGAGATACCCACTCAAGTGAATCCGGCCCTCGCGTTCTATTGCGTGGCTGGGTAAATTGAACTTTCCATTCATAGTCTAGCATTTGAGACACTTTAAAGGTGGCAAATATTAGAAATAATGTTACAGACGGGTCAGTAGTCCAGTGTTTAACACATGGGGACTGCGAATCCAGGGATCGCAGGTTCCATCCCCCTGTCTGACCATAATAATATTAAATCAGTCTTTCAGATGGGACTTAAAACCGAGGTATCGTGTCGGTGCATATAAAAGAACCAGAGGAGACTCTAGAATGGGTCTGTCTGTATCCTTACACTATCCTACACATATCAAAAAGGACTAATCTCTTCAGGAAGCGTCGCTCATAAGGGCAATGGGTAGCGACGATAAATAAATGTAAAACACACAATAATGTTGATGTGTTCAAAAAACGGATTAAACCAAATACATATGGATTAGAAATTAGAGTTAAACGAGAATCTGTTTCATGTGAATAAGGACTTGAGGGACTTCGATTATTGATTGAAAACTTTTACCCAACTTCTGCGATTCCCACAAACTCTCCATCAAGCTTAGAATTGGCCGTCCATAGGGATGGGTGGGTCAATTGTGCATTTCCACAGGGGTTGGTAAATCCATAGGGGTGGGTCAATTGTGCATTTCCACAGGGGTTGGTAAATCCATAAGGGTGGGTCAATTGTGCATTTCCACAGGGGTTGGTAAATCCATAAGGGTGGGTCAAATGTGCATTTCCACAGGGGTTGGTAAATCGTGTCCATCACATAGATTATATACAGGAGGAAAACTTGCATTTGCTGTATATATGCATATGAAACGTTTAATATGAAAAGCGGGGCTACACATTAATAATAATACATGTAGGTAGTTAAAGACATAAAGAAGTAATCAAACAAAAATTACAGTAAAATAAACTAAATAACTACAATGTATGTTCATTTAAAAATAGAAATCATCAGAAACTGTAGAAGATGTAAAGGAAGCACAGGCACAAGACACACATTTTATTTTTGCCCTATGGTTATATAGTAAATAATGCTTACTAGTAAACATTACTTACTGTATGACTATAACTAGTAAACATTACTTACTGTATGACTATAACTAGTAAACATTACTTACTGTAGGACTATAACTAGTAAACATTACTTACTGTAGGACTATAACTAGTAAACATTACTTACTGTATGAATATATGTTATGTTATGATTTGGGTTTTACGCCTGCATCAGCACCATTTTGGGCTATATCGCCGGCGGGCAGTTTACCTAACAACACCTTTCCTGGGCAGGCTCCAGCGGTTAACCAGTACTTGGGTGCACCAACCTCCGTAAGAAACTGCCAACTTTTTCATATAAATGAGACACGGCCTGAGCGGGGCTCGAACCCGTGACCATCAGTGATGATAGGTTACAGTGGTATACAAGTCAGCGACCTTAACCACTCGACCACGGAGGCGGACCTGTATGAATATAACTAGTAAACATTACTTACTGTATGAATATAACTAGTAAACATTACTTACTGTATGACTATAACTAGTAAACATTACTTACTGTATGACTATAACTAGTAAACATTACTTACTGTATGACTATAACTAGTAAACATTACTTACTGTATGACTATAACTAGTAAACATTACTAATGTACGACTATAACTAGTAAACATTACTTACTGTATGACTATAACTAGTAAACATTACTTACTGTATGACTATAACTAGTAAACATTACTTACTGTATGACTATAACTTAACTAGTAAACATTACTTACTGTATGACTATAACTAGTAAACATTACTTACTGTATGACTATAACTTAACTAGTAAACATTACTTACTGTATGACTATAACTAGTAAACATTACTTACTGTATGACTATAACTAGTAAACATTACTTACTGTATGACTATAACTTAACTAGTAAACATTACTTACTGTACGACTATAACTTAACTAGTAAACATTACTTACTGTATGACTATAACTTAACTAGTAAACATTACTTACTGTATGACTATAACTAGTAAACATTACTTACTATATGACTATAACTAGTAAACATTACTTACTGTACGACTATAACTAGTAAACATTACTTACTGTATGACTATAACTAGTAAACATTACTTACTGTATGACTATAACTAGTAAACATTACTTACTGTATGAATATAACTAGTAAACATTACTTACTGTATGACTATAACTAGTAAACATTACTTACTATATGACCATAGGGCAAAAAAAAATTGTTTGTGTCTTGTGCCTGTGAACGGAACTTTCTACCACTTCATAAACCATGCAAAACAAGCGAACTTAATGTATGCACAAACGTATAGAACCACTGAAGACAATACAGCAGGCATCAGAACAAGGCGTGCAAGGTGCATTCTAACATACTGCAAAAGCAAGCCACGGGTTGTACGAGATATATTTTCGTTTTTTATTATTTCGTCGACAAAAATATTCTCACACAGGAAAGCCTGCTTCTACAGTATGTGAGCTAGTGAGTCGGTTGTGGAGTTTATTTTTGCCTGCGTTAGAAAATACGTTCCCTGTAGCTCGGTGGTAGCAGTGACCTAGAAGAACAACTGGAGGAAAGTGAATATGAGAACATACATCATCACTCGGGTAGCACGCCTCATAACCCGGGCGTCATCCTCCGACAAATACTCGTCAACTGGGCTCCGTAACTGAGCAGAATTCCGTTGACTTGATAGAAACACGTCGTCCTGATCGTCGGTGGAGTCAGTGCTGGTCCTGGCATGTCGGCTGTATCGGTTATCATGCATGGAAGAGCGGGGAGAGCGGCGGTGTTGGGGTGGGTCAGACGGGGATAAACTGCGGGGGCTACAAAATACAGCAATCTCATTCTACATACTTAATCTGTGATGCTTTACGAAATATGCCGTCATTTTCATTGTTTGCACCAATCAAAATCACAAAGGATGTTCTGAAGTAAATTCTTTTTTAGACATATCGATGGCGACGATTAAAAAAGCAGTACTTTTTTTCCTCCATTTTCGGGTTTTTGTTGAAATTGCACCGCGTACTTGCCATAAAAATAACGGACCTTCTATCCAATCAGAAAGGGAAGAAAACGGCATGTGATAAAATGCCGAACCTCAATTGGTTAAATAAAGAAAAGATAAATAACCATACCTTAAAGTCGTGAGGCTACAGCATGTTTGTTATCGCTGTATGTACAGAAAAATAGACTTTTTTCCTCATTTTCGCAGCCATTAATTAAAACATCTCGGGTAAGTTCATTTTTTATTAGCATAATACAATACGATTTTAAGGACAAATGTCATTAAAAAATAACACGTAGGAAAAATCCTTTTGGAAATCTTCCAGGATAATAATCCGTACAATATTACCATTAAAACCCATTATTACTTGACGAATATTTTTTTAGAAATAAAAATGGTGTACCTGCCAAGCGTCTTGCTTAGGTCAACTGTAGCAGACATCACTATGGACACATAATATTGCCTATATGGTCGAAGATAATATGCAAAAGATCATTTAATTCAACGAAAAAAACATTTTGGCTCCTGAAAGTACGGCTTTGGTAAACGTCGCCATCTAAATATATTTAAAGTTCATGCATATATATTATGTGCTGATTACAGCTGCACTGGCGAGAATTTATTCCGATAAGTCACCCAATGCAATTCTATATATACAGTGAACAAAAAAATCAAACAATTAAAATCATAACTTGTCAATGTATCAATAAAAGAAAATCAATACACATGTTATTATCGTATGCACATGCGTGACTACGCTGCTCAACCCATCAACACCTAGCTTCGCAAACAAATGTGTTAACTAATTTGGTAATTGGGCTGAAATCCCGCACAACATTTCAACATATATGTGTTTACCTTCATCAACCCTCCCACAATCCCCCCCCACCCCGTCCACAGTAAAGGTTATATGTTATATTTTTATATTTCGGGTTTTACGCCTGCATCAGTACCATTTTGGGCTATATCATCGGCGGGCAGTTTACCTAACAACACCTTTCCTGGGCAGACTCCAGCGGTTAACCAGTACTTGGGTGCACCAACCTCCGTAAGAAACTGCCAACTTTTTCATATAAATGAGACACGGCCTGAGCAGGGCTCAAACCCATGACCATCAGTGATGATAGGTTACAGTAGTATACAAGTCAGCGACCGTAACCACTCGGCCACGGAGGCGGACCCACAGTAAAGGAAATCTGAAAAGTAGGGCATGTAGCATGCACACAAAACCATTGAACATCAATGGTAACAACTGTAGTAGTAATTAAAGTGTTAGCGAAATAACATCACAATAAAAGTGTACGAAATATGTGCTTATCCGACTACTACTACAATCCTGTGTGTAGAAATTATTCAATTTGGTTCTAAAAAGTGAGCGACAGTAAAAATGTATCGTGCTAAAACACCTAGCATGATGATGAAAAGACACTGGTCTAAGAGTCGTAATGTTACAGTGAAATATACTGTGGAACATGTGAATGAAGAATAGATGTAATAGAAGCACCCTACCGGACGGCAGCCATAGAGTGTCGTGTCTATACAATACTTGCATGTGTCAGTTAGCAGCACCAATGTCTAGGGGTATTGTGAATCTCGACTTAATACATCAAGAGAAGAAGGAGTTGTGGTTAAGTGTTTTGTTACAAGTTTTTGTCTATGATAATGGTCATGAAAATCCAGTTAAATAGACATGTGTTTAGAAGGCAAATGTTTACGGATGGATAACTCGATTATCAGATCAAAATACCTCATCAGATAAGAACATTTCAAAATTCTTTTGAAGGGTCATAACTCGGTAACAAACTCTTTGACAAAAATTATAGGCATTGATGTGAGTAATGGATTTGATCAAGTGATCACTGAAGACCCTGATATGAGTAATGGATTTGATCAAATGATCACTGAAGACCTTAGTATGAGTAATGGATTTGATCAAGTGATAACTGAAGACATTGATATGAATAATGGATTTGATCAAGTGATCACTGAAGACATTGATATGAGTAATGGATTTGATCAAATGATCACTGAAGACATTGATATGAGTAATGGATTTGATCAAGTGATCACTGAAAACATTGATATGAGTAATGGATTTGATCAAGTGATCACTGAAGACATTGATATGAGTAATGGATTTGATCAAATGATCACTGAAGACATTGATATGAGTAATGGATTTGATCAAGTGATCACTGAATACCTTGATATGAGTAATGGATATGATCAAGTGATCACTGAAGACATTGATATGAGTAATGGATATGATCAAGTGATCACTTAAGACATAGATATGAGCAATGGATTTGATCAAGTGATCACTGAAGACATTGATATGAGTAATGGATTTGATCAAGTGATCACTGAAGGCAATATGAGCAATGGATTTGATCAAGTGATCACTGAAGACATTGATATGAGTAATGGATTTGATCAAGTGATCACTGAAGGCAATATGAGCAATGGATTTGATCAAGTGATCACTGAAGACCTTGATATGAGTAATGGATTTGATCAAGTGATCACTGAAGACATTGATATGAGTAATGGATTTGATCAGGTGATCACTGAAGACGTGTTGAATGAATCATAGCTCTGGGATAAACAGTTCTAATGTGATAGAGAAGACATGTGAAGTTAAGCTCGAGGTTAAATGTAGTGTCTATGACTGGCAGATGATGATGAACACAATGATCCTTGTTGTGCTTGCCCACACACGTACAAAACCATGCTTCAGAACAACAAATTGTTACAGTTGCACTAACTCCCTGGCAAAAACTGACATCTGCAAATTTTATGTCCTGCAACCTTAAAAAGTACCGTATTTAATTTTTCAAACACAAGTTTTACCCTCGACATATCGTCTAGATCGACTTATGACAGGGAATATACAGTATTTTATTTTGTAATAACATTCGTGCACAATGAATAATGTACATGAACAGATGTTGGATTGGAAACTAGTCATGGATTTGGAATTTCCTTTCTTGTTTATATGTATTTATCATAGCAAAAATCGACTAGACTGTGAATATCACAGATTACAAGTAGAGCAAATACCTGGATTGAGTGACTGTGGAATTTCACTGATTACTAAAAACACAGAAAATATGTGGACTCAGTAACTGTGGAAAGCCACATATTACAAGATGTAGATCAACTACAGATTACCATAAGTACAGCAAATACTTTGGAATGAATGACTGTGGAATGTGCGACATTATACAAAAAGAATAATACAATATTAGGAATGGATGAGCAATGTAATTAACCAATCAAACAGAGCATATAATTAACTGGATTTATGCTATACAATAACTTATGTAATTGACCAATCGAAAAGGAGTAAAGAATGAACTGGAAGTCATGATAGCGCAGAGGTAGGGCGTTTGCTTCAGGTGCGAGAGGCCAGAGTTTGCGCCCAGATGTAGCTGTTATAAATTGCGCCCTTAGGCAAGGCACTTAAATTCCACACTGCCTCTTTTCTCCCTCTCTCTCCCTCACAGCGATGGATTCCATCAGGAATGAGGTCTCGAGAGCGATTTAACTAATGTTGTAAGAACTTGTTTCACAATCAAACTAAAGTAAATTTGTATATTAATGAACAGGATTTATAGCGTACGGGAAGTTGCTATATTGAAATATATCACACAGTAAATATGCTTGTAATCAAAGCAATTGCTGTTCAGTAACTGCTCTAAATTACAGCAATTTCCGAAAATATTCACACACAAAATTTCTACTTTACATAATGGTTACTATCTCCAGCAAACAGTAGTATTTAGTTTTCGAAACACGTTCCATGAAATAAAACAGGTTAAATATGACTAACTCAAACGTTCAGATAAATACGTGTTGTCCTTAAATCAATGTTTACCAGGAAGTCTTTCTACACAAATTAATGTGAACAAGAAAAGTGTTGAAAACGAGTATCAATCATTCATACAAAACTTACTGAATTTTCTTGAGAAGCGCAATAGTTTGGGCACATGTGTAGAAACTTTAAAAGAATAGTACAAGCGATTTTGAATTGACAATTATACAAAGTGATAGCTGAAACCAAACTACAGTGCTACACACAAGAAACAAAAACACTTATTCCAGTCTTTATTAAATCAGTTTTGTACAACTTACAAGATCATCTGGTTGTGAAATAAAACAAGACTGGCTTCTATGCACAAAATAGGGGCTGGAGTTTAGGGCCTAATCCCTAATTAACAATAGTTTCTCTCAGTGCAGGTCAATAACTAACGGTCAATTACATTTACGAGTTTATTACTTTTATGAAGTATTTTTGGTGTTCACTTAATGGCAATTTACATGTAAACATGGTGGTGTTGGTCAATTCATAGAAAACAGCCGAATAACTAGATGTTCACAAACACACAATGTGGATCACGAAAATTGCAACCTTGCAAACAATAAGCTTGAAGGTTGAACTTGTTGTTAGAGGCAATATAGGTTTCATAATAATTACAGATGGTGAGTGGAGTAGAGAATGGGTGTGTTGTCTCTATGATAGGAGGTGGGTGGGGTAGAGAATGGGTGTGTTGTCTCTATGATAGGAGGTGGGTGGGGTAGAGAATGTGTATGTTGTCTGTATGATAGGAGGTGGGTGGGTAGAGAATGTGTATGTTGTCTCTATGATATGAGGTGGGTGGAGTAGAGAATGTGTATGCTGTCTCTACGATAGGAGGTGGGTGGAGTAGAGAATGTGTATGTTGTCTCTATGATAGGAGGTGGGTGGGGTAGAGAATGTGCATGCTGTCTCTATGATAGGAGGTGGGTGGGGTAGAGAATGGGCTTCTTGTCAGGCATGTTGGCAGGTTCCCTATTTGTTTCAAGTTTCCTACCTCAGGACGTGCGTGGATCCGAGGTCTGGAATGTTGAGAGAATCTGTCGTTACTTTTCTTCGTTGGATCACGGATGAATCCGGACCTGCAAACAAATATATAAGAGAATGCAGCAGCTGTAATCTGTAAGCGCCCACAATTTTTGTTACATATTCCGATATAACTTTATTGCTAACATTAGAGTAAAACAAACCACAGCTACAGTCAAACCTGCCTTAAGCAGCCAGCCAAGGGAATCTCAGAAAGTGGCTGCTTAGCACATGTGGCTGCTTAACCCTTTAAACACTACAGGCCTCTAAAGAGACTTACAAAAAGTGTAGATCCAGATGAGCCGGCTCGTAACGAGCCGTCTCATCAGGATCTGCACTTTTTGCCATTTTAGATAAAATTATCCATTTTGATAAATGAACTGGTCCAAAGGTAATTTTCTTATTCATTTATGGGTTTAAAAATATCAGGGGATCCGAGGATCAAACCCGGGTTGCATTGGTGAGAAGCGAGCGCGCTAACCACTGCACTAATCGGACAGCCAATTAATAAACCGTTTGGCAACCGGACAAGAGGTAAATTGCATTTTGGAGGGGGTTTTCGGTTTAAAGGGGTTTTCATTGTAGGGGAGATTTCTGCTAAATCAACACTACAACTGTACAGTGCTTAGAAGGAGGGCTGCGATATGTTTATAGTTTGGTAATTGGTAAAGAATTGATTACGTTTTAAGTGTACAATACATTATTCTGAACAAAATAGCTAACAGTTTGTTTGTTTAAAAGAATAGTCAGTTTCCTATTTGATTGGGACAAGGTGCTGTTCAGTTTACAGGGTTAAAGTACAGTTCAAAATATACATATTTTCTAAGAAATTTGTTTGGTAATTGGAAAAGAGGGGTTCCGATTTACAGAGGTTTTATTACAATGAATAAAAGGGAACATTTCGGTACCAAGAAATTTGTTCAGTTTAGAGGGAATTCCAGTTCAGAGGGGTTCCGGATTTGAGGGGTTTCACTGTACAATAATTACACTTTTTGATGACTTATAAGCCAATTGGGCTGGGCATACTGCATATAATAGGTCCGTTTTATTCTATGCTTTCCAATGAAATATATGAAGCTATCAGTGAAATCAAATGTGTTATTCCACTGTTGAAAGACTTGTCCCCACTGACAGGACACAACGCCACATTGCCTTAGTTAGTTTAAACATTATTTATTTCAGTATTTGTACATGTAATCAAGAAATGAACATTTTACATATAATTTAACAGCAGTAGACTGAAAGGGGTTAGAACGAAAGAAAATGTATATAGTTCTTCTCCCTAGGTTGAGAAATGTTACTGTTATATATCAACTTACCTCCCCTGTGCTTGTAAGATCAACTTACCTCCCTTGTGCCTGTAAGATCAACTTACCTCCCTTGTGCCTGTAAGATCAACTTACCTCCCTTGTGCCTGTAAGATCAACTTATCTCCCCTGTGCCTGTAAGATCAACTTACCTTCCCTGTACCTGTACGATCAACTTACCTCCTCTGTGCCTGTACGATCAACTTACCTTCCCTGTGCCTGTACGATCAACTTACCTCCCCTGTGCCTGTAAGATCAACTTACCTCCCTTGTGCCTGTAAGATCAACTTATCTCCCCTGTGCCAGTAAGATCAACTTACCTCCCCTGTGCCTGTACGATCAACTTACCTCCCCTGTGCCTGTACGATCAACTTACCTCCCCTGTGCCTGTAAGATCAACTTACCTCCCCTGTGCCTGTAAGATCAACTTACCTCCCCTGTGCCTGTACGATCAACTTACCTCCCCTGTGCCTGTAAGATCAACTTACCTCCCCTGTGCCTGTAAGATCAACTTACCTCCCCTGTGCCTGTAAGATCAACTTACCTCCCCTGTGCCTGTAAGATCGACTTACCTCCCCTGTGCCTGTAAGATCAACTTACCTCCCCAGTTCCTGTAAGATCAACTCATCTCCCCAGTGCCTGTAAGATCAACTTATCTCCCCAGTTCCTGTAAGATCAACTTATCTCCCCAGTGCCTTTAAGATCAACTTATCTCCCCTGTGCCTGTACGATCAACTTACCTCCCCTGTTCCTGTACGATAAACTTACCTCCCCTGTTCCTGAAAGATCAACTTTCCTCCCCTGTGCCTGTAAGATCAACTTATCTCCCCTGTGCCTGTAATATCCACTTATATCCCCTGTGCCTGTAAGATCAACTTATCTCCCCAGTTCCTGTAAGATCAACTTATCTCCCCTGTGCCTGTAAGTTCAACTTATCTCCCCTGTGCCTGTAAGATCAACTTACCTCCCCTGTGCCTGTAAGATCAACTTACCTCCCCTGTGCCTGTAAGATCAACTTATCTCCCCTGTGCCTGTAAGATCAACTTACCTCCCCTGTGCCTGTAAGATCAACTTACCTCCCCTGTGCCTGTAAGATCAACTTACCTCCCCTGTGCCTGTAAGATCAACTTACCTCCCCTGTGCCTGTAAGCTCAACTTACCTCCCCTGTGCCTGTAAGATCAACTTACCTCCCCTGTGCCTGTAAGATCAACTTACCTCCCCTGTGCCTGTAAGTTTTGCCTGCACTAATGAATGCAAACATACTCTTGATCAGCGTCTTCACTATCGTCCAGCGTAACACAGCTACCGGGTCTACACCTGAACATAACAACAGCATTTTATTATTTAATCATTTGACCCACACACACTGCTGCAGACTATTCTAATAAATAATAGTCCATTCTAGAAATATATATCATTAACCCCACACTAGTAGATGCTTTAAAATAATATGATATAGGAATCCATTCCAGAAATATAAGGGCAGACTAACACTTTCAGTCATGTAGACACAATTGCAAACAATTACAAATCATTCGCTTAACCCATTCAACACCAAGTAACTCACATGGACTGGTCCATGATATTCATAAACCAATAAATGAATCAGAAAATCACATTTGGACAAGTTCATTATCAAAATGGGTAATTATGTCTAAAAATAGTCATATCACTGGCAAAAAGTGCAGATCCTGATGAGACGGCTCGTCACGAGCCGGCTCATCTGGATCTACACTTTTTGTAAGCCTATTTAGAGGTCTGTGGTGTTGAAAGGGTTAATGGTTTACAGTGGCACCAACGGCTTAGGTCAGTCATATGGCGACTCTCGAGCTATTATTGGTGGAGGAAGAACCCTGGTGCCCCTTCCGAACAGTATTTCAGATGAGACACCCGGGTAGAACCAACCATGATCTGCAAGCCAGCTGGATAGCTTCCTCACTTCATGAATTTGACCCACTGGGATTCAAACCTACAGCAGTGAGGGTCAAGTGATTTGAAGTCAACGACATTAACCACTTGGCCACAGAGGCCCCTAATTACAAATCATAAGAAGGGACGAGTTCATTCCAGAAATAAAGGGTTGATTAACCCCCTTTTCAGCCATGTAGATCAAGTGGAATTGGAAACGACTTGTGAACATATGATTGGCTAGAATATGAATCAATCTGTCGCGCTCACCCATGAGTTCCCGGACAAACGACAGACTACTGCTCTTCATGTTCGCCACAATGTCTGTCCTGATCTGATCGCTGTTCTTCTCCCGGAAGTCCTGAATCAAACATAATCATGCATAATACTTTCAATACGAAGCCGTCTTGTTTGATTATAACTGGTAGTGGACTATTTTCCTATTCTTATAACCATTCTGAAATCATGCTTTTGGCAGAACACAAATACTTGTTACTACTACTGCTGCTGCTGCTGCTGCTGCTGTTGTTGTTGTTGTTGTTGATGCTGATGTTGCAGCTGCCCTATGGACTGTGTGTGTTTTACGTTTATTTATCATCGCTACCGGTTGCCCATATGAGCGACGCCTCCTAAAGAGATTAGTCATTTTAGATTTTTGGAGGATAGTGCAATGATACAGAAAGAGACCCATTCCAGAGTCTGCTCTGGTTCTTTTACGTGCACGGTGTAAAGCACCGACACGAGACCTCGGTTTAACGTCCCATCTGAAAGACTGTTCATTTTATTAGGGTCAAATGGGGGAACGACACCTGCAATCCCTGGATTATCAGTTCAGCGTGTTACCACTGGACTACAGATCCGTCTAAATCATGCTTTTGGCAGAACATTCCACAAATAGTTATTACTACTACTGCTGCTGTTGTTGCTGTTGTTGATTCTGATGTTGCTGCTGTTATTGTTGTTGATGCTGATGTTGCTGCTGCTGTTGTTGTTGTTGTTGTTGTTGTTGTTGATGCTGATTTCGATGCTGATGTTGCTGCTGCTGTTGTTGTTGTTGTTGTTGTTGTTGATGCTGATGTTGCTGCTGCTGTTGTTGTTGATGCTGATGTTGCCGCTGCTGCTGTTGTTGTTGTTGTTGATGCTGCTGTTGTTGTTGATGCTGATGTTGCTGCTGCTGTTGTTGTTGATGCTGATGTTGCTGCTGTTGTTGTTGTTGTTGCTGATGTTGCTGCTGCTGTTGTTGTTGATGCTGATGTTGCTGCTGTTGTTGTTGTTGTTGTTGATGCTGATGTTGCTGCTGCTGTTGTTGTTGTTGCTGCTGCTGTTGTTGCTGTTGTTGATGCTGATGTTGCTGCTGTTGTTGTTGTTGATGCTGATGCTGTTGATGCTGATGTTGCTGCTGCTGTTGTTGTTGTTGCTGTTGTTGTTGATGCTGTTGTTGTTGATGTTGTTGCTGCTGTTGTTGTTGATGCTGTTGTTGTTGATGCTGCTGTTGTTGATGCTGCTGTTGTTGCTGTTGTTGATGCTGATGTTGCTGCTGCAGCTGCCCAATGGACTACCACAGGTTATTAGGCTAATACAGACTCAATTGAACTAGAACATTAAACTTTATGTTTCATATCACTCATTTATTTGAAACAGTAATATGAGGTAGAAAGAATGATGCCCGGGAAATTTCTTAGAATGGAGGAGGTAGATGGGGGAGCAATATGGCGCCAACGATTAAATGTGACCTACCTTGACCTGGTATTTGACCTTTCCAGCATAGTGCACGACGGTAAATGCCATCTCTCGTTTCTGTGGGGCCTCGTAGTACACGTTGGCCTTAGAGTGATTATAGTGAAACTTGGTGAGCAGGGTCTCGTTGCTAGCTCCGGGAAAACTGAAAGCAGAAACGTTATGGATGGATATATCACAATTTACACAGTGTGCTACAAAACTCACAAATAACTGGTCAGTAGAATCTCACTTAATGAGTACTATAGCTTGTAGCAAGTATCCACACAGATCATGGAAACTTCTATTACATGTGACAGGGATCATTCTAGAGGGCGATGTGGGCGAAATTGTCGCCTTAGGGACCCTGACTTCGCCCTAACAAAAAATTTAAACAAATTTATGTTTTGGTTTTTACGATTTTCAAACAAAACTGGCCCATTATAAAGCACTCCTTCTATTCAAATGTTGTATTTAATGGTTGTACTGTGCATTTTAACCCTATTTTGCAGAAGTATATTAAAGAACACCATATAATGAAGCGATCAGGCGCTTTCTCACTTCTCCCAAAAATTCTGACATAGAATGAACCCTGCATGTGTGAGCTAAAGGAACATCAGTTCATTGTGCCACAAACACCAAAAGTGACACTGCTATCTCGTTATGTTGCAACATATCCATATACGTTCAGTGCATTATTAACTCTTTACGCGCTAGCGGCGAAATATGTCATGCAACTTCATTATAACGTAACGATACAATTCTAATGAAATTCTATGGAAGTCGTGATAGCTCAGTGGTAGCGCGTTGGCTTCACGTGCGAAAGGCCCGGAGTTCGAGCCCCGCTGGAGCCGTTACGATTGTGTCCTTAGGCAAGGCATTTAAATTCCACATGCCTCTTCTCTCTCCCTCGTGGCGATGGATTCCATCAGGAATGAGGTCTCGAGAGTGATTAGTATAAGTTATAAGAACATGTTTCGCAATCGAGCTAAAATAAATTTGTTAAAACTAATGAAATTCCACAACATACTTCAAGAGTTATATGCTACAAATAAGAAAAACATATTAATGAATTGTCGTCTGCTACAATTATTCAAACTATTTATAGCCTTTATTTTACCCAGAATGCAAAGATTTAATGAGAAAAAAGTACCTTTATCACTCCTTAACTGCATAACAATAGCAATAGTATTGAAGGCCATAAGAAACTTACTTGCATTCATCGTCCAGCAGGAGAACAGGCCAATGCCTTTCTTAGAGAACAGTTCGAGAAAGCCAGTATTGAAGGCCATAAGAAACTTACTTGCATTCCTCTTCCAGCAGGGAGAACAGGCCAATGCCTTTCTTAGAGAACAGTTTGAGACAGCCAGTATTGAAGGCCATAAGAAACTTACTTGCATTCCTCTTCCAGCAGGGAGAACAGGCCAATGCCTTTCTTAGAGAACAGTTTGAGACAGCCAGTATTGAAGGCCATAAGAAACTTACTTGCATTCCTCGTCCAGCAAGGAGAACAGGCCAATGCCTTTCTTAGAGAACAGTTCGAGACAGCCAGTATTATCAATGAACTCAATGTTCTTCCATTGTATTCCTTCCTTCTTGTACTCTTCCTGTATCAAACAACAATCAATCAATCAATTACTACATACAACAATCAATCAATAAATTACAACATACAACAATCACTCAATTTAAAATATACAACAATCAATCAATAACTGCATACAACAATCAATAAATTACCACATACAACAACCAATCAATCAATTACGATGCATACAACAATCAATAAATTACCACATACAACAACCAATCAATCAATAGCTGCATACAACAATCAATAAATTACCACATACAACAACCAATCAATCAATTACCATGCATACAACAATCAATAAATTACGATGCATACAACAATCAATAAATTACCACATACAACAACCAATCAATCAATAACTGCATACAACAATCAATAAATTACAACAAACAACAACCAATCAATCAATTACCATGCATACAACAATCAATAAATTACCACATACAACAACCAATCAATCAATAACTGCATACAACAATCAATAAATTACAACATACAACAACCAATCAATCAATTACCATGCATACAACAATCAATAAATTACCACATACAACACACAATCAATTACCACATACAGCAATCAATCAATTACAACACATGCATCAATCAATTACAACATACAACAATCAATCACCACATAAAACAATCACAAATTACCACATATACCGTATTTAGCTATGTATAGTGCGCACATTTCTTACTGAAATCCTCATCCATTTTATCTACTGCACATTATACACCAGTACAGACATCAGGACATTTTTTCCCGGACCAAAATTGACCAATATTTCGTGAAATTCGACCCGAACGGGCACCACAGTCATTCTATAATTTGTTACATTCGACAAACGTTATAAACTAGCTATTAAAACCAGTTGCCGATAGTCTATATAAATAAATGAATAAGACCACATAATTAGCATATATTGCGTTTATTTTGGCAAACTTTGAAGAATTTAATTGAAATTAGTAAATGCATAAAAAATGGCGATTTAATAACATCACGTGGTTTTATCGTATGTAATATTTCCCGTACTTTTCGCGTACTTCGCCGCATAAAGCGACGCTGCAATCGTACGATATCATAGAGATAAAGAAACTTTGTAATAATAGTTTATTTGATTTAATATACCGTATGTTTTTAAATACGACATGATTAAAGACACGATGTGTTGGTTATTTTTACGGGAAATATTTACTATGTACAATGCATTGCATAAAAAAAAACTTTTTTTGGCTGCAGTATTTCAATTGTTTATAGCGATAATTAATTTCGACAAACCTTTCACAATGGGTCCCAGTTAATTAGGTAGGCTACATGCCTGAGTGCGTTACCGTTCCTCGATGAGGTATCTCGAGTGATTAATATAAGTTGTAAAAATCACGGAGCACAATTTTTAGCGATTCTTGAGAAATGTTAAATTTTGACTTGGAAAATTGCGTTTTTCACGTGCATCGGAACTCAGTTTTCCCCCCGATTTTCGTGCCAAATCGTGGGTGCGCATTATACACGATAGCGCACTATACATAGCTAAATACGGTAACAATCAATCAAACAACTACAATATACAAAAATCAATCAATTACCTCATGCAGCAATTGTCAATCAATTACTACATACAACAAATGATCAATCAATAACCACATTCAACAATTACAACAATCAATCAAAGAATTACACCTTGCATCAATCAATTACCACACATCAATTACCATGTTATGAAGGGCTGTGACGTTATCTAATTCATTGAAGATCATTAGATTTCCTGAAAAACTATCAATCTGAAACTGCTGTTCCTGCCAACAAACCTCTAAAGGTTAATTTGAAGTTCAAAGGAATGTCTTTTTCCTTCGTTATTGTCCTATTCTAGATAGGTAGAAATCACCCTAAACCCATATGAAACAATTAAAAAGGTGTATGTCAACATTATTTCAATAAATACTGGCATCTAAATGTCATGAGGCACGCAGTTCAAATGTTCATATAGCAGTTCAACATTGACAAGGCAAATATATAATAGCAACAGAATGAGCCCGTCCTGCTTGTGCCTAAGATGGCAAGTTGTGCATTTTACACTACTTATCTTTTCGTTTTTTGCATTACCATTATAATGTCGCGGGGTGAAGATATGATGATATGACCTTGACCCTTGCAACTTGGATGGGTGAAGATATGACGACAGGACCTTGACCCTTGCAACTTGGATGGTGAAGATATGACGACAGGACCTTGACCCTTGCAACTTGGATGGGTGAAGATATGACGACAGGACCGTGACCCTTGCAACTTGGATGGGTGAAGATATGATGACAGGACCTTGACCCTTGCAACTTGGATGGGTGAAGATATGACAACAGGACCTTGACCCTTGCAACTTGGATGGGTGAAGATATGACAACAGGACCTTGACCCTTGCAACTTGGATGGGTGAAGATATGATGACAGTACCTTGACCCTTGCAACTTGGATGGGTGAATATATGACCTTGACCCTTGCCACTTGGATGGGTGAAGATGTGATGACAGGACCTTGACCCTTGCAACTTGGATGGGTGAATATATGACCTTGACCCTTGCAACTTGGATGGGTGAAGATATGACGACAGGACATTGCAACTTGGATGGGTGAAGATATGATGACAGGACCTTGCAACTTGGATGGGTGAAGATATGATGACAGGACATTGCAACTTGGATGGGTGAAGATATGATGACAGGACCTTGCAACTTGGATGGGTGAAGATATGACAACAGGACCTTGCAACTTGGATGGGTGAAGATGTGATGACAGGACCTTGCAACTTGGATGGGTGAAGATATGATGACAGGACCTTGCAACTTGGATGGGTGAAGATATGATGACAGGACATTGCAACTTGGATGGGTGAAGATATGATGACAGGACCTTGCAACTTGGATGGGTGAAGATATGACAGGACCTTGCAACTTGGATGGGTGAAGATGTGATGACAGGACCTTGCAACTTGGATGGGTGAAGATATGATGACAGGACCTTGCAACTTGGATGGGTGAAGATATGATGACAGGACATTGCAACTTGGATGGGTGAAGATATGATGACAGGACCTTGCAACTTGGATGGGTGAAGATATGATGACAGGACCTTGCAACTTGGATGGGTGAAGATATGATGACAGGACATTGCAACTTGGATGGGTGAAGATATGATGACAGGACCTTGCAACTTGGATGGGTGAAGATATGATGACAGGACCTTGCAACTTGGATGGGTGAAGATATGATGACAGGACATTGCAACTTGGATGGGTGAAGATATGATGACAGGACATTGCAACTTGGATGGGTGAAGATATGATGACAGGATATTGCAACATGGATGGGTGAAGATATGATGACAGGACCTTGCAACTTGGATGGGTGAAGATATGATGACAGGACCGTGCAACTTGGATGGGTGAAGATATGATGACAGGACATTGCAACTTGGATGGGTGAAGATATGATGACAGGACCTTGCAACTTGGATGGGTGAAGATATGATGACAGGACCTTGCAACTTGGATGGGTGAAGTTATGATGACAGGACCTTGCAACTTGGATGGGTGAAGTTATGACGACAGGACCTTGCAACTTGGATGGGTGAAGATATGATGACAGGACCTTGCAACATGGATTGCACTTACCTGTTCAAACTTGAAGATGTGCTGATTAAAGTAGTACTGAAGGTGTTCATTCGCGTAGTTGATACAGAACTGCTCAAAACTGTTCCATCGGAAATCCTCAAACCCAAATATGTCCAAAACGCCAATAGAGTTTCCCTGTAACATATATATATATCTTAGAATAAATGAACAAACTCCATTGTAATCACTCAATTTTATCCCACATTTCATCCATGCAGGACTTCATCAGGAACACATGTCCTGTTCTAGATATATAACATATACAAATTTAACCAATAAAACTTCAATCAGAAACCATCAAACAACTATATATTTATATTTCGGGTTTTACACCTGCATCAGCACCATTTTGGGCTATATCGCCGGCGGGCAGTTTACCTAACAACACCTTTCCTGGGCAGGCTCCAGCGGTTAACCAGTACTTGGGTGCACCAACCTCCGTAAGAAACTGCCAACTTTTTCATATAAATGAGACACGGCCTGAGCGGGGCTCGAACCCATGACCATCAGTGATGATAGGTTACAGTGGTATACAAGTCAGCGACCTTAACCACTCGACCACGGAGGCGGACCAAACAACTATATAACATACCCATTGTTACCATGCAATATATATAAATTCAATAATAACCATTCCATGGGAAAATCCCCCAAACCCAAATATATGTCCAAAATGTTTCCGTGTAACATTAAACAAGCTTAAACATTAACACATCAATTTCTGCAAACTTTAACATAAATCTGATGACTGCAACATATATTTGTTTGTTTGTGTTCAGGGTTTATAGTCGCACCAACAGCTTAGGTCATATGGCGACTCTGCAGTTAATATTGGTGGAAGAAGAGCTCGAGTGTCCTGACGAGCAGTATTTTTGGCACAGTCCGGCATCAGAGAAGAACCACCGACCTTCCGCAAGCCAGCTGGATAGCTTCCTCACTTGAATGAATTTGATACCTCCCAGTGGGATTCGGACCTATAATGGTGAGTGGCAAGTGATTTGAAGTCAATAACCCTAACCACTCAGCCATGGAGGCCCCTAAAATATATATTCGTACCAATACCATATTAATATATGTTAGTGTGTATTGATATATAACACACTGCAGCAATAGGTTGAAGTGGACAAACCATTTATTAATGGATGAACTATTTATTAATGGATGAACTATTTATTAATGGATGAACTATTTATTAATGGATGAACTTATTTATTAATGGATGAACTATTTATTAATGGATGAACTATTTATTAATGGATGAACTATTTATTAATGGATGAACTATTTAATAATGGATTAATGAACTATTTATTAATGATTAATGAACTACTTATTAATGGATGAACTATTTATTAATGGATAAGTTTGCCAAGTTTCAAGCATTAACTAAGCTTTGAAGCTTTATAGAAATTATTATATCTCTGATATTTTGACACACGATTTATTTTTGGAGCTGTAGCAAGGAGAGGTCAAAATCTTCAAAACGTCATATCTACGTCAAATATCAACCAAGCAGAACACACAATGACTAGAGTTCATACTGACGCTTCCTGTCAAGGTTTCATGAATATGAGACAAGAGGTTATAAACAGATTGACAATATACTATACTATATTTCGGGTTTTACGCCTGCATCAGCACCATTTCGGGCTATATCGCCGGCGGGCAGTTTACTTAACAACACCTTTCCTGGGCAGGCTCCAGCGGTTAACCAGTACTTGGGTGCACCAACCTCCGTAAGAAACTGCCAACTTTTTCATATAAATGAGACACGGCATGAGCGGGGCTCGAACCTGTGACCATCAGTGATGATAGGTTACAGTGGCATACAAGTCAGCGACCGTAACCACTCGACCACGGAGGCGGACTAAACAAACAGATTGATAAAGAGCGGACTGACAGATGCACACACTCCATTCATTCCCACATAGCACCCATCTTTTCTTAAAAAATGGTCGCTCAGGCTAGTTAGCATTGATAAGATTTCAGAATAGAATGTTGCATATTTCCAGTTTTGATGGCGAGTTCATATCTTCAGTCTGAGCATGAATTGAAAGTGAAAATTAAAAAAATAATTTATGGTTGTACATATAGGCTTTCCCAGGCCAATGGATTGGTTTCCATGGAAATGCACATGTAATTTGACAGATCTCGTAACTATGTACATGGAACCTTCCAAAGTGCGGAATATAGATTCTAGGGTAGCACGAAACAAGGCTGGAATGGAAATGCTGGAATTATTCCTAAAAAAACTGGGAAAACATGGAAACATATTCAGGTAATATGTATGGTTTCAAAAATGACCGTAATTTCAGTCTGTTCGTTAGAGTAGCTTCCCTTGATATGACCTGGGTATTTAAACTTTGTGTAGTTATGGGATTGGGTATTTGGGGGTTACCCCCTAGAAAATGTTGCTAACTTACGGTGATTGACAGCTAATTATGCTAGATCAAAGGGGCAGTGGTGTAGTACATATTGGTCAAACGGTTCGACGAGTTTGAGTTTATATAGGTCTGCCTGCCCACCCAAAGGCACTCACTTGAGGCTTATATAAAAAATAATTTAAAAAAGAAGGAAAAAGGACGGTGCGAACAGGCAAAAGGGTGGGGCTAAAAAGGGGCAGGGTGGGGGCACCTGTCATTCTGCTATAGAAAAAACCTTACACGACTACATGCCACAGACTACTATCAGTTTAATCACATTAAATCATCTATCTGTATTTGCAAGCTTCATAGAACTGTTAGCAGCTACAAATGTCTAACAGTACATAGTTGCTATAAGAAACTGAAGTGCATTTTAACTAATATTAGTAAGCAGTATTACATCTTGCTGAGAAGTCACTTCTCTGGAAAGGGCAATCTGGATCATTTTACACAAAAAAGTATTTTTATAAAAATATAAAAAATGGACCCCTCCTTCTAAATATTTCTATCATAATACCCCTTCAAACTCCCCCCTAACTCCTCCAGCTCCTCACTGGTGATCTAATTTAGAAACCGACTAAGCTACACTATATGATGCATCAGCCTCACAACAGGATACAATCACAGATTATACTATTATACACAGGAATAATGCAACACTTCAAACAAATATTAAAAATCACAATACCACCATGACAAGAAGAAATCATTTCACACTCAAAGATGAAGGGCAAAATTCCGGATAGCATGAAACTGTTGGACTGTTGACCCTAGATATTTAGATATTATAAAAATGACTGACTTCAACACAGGTCAAGGCCAGCAACAATTTGTAAGAAGAGCATGCTATAATGATTAATTGCTCCAGCATGGTACTTGTATTAATTTAAGAGATATTTATAGCTTTTTAACAGGGATCATTCTAATGGGTGATGTGGGTGAAATAGTCGCCCTAGGGTCCTTGACTTCGCGCTCTGGGGGCCCCACTTCTCCATATGAAATAAAATTATTTTGCTAAAAAGAATATATTTTTGTTTGACAATTTTCATACAAAATGTTGTCCAGCAAGAGATACTGACAAATTATAAAGCACTCCTTCTATTCAAATGTTGTATTTAATGGTCATACTGTGCATTTTCACCATATTTTGTTGAAATTTATTAAATAACACCATCGAAGGACGCGAGCGCGCACTTTCTCAATTCTCCCAAAAATTCTGATCTAGAATGAACCTTCACATTGATTAAGAAATAATGAATGACCGTGACTCTCATACAGTATAATTATGTGCACAATCATTCTAAGATTAACCTGTAAATTTACTTCAAGTTTTAAAAAGTGATGAGTATCCATAGAATAGATACATGTACTGTAGTCTGAAATTAAACAAAAAATTTTTAATTTATTGTACAGACAGACGGACGGAAATTATCAATCCATAACCCACAATGAGAGACATTACTTGTTTTTCTATTACCTCCCTTGATGGATAAAGTCAGATTTATCCCTAAATGTATATTGGTCCTTTTGGTTGGAATCCTTTGTTTTTACTATTGGCGTCTAAACAGATGTTGCGTTAGGATAAATGTAATTTGATCAAAATCGTATTAATTGAACCAATTTTTACAGTACGGTATCCATTGGACATGCTAAAGGATATCTGTCGAGATTTAATAATTTCATAATTATAAGACGAGAATACGGATGAGAATGGAAAACATGTGGTGCAAAGGAAACAACGATAAAAACAAGAGGAAACCAATTAAGAGGACCAATATACTTTTAGGAGTATTCAGGGGCAGTAACTGACTAATGTTTCTCATTGCAATGCTATCCGACAAACAGAATAGGGAAATCACAAAAAGGGCGATAAGCTAGGAACAGAGCCATATAAACCTGCATAGAGACAAGGAGTATGTTACAGGTAGAACACAGCACTTAGTACACACAGACGGGTCATATAGCATTGATTGCCCCATATATAGTTCACCTGACTGGGTACAATATGACAGACTCATTATTATATCATATAAACTAACATAAAAACTTTATTTATTTTACGATTGTGCAACAAGATTTAGATCACTCTCATTGGCACATATGTGGTCCTTTGGTGGGGTGGGAACCAGATTACCTGGAGAAAACCCGCCATTTTGTCCGATCTGGTGAATGTCATACTATCTCACATTCTTCACATTCTGAGGATCGAACCCAGGTTACTTTGGTGAGAAGTGAGCGTGCTAACCACTGCACTACTCAGACAATATAAACTAGAATGTGGCCAAATCTCAAACGTCAAAAAGCAAAATAGTTTTCACTTTCATCAGAATCTTATCTATCCAAGAATAGAGCAAGGAATTCTGGGTTTTATCTTATTTCCTTATATGTTATATTTCGGGTTTTACGCCTGCATCAGCACCATCTCAGGCTATATTGCCGGAGGGCAGTTTACTTAACAACACCTTTCCTGGGCAGGCTCCAGCGGTTAACCAGTACTTGGGTGCACCAACCTCCGTAAGAAACTGCCAACTTTTTCATACAAATGAGCAATGGCCTGAGCGGGGCTCGAACCCGTGGCCATCAGTGATGATAGGTTACAGTGGTATACAAGTCAGTGACCTTAACCGCTCGACCACGGAGGCGGACTCATTTCCTTATATAGATATGATATATATGGTTTGCCTGAGTGACAACAATGACATGGCATCAGTTTAATAGTTTATACAAATTTATTTTAGCTTGATTGCGAAACAAGTTCTTACAACTTATATTAATCACTATCGAAACCTCATTCCTGATGGAATCCGTCGCCACGAGGGAGAGAGAAGAGGCAATGTGCAATTTAAATGCTTTGCCTAAGGGCACAATTGTAACTGCTCCAGCGGAGGCTCGAACTCCGGGCCTTTCGCACCTGAAGCGAACGCGTTACCACTGCGCTATTATGACTTCCACAAAGTTTACGGTTTAATAATCTGTAGATGAGAAAGTAATGAATGACGGTAAACCAAATAGAACAAAAGAGCTCACTGAAAAAACACCGGAATACTTAGTAAACGGAGTATCGACGGAGGTTAGTCATACCGAGTCAGGTTTGCTGGTTCGCTGTAGTAGCGGGCAAGTAAGACTAATGCTAGCTAGGGAATGCAAGCTGGGGCACAAGCAACAAGCATGATGTATATATAAGTACCGTGTGTCTAGCGTAATCAGCAGCCTAGTAAACATAAAACATAATTTAGCATCACCGGCTGCCAAACATGCTAATTCACAGTCAGCTTAACTCGAACACATTTCTTACATAGTTGATACGGGGCTGGTGATCAGTTCTTCGTACTTGTAAGCGACGTTAAACTGAGCAGCTTCTTAAATGATCATACGCTGACTTATACCCAATATCCATTTACATAACAATATAAATGGAACCTTCCATGATTGATACTTAAAGGAAATGGGACCTTCCATGATTGATACTTAAAGGAAATGGGATCTTCCATGAGTGATACTTAAAGGAAATGGGACCTTCCATGATTGATACTTAAAGGGAATGGGACCTTCCACGATTGCTACTTAAAGGAAATGGGATCTTCCATGAGTGATACTTAAAGGAAATGGGACCTTCCATGATTGATACTTAAAGGGAATGGGACCTTCCACGATTGCTACTTAAAGGAAATGGGATCTTCCATGATTGATACTTAAAGGGAATGGGACCTTCCATGAGTGATACCTAAAGGAAATGGGATCTTCCATGAGTGATACTTAACGGGAATGGGATCTCCCACGAGTGATACTTAAAGGAAATGGGATCTTCCACGATTGATACTTAAAGGAAATGGGATCTTCCACGATTGATACTTAAAGGAAATGGGACCTTCCATGATTGATACTTAAAGGAAATGGGATCTTCCATGAGTGATACTTAAAGGAAATGGGATCTTCCATGATTGATACTTAAAGGAAATGGGATCTCCCGTGAGTGATACTTAAAGGAAATGGGATCTTCCATGATTGATACTTAAAGGAAATGGGATCTTCCACGATTGATACTTAAAGGAAATGGGATCTTCCATGATTGATACTTAAAGGAAATGGGATCACCCATGAGTGATACTTAAAGGAAATGGGATCTTCCATGATTGATACTTAAAGGAAATGGGATCTTCCATGAGTTATGCTTTGCTTATTAAACTGACACATCAATGTGGCTAAAAGATTGATTTGCCTTCAAATCATGTAACTAGTGTAAAGTAAACTGCAATAGGTAGATCACAATACTAACTGGGGACAAGCATTAAAGTAAACTGCATTTGGGGTAGATCACAATACTAACTGGGGACAAGCATTAAAGTAAACTGCATTGGGGTAGATCACAATACTAACTGGGGACAAGCATTAAAGTAAACTGCATTTGGGGTAGATCACAATACTAACTGGGGACAAGCATTAAAGTAAACTGCATTGGGGTAGATCACAATACTAACTGGGGACAAGCATTAAAGTAAACTGCATTGGGGTAGATCACAATACTAACTGGGGACAAGCATTAAAGTAAACTGCATTGGGGTAGATCACAATACTAACTGAGGACAAGCATTAAAGTAAACTGCATTGGGGTAGATCACAATACTAACTGGGGACAAGCAGCAATATACTGGAAGGGAATATTGACCTTGTAAGTCCATCTCACCATTCAATGTAAGTTTACACTAAATGCAGGTACGGTATGTGTACATTTAATGAAAGTAAGGTAAGCTTACATTTAATGTAAGTAAGGTAAGGTTACATTTAATGTAAGTAAGGTAAGGTTACATTTAATGAAAGTAAGGTAAGGTTACATTTAATGTAAGTAAGGTAAGCTTACATTTAATGAAAGTAAGGTAAGCTTACATTTAATGTAAGTAAGGTAAGCTTACATTTAATGTATATAAGGTAAGCTTACATTTAATGTATATAAGGTAAGCTTACATTTAATGTATATAAGGTAAGCTTACATTTAATGTATGTACGGTACAGTTACATTTAATGTATATACGGTAAGCTTACATTTAATGTATATATGGTAAGCTTACATTTAATGTATATAAGGTAAGCTTACATTTAATGTATATAAGGTAAGCTTACATTTAATGTATGTAAGGTAAGCTTACATTTAATGTATATAAGGTAAGCTTACATTTAATGTATATACGGTAAGCTTACACTTAATGTATGTACGGTACAGTTACATTTAATGTATATACGGTAAGCTTACATTTAATGTATGTAAGGTACAGTTACATTTAATGTATGTAAGGTACAGTTACATTTAATGTATATAAGGTAAGCTTACATTTAATGTATATAAGGTAAGCTTACATTTAATGTATATAAGGTAAGCATACATTTAATGTATATAAGGTAAGCTTACATTTAATGTATGTAAGGTACAGTTACATTTAATGCATGTAAGGTAAGCTTACATTTAATGTATATAAGGTAAACATACATTTAATGTATATAAGGTAAGCTTACATTTAATGTATGTAAGGTAAGCTTACATTTAATATATGTAAGGTATGTGTACATTTAATGTAGGCAGTATAAATTTACATTTAATGTAGTTAGTATAAATTTACATTTAATGTAGATAGTATAAATTTACATTTAATGTAGGTAGTATAAATTTACATTTAATGCAGGTAGTATAAATTTACATTTAATGCAGGTAAGGTAATTTTACATTTAATGTAGGTAGGGTAAGCTTATACATTTAATACATGTAAGGTAAGCTTACATTTAATGCAGGTAAGGTAAGCTTATACATTTAATACATGTAAGGTAAGCTTACATTTAATGCAGGTAGTATAAATTTACATTTAATGCAGGTAAGGTAATTTTACATTTAATGTAGGTAGGGTAAGCTTATACATTTAATACATGTAAGGTAAGCTTACATTTAATGCAGGTAAGGTAAGTTTACACTTAGGACAGTTAATATTCAATGCAGGTAAGGGTAAACTTATTGCAGGTAATGCCAAAGATAAACAGCTAGGAAGCATTCTGACTCGTTTTACGCCTGCATCAGCACCATTTTGGGCTATATCGCCGACGGGCAGCTTACCTAACAACACCTTTCCTGGGCAGGCTCCAGCGGTTAACCAGTACTTGGGTGCACCGACCTCCGTAAGAAACTGCCAACTTTTTCATATAAATGAAACACGGCCTGAGCGGGGCTCGAAGTACCATAAAATAGAATTTCCGTTTACGTAAGAAAGGTGTAATAATACTATTGTAATGAATATATTCACCAGATGTTCGCTGTTGTGCCGTTTGGCGAGCAGGGCCTGGTTAACCTTGAGAACGATCCAATCAAACAACGATCCATATAGGCACTTGGCCATTGCATCTCGAGTTGCTACAGCCTGCATATACAAACAACATCATTTCTAACTAAACGCTGACTAAATATTAAATACCATATTCCTGTTCGGAGAGACGCCATTTCACTATATGCGAGTTATTTTAAGATATCAATTTTATAGTAAAACCAGAGTTGTTGTAGCCTATATATTTAGGGCCCAATGGCAGACAGCAGGGATCAGTTTAGAGGGCGATGTGGGGCCCCACTTCTCCCTAAAAAAATAATATATTTTTTGGTTTTTACGATTTTCAAACAAAATTGTGTCTAGTAAGATACACTGGCCCATTATAAAGCACTCCTTCTATTCAAATGTTGTATTTAATGGTTGTACAGTGCATTTTAACCCTATTTTGCAGAAGTATATTAAAGAACACCATTTAAGGAAGCGATCACGCGCTTTCTCACTTCTCCCAAAAATTCTGACCTAGAATGAACCCTGCAGACAGGCATATATACTGTATATATATATAAATAAACAAATAACAAACATGTTCCATCCGGTGTGTCATGACAACAGTTTCATCTCCAGCCACTGTTTTCTTCTGAGTAAGGGCCTCCACCAGGGTGCGCTCTTTCACCATCAGTAACTTGGAAATGATGGCAATTGTTTCCGGGTTCACGATCGATACCGACTCATCATGATGCTGGTCCCCTTTCTGCAACACACAAAATAAAGTTCATCAAATTTTACTCTTGTACCATACTGGTTGGTTACCCTTTGGACGGGGCGACCCATTTTCCAGTCCATCCTCTCAAATATTTCATATTGCAGTTGCACGGGCAATTTTTTGTTCTCGATTATTCCAGTATATGTTTCCAATTGACACTCCCAAAAATCTTCAAAACAGACAGCTAAGCATAGTAAATCCGATTGTTTACTCGAGTTTTCAATTCTCTGCGGACGTCTAGATTTGGGGGGGGGGGGAAACCCACATGAGTGCGCATGCGCAAACTGTTTGGTCCAATAAGTGGGGAAATTAATGTTCTGCCTGATGCTGTTAACATCGTACAAAGTAACATCAATTTTTCTAGTTCTAATCAAGGTCAAATTTATTACAAATACAAAATAAACAAATATTTAGCGTGAAATATTATGGAAAATCGATACCAAATCTAGTGCACTGTACATGTTCGGTAGTTTATCTGCTAAATAATGTATGCTTTACATTCTACTATTTGGTCCCCTTATTTGATCAATACGAAGCTGCACATATAATTTCTATTATCTGTTAGATATAAACAAATTATGGCAGGAAAGTAGAAGTGTCCGGATAATGGGTATTCTCTGGAATTTAAATTGGCATTTTAATTATTCCTTTTGGAGCCTCACTATCGGCACTTACCTCCCTTGACATTAGAAGTTTTATGTTATTCGATGTACAACGAGCTGACCTATTTATTGATGTAAAGTAAAAGACGATACATAATGATTGAAAAATTTTAGACGTAAAAGTGTCGCCAACCAGTATACAATTCTTGAGTTAGTGGACTTCAGTAATGCCAAAGATAAACAGCTAGGAAGCATTCTGACTCGTTACACAGTATGTAATTCTCTCTGCTCCAGCACAAATGCTTCTCTCTACCAGACCTTTCTGACAATGGTATACGCACATATATACAAACATAATTGCCACTTTCTGGTCTAAGGGAGACAACCCATTTTTTGGCAATAATAACTATCTTTTAAATAAAGATACGGAGTAGAACAAATTATTATACGGGGCAAGCCTGAGTGCATCCACTAGTGATAATAATGGAAGTCGTGATAGCGCGTTCACTTCAGGTGCGAAAGGCCTAGAGTTCGAGCCCACTGGAACCGTTACGATTGCGCCCTTAGGCCAGGCATTTAAATTCCACGTTGCCTCTTCTCTCTGATCAAAGAAAGTCTCTGCTTTTATATTGTGTTCCTTATTTCACAGTTCTCAATGTTTTACCTTTTTGAATGCAACATTCCCTAGATGTAACACTGCTGACAAAACACCAAATATCCTGAAAGAAAACAAGTGCACGTATTGGAGGAAATATGTCATGTTACTTGTACAAAGTAAAGTGTTTTTTTATTAGTGTCACCACTAGTCGCCAGCCATTTCTGACTTATGAGACACCTCTTTTTTATTAACATCAGTACTTCCAGAATCCTATGCTTGTAGGCCAGGCGCCAGGCTGGTAGGCAATCGGTAACCATTATTTAGCTAGCTGGAAGCTCACCAACTGGGGAGAGCAGAGTGGTAAGTGCCTGGCACCATGGGGAGAGCAGTGTGGTAAATGCCTGGCACAATGGGGAGAGCAGAGTGGTAAATGCCTGGCACCATGGGGAGAGCAGAGTGGTAAATGCCTGGCACCATGGGGAGAGCAGTGTGGTAAATGCCTGGCACAATGGGGAGAGCAGAGTGGTAAATGCCTGGCACCATGGGGAGAGCAGTGTGATAAATGCCTGACACCATTGGGAGAGCAGAGTGGTAAATGCCTGGCAACGCTGGGAGAGCAGAGTAGTAAATGCCTGACATTGCTGGGAGAGCAGAGTGGTAAATGCCTGGCACCGCTGGGAGAGCAGAGTGGTAAATGCCTGGTACCGCTGGGAGAGCAGAGTGGTAAATGCCTGGCAGCACTGGGAGAGCAGAGTGGTAAATGCCTGACACTGCTGGGAGAGCAGAGTGGTAAATGCCTGGCAATGCTGGGTTAGCAGAGTAGTAAATGCCTGGCACCGCTGGGAGAGCAGAGCAGTAAATGCCTGGCACCGCTGGGAGAGCAGAGTAGTAAATGCCTGGCAATGCTGGGAGAGCAGAGTAGTAAATGCCTGGCAACGCTGGGAGAGCAGAGTAGTAAATGCCTGGCACCGCTGGGAGAGCAGAGTAGTAAATGCCTGGCAATGCTGGGAGAGCAGAGTAGTAAATGCCTGGCACCGCTGGGAGAGCAGAGTAGTAAATGCCTGGCAATGCTGGGAGAGCAGAGTAGTAAATGCCTGGCAATGCTGGGAGAGCAGAGTAGTAAATGCCTGGCAATGCTGGGAGAGCAGAGTAGTAAATGCCTGGCACCGCTGGGAGAGCAGAGTAGTAAATGCCTGGCAATGCTGGGAGAGCAGAGTAGTAAATGCCTGGCACCGCTGGGAGAGCAGAGTGGTAAATGCCTGGCACCATGGGGAGAGCAGTGTGGTAAATGCCTGGCACAATGGGGAGAGCAGAGTGGTAAATGCCTGGCACCATGGGGAGAGCAGTGTGATAAATGCCTGACACCATTGGGAGAGCAGAGTGGTAAATGCCTGGCAACGCTGGGAGAGCAGAGTAGTAAATGCCTGACATTGCTGGGAGAGCAGAGTGGTAAATGCCTGGCACCGCTGGGAGAGCAGAGTGGTAAATGCCTGGTACCGCTGGGAGAGCAGAGTGGTAAATGCCTGGCAGCACTGGGAGAGCAGAGTGGTAAATGCCTGACACTGCTGGGAGAGCAGAGTGGTAAATGCCTGACACTGCTGGGAGAGCAGAGTGGTAAATGCCTGGTACCGCTGGGAGAGCAGAGTAGTAAATGCCTGGCACCGCTGGGAGAGCAGAGTAGTAAATGCCTGGCAACGCTGGGAGAGCAGAGTAGTAAATGCCTGGCAATGCTGGGAGAGCAGAGTAGTAAATGCCTGGCAACGCTGGGAGAGCAGAGTAGTAAATGCCTGGCAATGCTGGGAGAGCAGAGTAGTAAATGCCTGGCAATGCTGGGAGAGCAGAGTAGTAAATGCCTGACACCGCTGGGAGCACGTTAAGTGATTGGCATAGAATCCAATACCTTTCCTAGTATCTGGGTGTTTTAAAACCTACTATTGCACACTGAATATATACTAATAAAATGGGCTCAGCTTAATGACAACTAAAATTGAGTTTGCAAGACAAAATAATGTATGTACCGTTTTTGTGTAACCTGTGAGAATGCAACCATTTCCATTGACTGTTTGAGACGTGAGAACTCATTGGCTTCATCGACTTCCTCCAAGCTGTAACAGTCACTCTGAAACACAATGTTGTGTATGATCAAACTTGATCAAACGTGGTAATGAAACCATTTAACACATTCAACACCAAGTAACTGACATGGACTGGTGCACCCATTCAACACCAAGTAACTGACATGGACTGGTGCACCCATTCAACACCAAGTAACTGACATGGACTGGTGCACCCATTCAACACCAAGTAACTGACATGGACTGGTGCACCCATTCAACACCAAGTAACTGACATGGACTGGGCACCCATTCAACACCAAGTAACTGACATGGACTGGTGCACCCATTCAACACCAAGTAACTGACATGGACTGGTGCACCCATTCAAACCAAGTAACTGACATGGACTGGTGCACCCATTCAACACCAAGTAAGTGACATGGATGGTGCACCCATTCAACACCAAGTAACTGACATGGACTGGTGCACCCATTCAACACCAAGTAACTGACATGGACTGGTGCACCATTCAACACCAAGTAACTGACATGGACTGGTGCACCCATTCAACACCAAGTAACTGACATGGACTGGTGCAAACAATCAACACCAAGTAACTGACATGGACTGGTGCACAATCAACACAGTAACTGACATGGACTGGGCACATCAACACCAAGTAACTGACATGGACTGGTGCACATACAATCAACACCAAGTAACTGACATGGACTGGTGCACCCATTCAACAATCAACACCAAGTAACTGACATGGACTGGTGCACCCATTCAACAATCAACACCAAGTAACTGACATGGACTGGTGCACCACAATCAACACCAAGTAACTGACATGGACTGGTGCACCCATTCAACACCAAGTAACTGACATGGACTGGTGCACCCATTCAACACCAGTAACTGACATGGACTGGTGCACCCATTCAACACCAAGTAACTGACATGGACTGGGCACCCATTCAACACCAAGTAACTGACATGGACTGGTGCACCCATTCAACACCAAGTAACTGACATGGACTGGTGCACCCATTCAACACCAAGTAACTGACATGGACTGGTGCACCCATTCAACACCAAGTAACTGACATGGACTGGTGCACCCATTCAACACCAAGTAACTGACATGGACTGGTGCACCATTCAACACCAAGTAACTGACATGGACTGGTGCACCATTCAACACCAAGTAACTGACATGGACTGGTGCACCCATTCAACACCAAGTAACTGACATGGACTGGTGCACCCATTCAACACCAAGTAACTGACATGGACTGGTGCATCCATTCAACACCAAGTAACTGACATGGACTGGTGCACCCATTCAACACCAAGTAACTGACATGGACTGGTGCACCCATTCAACACCCAGTAACTGACATGGACTGGTGCACCCATTCAACACCAAGTAACTGACATGGACTGGTGCATGATATTCTTAGACCAATAAATTAATCAGGAAATTACATTTGGACTAGTTCATTTATCAAAATGGGTAATTCTCTCTAAAAATAGTAATATTGTAAATGTCAGGAGCCGTCTCATCTGGATCTCCGCTTTTTGTAAGCCTATTTAGAGGTCTGTAGTGTTGAAAGGGTTAAGATTGTAGAGCACAGAATAAACAAAATTATCAGCATCTTTAAACAGGCTAGTTGGTTTGTGTATCAAATCACATGTTTATTGAACTTTGTGAAAATGACTGTTTCCTGCAAATCAAAGTTGAATTTGTTACTATAAAAAAAGTTTAAATTTTATTTATTTTATTTTGCAACGATTGCGAAACAAGCTGTAACAACTTATATTAATCACTCTCCTTGGCGCGGATGACAGCGTATTTGTGGTCATTCGTGGTGGAGAAAACCGGAGTACCCGTAGAAAACCCATCTGTCCTATCTGGCAACCACCGTATCATCTCACATATTTCGGGTTGCATTTAAGGTGAGAAGCGAGCGTGTTAACCAGCCAGGCAGCCAAATATTTCTGGTCGCAAAATAAAGTTTGGCATTTTGTAATGTGAAAACAAACACACAATTTGACACAAATGATCAAAGCTTTCAAATTGGTAATTAATTAATGCTGTGAGAGTCCACACATTGCATGGTTACGTTACCATTAGATAACAGTGTAATATATTTATCATTGCTCACATTAACACATCACCTCTGCTATTTATGACCACAGTTTCTTAGGCCAAACAAAGATTTCCCCTGCACAGGGAATTCACGAGACTTTGAAAGTCAAGTTTAGGACCGACCCTTAAGGTCAAAATCTCAAGTCAAGCTGGATTTCTTAAGAGTCAAGCTGGATTTCTCAAGAGTCAAGCTGGATTTCTCAAGAGTCAAGCTGGATTTTTCAAGAGACATTAGGCATGTTGGTACTTTCTGTACAGTTAACTTTTTCCAGACCATATAATAACCTCTAGACCAACAAGATATGGCTCATTAGATCAGGCACTGACAAAGTTTTCTAACTTTACATTTTAACACCAATTTATTTGACTAAAATATGTTCAGAAAATAATTACACTTTTAAAATTCTGAACTGAGTTTTAGAAATCAGCCATTTTCTCTACTGACCCTACATGAGATATATACTGACCATCCACAGTCTCACGTAGGGTAACCAGGTGACCGCCTTTAACCAATGGAAAGGATGGAATTTAGTGTAGTGAAAGGTGCAATAACCTTGGATATATGGGCATAACATTCCAACATACTTGTATATACAGACACAAACATTCCCACATACTTGTATATACAGACACAAACATTCCCACATACTTGTATATATGACACAAACATTCCCACATACTTGTATATACAGACACAAACATTCCCACATACTTGTATATACAGACACAAACATTCCCACATACTTGTATATACAGACACAAACATTCCCACATACTTGGATATACGACACAAACATTCCCATATACTTGTATATACAGACACAAACATTCCCACATACTTGTATATACAGACACAAACATTCCCATATACTTGTATATACAGACACAAACATTCCCATATACTTGTATATACAGACACAAACATTCCCACATACTTGTATATACAGACACAAACATTCCCACATACTTGTATATACAGACACAAACATTCCCATATACTTGTATATACAGACACAAACATTCCCACATACTTGTATATACAGACACAAACATTCCCACATACTTGGATATACGACACAAACATTCCCATATACTTGGATATACAGACACAAACATTCCCACATACTTGGATATACAGACACAAACATTCCCATATACTTGTATATACAGGCACAAACATTCCCATATACTTGTATATACAGACACAAACATTCCCACATACTTGTATATACAGACACAAACATTCCCATATACTTGTATATACAGACACAAACATTCCAATATACTTGGATATACGACACAAACATTCCCACATACTTGGATATACAGGCACAAACATTCCCACATACTTGTATATACAGACACAAACATGCCCACATACTTGGATATACAGGGACAAACATTCCCATATACTTGTATATACAGACACAAACATTCCCATATACTTGGATATACAGACACAAACATTCCCACATACTTGGATATACAGGCACAAACATTCCCACATACTTGTATATACAGACACAAACATTCCCATATACTTGTATATACAGGGACAAACATTCCCATATACTTGTATATACAGACACAAACATTCCCACATACTTGTATATACAGACACAAACATTCCCACATACTTGGATATACAGACACAAACATTCCCACATACTTGTATATACAGGCACAAACATTCCCACATACTTGGATATACAGACACAAACATTCCCACATACTTGTATATACAGGGACAAACATTCCCATATACTTGTATATACAGACACAAACATTCCCACATACTTGTATATATGACACAAACATTCCCACATACTTGGATATACAGACACAAACATTCCCACATACTTGTATATACAGGCACAAACATTCCCACATACTTGGATATACAGGCACAAACATTCCCACATACTTGTATATATGACACAAACATTCCCACATACTTGGATATACAGGCACAAACATTCCCACATACTTGGATATACAGGCACAAACATTCCCATATACTTGTATATACAGACACAAACATTCCCATATACTTGTATATACGACACAAACATTCCAATATACTTGGATATACGACACAAACATTCCCACATACTTGGATATACGACACAAACATTCCCATATACTTGTATATACAGACACAAACATTCCCACATACTTGTATATACAGACACAAACATTCCCACATACTTGTATATACAGACACAAACATTCCCATATACTTGGATATACAGGCACACACATTCCCATATACTTGTATATACAGACACAAACATTCCCATATACTTGTATATACGACACAAACATTCCCACATACTTGTATATACAGGCACAAACATTCCCACATACTTGTATATACAGACACAAACAGTCCCATATACTTGTATATACAGACACAAACATTCCCATATACTTGTATATACAGACACAAACATTCCCACATACTTGTATATATGACACAAACATTCCCATATACTTGTATATACAGACACAAACATTCCCATATACTTGTATATACAGACACAAACATTCCCACATACTTGTATATACAGACACAAACATTCACATATACTTGTATATACAGGCACAAACATTCCCATATACTTGGATATATAGACACAAACATTCCCACATACTTGTATATACAGACACAAACATTCCCACATACTTGTATATACAGACACAAACATTCCCACATACTTGTATATACAGACACAAACATTCCCATATACTTGTATATACAGACACAAACATTCCCATATACTTGTATATACAGACACAAACATTCCCATATACTTGTATATACAGACACAAACATTCACACATACTTGTATATACAGGCACAAACATTCCCATATACTTGTATATACAGACACAAACATTCCCACATACTTGTATATACAGGGACAAACATTCCCATATACTTGGATATACAGACACAAACATTCCCACATACTTGGATATACAGACACAAACATTCCCACATACTTGGATATACGACACAAACATTCCCACATACTTGTATATACAGGCACAAACATTCCCATATACTTGTATATATGACACAAACATTCCCATATACTTGTATATATGACACAAACATTCCCATATACTTGTATATATGACACAAACATTCCCATATACTTGTATATATGACACAAACATTCCCATATACTTGTATATACAGACACAAACATTCCCATATACTTGTATATACAGACACAAACATTCCCATATACTTGTATATATGACACAAACATTCCCATATACTTGTATATATGACACAAACATTCCCATATACTTGTATATATGACACAAACATTCCCATATACTTGTATATATGACACAAACATTCCCATATACTTGTATATATGACACAAACATTCCCATATACTTGTATATACAGACACAAACATTCCCACATACTTGTATATATGACACAAACATTCCCACATACTTGGATATATGACACAAACATTCCCATATACTTGTATATACAGACACAAACATTCCCACATACTTGTATATACAGACACAAACATTCCCACATACTTGTATATACAGACACAAACATTCCCATATACTTGTATATACAGACACAAACATTCCCACATACTTGTATATACAGACACATACATTCCCACATACTTGGATATACGACACAAACATTCCCATATACTTGGATATACAGACACAAACATTCCCATATACTTGGATATACAGGCACAAACATTCCCATATACTTGTATATACAGGCACAAACATTCCCATATACTTGTATATACAGACACAAACATTCCCACATACTTGTATATACAGACACAAACATTCCCATATACTTGTATATACAGACACAAACATTCCAATATACTTGGATATACGACACAAACATTCCCACATACTTGGATATACAGGCACAAACATTCCCACATACTTGTATATACAGACACAAACATGCCCACATACTTGGATATACAGGGACAAACATTCCCATATACTTGTATATACAGACACAAACATTCCCATATACTTGGATATACAGACACAAACATTCCCACATACTTGGATATACAGGCACAAACATTCCCACATACTTGTATATACAGACACAAACATTCCCATATACTTGTATATACAGGGACAAACATTCCCATATACTTGTATATACAGACACAAACATTCCCACATACTTGTATATACAGACACAAACATTCCCACATACTTGTATATACAGACACAAACATTCCCACATACTTGTATATACAGGCACAAACATTCCCACATACTTGGATATACAGACACAAACATTCCCACATACTTGTATATACAGGCACAAACATTCCCACATACTTGGATATACAGACACAAACATTCCCATATACTTGTATATACAGACACAAACATTCCCACATACTTGTATATACAGGCACAAACATTCCCACATACTTGGATATACAGGCACAAACATTCCCACATACTTGTATATATGACACAAACATTCCCACATACTTGGATATACAGGCACAAACATTCCCACATACTTGGATATACAGGCACAAACATTCCCATATACTTGTATATACAGACACAAACATTCCCATATACTTGTATATACGACACAAACATTCCAATATACTTGGATATACGACACAAACATTCCCACATACTTGGATATACAGACACAAACATTCCCATATACTTGTATATACAGACACAAACATTCCCACATACTTGTATATATGACACAAACATTCCCATATACTTGTATATACAGACACAAACATTCCCATATACTTGTATATACAGACACAAACATTCCCACATACTTGTATATACAGACACAAACATTCACATATACTTGTATATACAGGCACAAACATTCCCATATACTTGGATATATAGACACAAACATTCCCACATACTTGTATATACAGACACAAACATTCCCACATACTTGTATATACAGACACAAACATTCCCACATACTTGTATATACAGACACAAACATTCCCACATACTTGGATATACAGACACTAACATTCCCACATACTTGTATATACAGACACAAACATTCCCACATACTTGTATATACAGACACAAACATTCCCACATACTTGGATATACAGACACTAACATTCCCACATACTTGTATATACAGACACAAACATTCCACATACTTGTATATACAGACACTAACATTCCCACATACTTGTATATACGACACAAACATTCCCACATACTTGTATATACAGGCACAAACATTCCCATATACTTGTATATACAGGGACAAACATTCCCATATACTTGTATATACAGACACAAACATTCCCATATACTTGTATATACAGACACAAACATTCCCATATACTTGTATATACAGACACAAACATTCCCACATACTTGGATATAGAGACACAAACATTCCCACATACTTGTATATACAGGCACAAACATTCCCACATACTTGTATATATGACACTAACATTCCCACATACTTGTATATACAGGGACAAACATTCCCACATACTTGTATATACAGACACAAACATTCCCACATACTTGGATATACAGACACTAACATTCCCACATACTTGTATATACAGACACAAACATTCCACATACTTGTATATACAGACACTAACATTCCCACATACTTGTATATACAGACACTAACATTCCCACATACTTGTATATACGACACAAACATTCCCACATACTTGTATATACAGGCACAAACATTCCCATATACTTGTATATACAGGGACAAACATTCCCATATACTTGTATATACAGACACAAACATTCCCATATACTTGTATATACAGACACAAACATTCCCATATACTTGTATATACAGACACAAACATTCCCACATACTTGGATATAGAGACACAAACATTCCCACATACTTGTATATACAGGCACAAACATTCCCACATACTTGTATATATGACACTAACATTCCCACATACTTGTATATACAGGGACAAACATTCCCACATACTTGTATATACAGGGACAAACATTCCCATATACTTGTATATACAGGGACAAACATTCCCATATACTTGTATATACAGGCACAAACATTCCCACATACTTGGATATACAGACACAAACATTCCCACATACTTGTATATACAGACACAAACATTCCCACATACTTGGATATACAGACACTAACATTCCCACATACTTGTATATACAGACACAAACATTCCACATACTTGTATATACAGACACTAACATTCCCACATACTTGTATATACAGACACTAACATTCCCACATACTTGTATATACAGACACAAACATTCCCACATACTTGTATATACAGGCACAAACATTCCCATATACTTGTATATACAGGGACAAACATTCCCATATACTTGTATATACAGACACAAACATTCCCATATACTTGTATATACAGACACAAACATTCCCATATACTTGTATATACAGACACAAACATTCCCACATACTTGGATATAGAGACACAAACATTCCCACATACTTGTATATACAGGCACAAACATTCCCACATACTTGTATATATGACACTAACATTCCCACATACTTGTATATACAGGGACAAACATTCCCACATACTTGTATATACAGGGACAAACATTCCCATATACTTGTATATACAGGGACAAACATTCCCATATACTTGTATATACAGGCACAAACATTCCCACATACTTGGATATACAGACACTAACATTCCCACATACTTGTATATACGACAATAATTGTTGTAATTATTTTAAGAGGCAGTATGATGACAGTACATGTATATATACATAATACAAATCTGGTATCATACTTGTCTAAGGTAGAAATAGTCCTCGGGTTTTCCAAGTCGAAGTTTCTCTCTCTCCAAATCATCAGCTCCTTCCAGCAAGTAGTAAAATACATGATAGTTCCTGTAAGCAAACAATCAACTATTGAGAAATGTATGTATTTTATGATTTCCAACGAAATAAAGAAATTGATCGGAGAAATAAAAGTTATTCCACTTTATTCCTCACTGCTTTGCGCGTGTGGCTCTTAGCCGGTGCATGTTGAAATGTTGTCAACGCGAACGTTTTCGTACTCAAACCGTTCGTGATGTAATTTATGACGTTGTCTAAATGCGACGTTCTGGCGACAATGGTTGCCTCGTTTTTTGAATCATAAAAATGTAAATGTATAATTATAGCACAAACACCCTTACACCGACTTCATGCATTGTAAAAACACTTTGTTTGTCCTAAATGCACAGGAGTTTGTACCTTTCATTGATGGCTTGTGATACAATTCTCGACTTCTCCAGCAGATATTTCTCAACAATAGCACTGTAAAATAAGAAATAAATTCAGTTAAATGTGGTCATGCTATACTATATGGTTAGTAAATGATTCATCAATTACCGATGTAACTCACTGTTGTACCTCACAGTTAACTGTATAAACAAGCTACAAAACAGTACAGTCACCTCACTGCTGTACCTCACTGCTGTATCTCACTGTTAACTGTATAAACAAGCTACAAAACAGTACAGGTACCTCACTGCTGTACCTTCACTGCTGTACCTCACTGTTGACTGTATATATTAGCTACAAAACAGTAGTCACCTCACTGCTGTACCTCACTGCTGTACCTCACTGTTGACTGTATATATAACCTACACAACAGTACAGTCACCACAATGCTGTACCTCACTGATGTACCTCACTGCTGTACCTCACTGATGTACCTCACTGCTGTACCTCACTGATGTACCTCACTGTTGACTGTATATATTAGCTACAAAACAGTACAGTCACCTCACTGCTGTACCTCACTGTTAACTGTATAAACAAGCTACAAAACAGTACAGGTACCTCACTGCTGTACCTCACTGCTGTACCTCACTGTTGACTGTATAGATAACCTACAAAACAGTAGTCACCACAATGCTGTACCCCACTGCTGTACATCACTGTTGACTGTATAGATAAACTACAAAACAGTACAGTCACCACACTGCTGTACCCCACTGCTGTACATCACTGTTGACTGTATAGATAAACTACAAAACAGTACAGTCACCACAATGCTGTACCTCACTGCTGTACATCACTGTTGACTGTATAGATAACCTACAAAACAGTAGTCACCACAATGCTGTACCCCACTGCTGTACATCACTGTTGACTGTATAGATAAACTACAAAACAGTAGTCACCACAATGCTGTACCTCACTGATGTACCTCACTGCTGTACATCACTGTTGACTGTATAGATAACCTACAAAACAGTAGTCACCACAATGCTGTACCCCACTGCTGTACATCACTGTTGACTGTATAGATAAACTACAAAACAGTAATCACCACAATGCTGTACCTCACTGCTGTACATCACTGTTGACTGTATAGATACATAATGTTATTGCTTTCACCTACCATAATCCCCTATGACCAACTACCATAATCCCCTATGACCAACTACCATAATCCCACCACCAACTACCATAATCCCACCACCAACTACCATAATCCCACCACCAACTACCATAATCCCCTATGACCAACTACCATAATCCCTATGACCAACTACCATAATCCCCTATGACCAACTACCATAATCCCCTATGACCAACTACAATAATCCCCTATGACCAACTACCATAATCCCACCACCAATTACCATAATCCCACCACCAACTACCATAATCCCCTATGACCAACTACCATAATCCCACCACCAACTACCATAATTCCACCACCAACTACCATAATCCCACCACCAATTACCATAATCCCACCACCAACTACCATAATCCCACCACCAATAACCATAATCCCACCACCAACTACCATAATCCCACCACCAACTACCATAATCCCCTATGACCAACTACCATAATCCCCTATGACCAACTACCATAATCCCCTATGACCCATTACCATAATCCCACCACCAACTACCATAATCCCACCACCAACTACCATAATCCACCACCAACTACCATAATCCCCTATGACCAACTACCATAATCCCACACCAACTACCATAATCCCCTATGACCAACTACCATAATCCCCTATGACCAACTACCATAATCCACCCCAACTACCAAATCCCACCACCAACTACCATAATCCCCTATGACCAACTACCATAATCCCACCACCAACTACCATAATCCCACCACCAACTACCATAATCCCACCACCAACTACCATAATCCCCTATGACCAACTACCATAATCCCACCACCAACTACCATAATCCCACCACCAACTACCATAATCCCCACCACAAATTACCATAATCACACCACAAATTACCATAATCCCACCACCAACTACCATAATCCCACCACCACTACCATAATCCCATGACCAACTACCATAATCCCACCACCAATACCATAATCCCACCACCAACTACCATAATCCCCACAAATTACCATAATCACACCACAAATTACCATAATCCCACCACCAACTACCATAATCACACCACAAATTACCATAATCCCACCACCAACTACCATAATCCCACCACCAACTACCATAAACCCCTATGACCAACTACCATAATCCCCTATGACCAACTACCATAATCCCCTATGACCAACTACCATAATCCCACCACCAATTACCATAATCCCACACCAACTACCATAATCCCCTATGACAACTACCATAATCCCACCACCAACTACCATAATCCCACCACCAACTACCATAATCCCACCACCAATTACCATAATCCCACCACCACTACCATAATCCCACCACCAATTACCATAATCCCACCACCAACTACCATAATCCCACCACCAACTACCATAATCCCCTATGACCAACTACCATAATCCCACCACCAACTACCATAATCCACCACCAACTACCATAATCCCCTATGACCAACTACCATAATCCCACCACCAACTACCATAATCCCTATGACCAACTACCATAATCCCACCACCAACTACCATAATCCCACCACCAACTACCATAATCCCACCATCAACTACCATAATCCCCTATGACCAATACCATAATCCACCACCAACTACCATAATCCCACCACCAACTACCATAATCCCACACAACTACCATAATCCCACCACCAAACTACCATAATCCCACCACCAATCACCATAATCCCACCACCAACTACCATAATCCCACCACCAACTACCATAATTCCCACCACAAATTACCATAATCACACCACAAATTACCATAATCCCACCACCAACTACCATAATCACACCACAAATTACCATAATCCCACCACCAACTATCATAATCCCACCACCAACTACCATAATCACACCACAAATTACCATAATCCCACCACCAACTACCATAATCACACCACAAATTACCATAACCCCACCACCAATTACCATAATCCCCACCAACAATTACAATAATTCAAACAAACAATTACCAAAATCCACAGCCACTAAAGGAAACTCTTACCCATGAACCATTCCATTTTCCTTGTAGTTAACTTGTATGAACTTTCCAAATCTACTCGAGTTGTTGTTGTGTACCGTCTTGGCATTACCAAATGCCTGAAAATAATCATACACTATAATTACAGTCATACCACAGTAAAACACAATTTTGATGATGCCTACAAACCAGATTTTCTTTTCATCAAATGATATAAACAGGTTAATCTATATTCCATTAATTCATAATACCTACAGACAAGCCTTTGGCAGCCTAGGTGAGTTAAAAACGAGTAAAAAACAGAGACAATGGCAGTTGTCCAATGATAACGAATAAACAATTATTATAAGACTATTCAAAATATAACATCACATAAACATCACAATCAGTATTTGAGTCATACAATTTCTGTCCATAGTACATTGCAAATAGCTGTTTAAATTTACTAATTTGTCCAAAGTGTAACTACGGAATAGAAGACGAATTTCATTATTTATTAGAATAAAATTCCTTGTTATTTAAAAGAAATAGATTGATCAATGAAATATTCATTAGGAGACCAAATATTATGTATTAAGAATGCTAACTGTTTAAATAAATAAAGTGAAATAAAGTTTAGTGGATTTTCAAAAAAATAAATAATGTCTGTTTTACTGTATGATTGTATTTTGGCAATGATGCTCTCCCATATACACGTTTGTTTGCTGTCCTATCATGTAACGGATAATTCATAAGATAATAAATTTGGTTAGTCTTAGTAATAATATGTATTACATCGAGTATTGGCTGTCCGATTAGCGCAATGGTTAGCGTGCCCGCTTCTCACCAATGCAACCCGGGTTCGATCCTCGGACCAGGAAGTATGTGAGATGGTATGGTGGTTGCCAGATCGGACACTCCGGATCGGTACTCCGGTTTCCTCCCACACAAATTACAACATATACGCTTTCATCCGCGCCAACAAGAGTGATTATTATAAGTTGTTAGAACTTGCTTCGCAATCGTTGTAAAATAAATAAAGGTTAAACTTTGAGCATTGGATATATTAAAATTCTGTCCTCAAAATGTGAATAGGTCCTTTTAGTTAGAATCCTTTGTTTTTACTGTTGTGCCCTAACCAGATGTTGTGGTATGATAAATGTCATTTTATCAAAATCGTGTTAATTAACTTATAACAACATTCTTTTACAAATACATATAAGTACCCATTGCATATACTGTATGAGATCTGTCGAGATTTAGTAATTTAATACTTATAAGAAGTGATAATGGAATAAAATTGCTAGCATGTTGTGCAAAAGAAACAACGATAAAAACAGAGGAAAACACTTAATAGGACCTATCTACTTATAGGGAGTATTCAGAGGCAGTAGCAGACCGATGTCTCTCATTCATTACAACACAATTCTAATGAAATTCCATAACATAATCCTAGATTTCAGTAACTGTTAAAATAAGAACAAGAAATGAATGAATCCTCCTTTGCTGCAATTCTTTGAACTATTTATAGCCTTTAATTTACCCAGCATGCAAAGGTTTAATACTTCTGTATGATAATCTGCTAAATGGAGCATAGAGCAGGTAATCCAGACTGTGTCTATTGCACACATAGAAAGACACCTGCTGGTTGCAATCACAGTCTGACATCTACTAATTCCACTCATCCTCTGTAACAAACACTACTGTAAAACATTTATGTAGCATGTGCATACCGGTTTTCGAACCGCTAAGGTTTGTCGGTGAATAACTTAATTTTGGGCACGTCTGTCCGTCCATCCATACACACTAATAAGTACTTATGTCGCTAGAACAATAGTATCTAGTGGGCTAGGGTTAGCTCTTATGTGGCTATAAATGCACTTGCGTGGCTAATACAACAAAGATGGGTCTGTAGACCAGTGGTAACACGCTGGACTGGTAATCCAGGGATGGCAGGTTTGATCCCCCGTCTGACCCTAATAAAATTAACACTCTTTCAGATGGGATGTTAAACCGAGGTCTCGCGTCGGTGCTTTACACAGTGCACGTAAAAGAACCATAGGAGACTCTGGAATGGGTCTCTGTCTGTATCATTACACTATCCTCCAAAATCTAAAATGACTAATATCTTCAGGAGGCTTCGCTCATATGGGCAACTGGTAGCGACGATAAATAAACGTAAAACACACACAACAAAGAGAACAATGGGGTAGCCACTTTCAAATGAATCTGACTCGGCAGGGCAGTCCGAACCCCCCATATATTAATGGTGCATACACATATATCATACCCAATCTATGCCCCCGGCTGAATGTTATATATCATACCCAAGCTACGCACGCCCCTGGCTGAATGTTATATATCATATCCAAGCTATGCCCCTGACTGAATGTTATATATCATACCCAAGCTACACCCCCCGGCTGAATGTTATATATCATACCCAAGCTACGCCCCTGGCTGAATGTTATATATCATACCCAAGCTACGCCCCTGGCTGAATGTTATATATCATACCCAAGCTACCCCCCCCCCCCGGCTGAATGCTTGCTAAATGGGAAGTGAGTTACATCATGGTTGTCACATAATTGATAGTGACTAAAAATGAGGGCATTCGCATTGTTGTTTACATATAACCTATCTAGCTTGACATAACAGATGCCTTCCTGCCATGCAGAAATGCTCGTTATGTTGACATGTACACTAACTATGACCCAAATATAGCTGTCGAGAAACAATTCCTATACTGATTATTAAGTGGCAAATTGTGGTAAATTATGGCAAATTATTTAAACACTTGATCTAACTTTGTTATACATTTCCTTGCATGGTCATTACTTTTTAATCACTGTCGTGACATCATACCTTTGTACTTGCAGTCTATTATTATTAATATTGGGCTGCTTTCAGAAGGCAAAAGTGTTATATTAAATCCTATGAATAAATGTACAAAATTAACAATTTTAATTAGTAAGATATTGGTATATAAGTGTGTGTTGATTATCTGTGTTTTTACGTTTATTTATCGTCGCTACCGGTTGCCCATATGAGCGACGCCTCCTGAAGAGATTAGTCATTTTAGATTTTTGGAGGATAGTGCAATGATACAGACAGAGACCCATTCCAGAGTCTCTTCTGGTTCATTTACGTGCATGGTGTACAGCACCGACACTAAACCTCGGATTAAAGTCCCATCTGAAAGACTTAATTTTATTAAGGTCAGACGGGGGATCAAACCTGCGATCCCTGGATTACCAGTCCAGCGTGTTTGTTACCACTGGACTACAGATTCGGCTGTTCATGAAATTATATTTCTATCCAACGGTTTTTAAATGATATCTTGTCACATACTCAGAATATTTAAGTATCATAAATAAGGCCATACCATTTATTTTTGGTTTCTCGGATTATGTTAGCAAATATGTCTGAAGGAGAGTGGGGGGGGGGGGGGGGGAAGTGTTGTCAATGAAGAAAAGTTATTGACATTATAACTTTAATTATAAACCATGCAATATGTAGTGTTGCTACAATTATTGACATAGATAAGTATATATGGTAGTCAAAGCTGTCTGATCAAGGTCAACACAGTTTTACATTCTAAACACAATTTCCTGTGTACTTAACCCAATCAACACCAAGTATCTCACATGAACTGGTGCATGTTAATAAATGAATCAGAAAATTATATTTTGGGCCAGTTCATTTATCAAAATGGGTAATTTTGTCTAAAAATAGTAATATTACTACAGAAAGTGTAGATCCACATGTGCCGGCTTGTGAGACTAATTAGAGGTATGTGGTGTTGAATAGGCTGAGCATAGGAGCAAATGTTACTCTTAATATCAACTAGACAATTTGTTCATAGAACATGAATCTCCTGCTTACCCACAGACGCTTAGGGTCTGGACAAATGATCCTGTGAAGCTTTACACTCATAGGAGCAATGGAAGTGGACCACACAAAGGTGACCTCAAAATATAGTTGTTCTTAACCCTTTCCTTCATAGAGATTTAGGTTAATATACTCTTATATCTCCACACAAACGACAGCCATTTAGCTATCATGCAGTGGATAAGTAATCGCCAAATCTATCCCACCTCCATAGATATTACTGGGACTGCATGAGAATCTGGCCTTTATTATGAACATTGGGTTGGCTACTACATATTGTCAATGTATGTCGTATTGGTAATGGTGTCAAGAGGTGCTTCTATGAGGGAAAGGGTTTATGAACATTGGTTTGGCTACTACATTGTCAATGTATGTCATATTGGTAATGGTGTCAAGAGGTGCTTCTATGAGGGAAAGGGTTAATGAACATTGGTTTGGCCACTACATTGTCAATGTATGTTGTATTGGTAATGGCGTCAAGGTGTTTCTATGAGGGAAAGGGTTTATGAACATTGGTTTGGCTACTACATTGTCAATGTATGTCATATTGGTAATGGTGTCAAGAGGTGCTTCTATGAGGGAAAGGGTTAATGAACATTGGTTTGGCCACTACATTGTCAATGTATGTCATATTGGTAATGGTGTCAAGAGGTGCTTCTATGAGGGAAAGGGTCTATGAACATTGGTTTGGCCACTACATTGTCAATGTATGTCATATTGGTAATGGCATCAAGATGTGCTTCTATGAGGGAAAGGGTCTATGAACATTGGTTTGGCTACTACATTGTCAATGTATGTCGTATTGGTAATGGCGTCAAGAGGTGCTTCTATGAGGGAAATGGTTTAGGAACATTGGTTTGGCTACTACATTGTCAATATATTTAGTATTGGTAATGGTGTCAAGAGGTGCTTCTATGAGGGAAAGGGTTAATGATTAACATTGGTTTGGCTACTACATTGTCAATATATTTAGTATTGGTAATGGTGTCAAGAGGTGCTTCTATGAGGGAAAGGGTTAATGATTAACATTGGTTTGGCTACTACATTGTCAATATATTTAGTATTGGTAATGGCATCAAGAGGTGCTTCTATGAGGGAAAGGGTTAAATATGTCTCGAATATCTTCTGGCAGGGAAATAATATAATGGGCAATGTACAAGGAGTGTTGTTATTATTTGCAATCACATCAAAACTGATTCAGCTACATGATATACAGAATACTAACACAATTATTTTCACAGAGAAATACTGAAAATACAATTAAAATTGGAATTTTATCTGTGAACAGCTCCAGAGCATTATGCCTATATCAATTTATCACATAACTTTGCTTGTATTTAGTGCCATAAATTCTTCTATGTCAACAGGCTTAATAACACCTGGACGGATTCTGATTGCTACGTGTAGCTGCATGACATTGACCGCTTGCAATACACATTCGACATACATGTTGTTTGTGTTCATGCTTTATTTGTTGAAAATCAACTGCTTAGATCAAATACCGTGATTAAACATATTGTGTTGATTATTTGTGTGTTGTTTGATTATCGGGGACTATTTACTACGGCTGCAGCTTAACCCTTTCAACCCCACAGGCCTCTAAATAGGCTTATGAAAAGTGTAGATCCAGATGAGCCGGCTCATAACGAGCCGTCTCATCAGGATCTGCACTTTTTTGCCAGTAATAATTATTACTAGTTTTAGATAAAATTACCCATTTTGATAAATGAACTGGTCCAAATGTAATTTTCTTATTAATTTATTGGTCTAAAAATAGCATGCACCAGTCCATGTCAGTTACTTGGGGTTGAAAGGGTTAATGTAATAAGGCTCAAAAATATACTGGCAAACAGAAAAGTATTTTTTCTTCAAATTTATGGTTGTTGTAACTATGGTAACGTGATAATAAGGATCTTACACTCGTGTTGATTTCATAGCAAAATTCCAAAACTGGTTTCATAAAATATGGTATGTAATCACCACTCATGTAAGATCCTGTATATTTACACAATATATGAATTTTCTATATGCATTGTGTGTTTTACATTTATTTATCGTCGCTATCGGTTGCCCATATGAGCGACGCCGCCTGAAGAGATTACTATTTTAGATTTTTGATGCATGCATTTATATGTATGTCTATCATCCAATGTGTATGTATGTATTTATGTTCCATTAATGTCAAACCCCTTGCAGGGACCTAGACATGTTTTCCTGGGCATGCTTAGCCGACCATAGCGGTTAACCAGTACTAAGCAATGTGTGTGAGGTGCCTTGCTCAATGACACTACAAACATGGCCTGACTTGAGTATCGAACCCGGACCGTTCGATTCCAAATCCGACGCTCTACCATTGGACCACGGACACCACACTTGTGTGTATCTCAAGTATTCTCAAATGTTGTGTATTTTTGTATGCACTCCCCAGAATTTAGCAAATCTTCAAATGAGTGAAAAAAACAAAAACTATATCAGCGGCTGCGGATCTGTAAAATGAAACATCAAAAACTAAACATCACCTGCAATCTGGGAATATGAAGTTTGTTGATACAAGTTTCCCTGGATAACATACATGCTGTTGCAAGAGATAGCTAACCTAACACTATTGCCAAAAACATCTTTCAACGTACAACATCCACACTTTGGCAAACTAACTGGTTTAAAATTGAATACTACATGTACCTAAGTTGTGGGTGAATTAAAAAGACACCTTACACAGAATCCATCCACCTTACCACCATAATTTCTTAACCCATTCAACACCAAGTAACTCACATGGACTGGTCCATGATATTCATAAACCAATAATTGAATCAGAAAATCACATTTGGACAGGTTCATTTATCAAAATGGGTAATTATGTCTAAAAATAGTCATATCACTGGCAAAAAGTGCAGATCCTGATGAGACGGCTCGTCTGGATCTACACTTTTTTGTAAGCCTATTTAGAGGTCTGTGGTGTTGAAAGGGATAACCAAGATATCATTTTTAACAAACATTGTGATCAAGTTTCAAGACTTACAGACGGATCTATAGCCCAGTGGTAACACGCTGGACTGGTAATCCAGGGATCGCAAGTTCGATCCCCCGTCTGACCCTAATAAAATTAACAGTCTTTCAGATGGGACGTTAAACCGAGGTCTCGTGTCGGTGCTTTACACCGTGCACGTAAATGAACCAGAGGAGACTCTGGAATGGGTCTCTCTCTGTATCATTGCACTATCCTCCAAAATTCTAAAATGCTTAATATCTTCAGGAGGCGTCACTCATATGGGCAACTGGTAGCGACGATAAATAAACGTAAAACACACACAAGTTTCAAGAAGATTGGAAACAATTAATTACTACATACAAAATAGGGTTTCTTCCCGGGAAATCCCGGGATTGCCGGCAATTTATTTTTCTCATTTCCCAGGATAAAAGTTATCGGGATCCCGGGAAATCCTAACCTCTGTACAGTCTGCGGACAAAGAAACAGAAACGAGTCAAATGACCCTGGCTGAAAAATTCCAGCTTGCGATCGACTGTGCAGTTAAAGATGATAGTGATACTCAGAATATCAATTATACACACCAAGACCAAATTGTGAATTATTTCGTAATACATTTGAATTTTCAGGATCATCTATTTGGAATTCATTGCCTCACTCAGTTCAAAATGCTCCAACTATCCAACAGTTCAAAATTCTCTACTTAAGGTGGCACTATAACAATTCAAACTAATCGCGCACTTCTACTGTTATTATAAACGTGTATTGCGATTGCTATATTTATTAGAATCGTAAATATGACTGTCTTTAAGTTGATTTCATACATATTTTGAAGATACCACTACAAGTCAAATCTGCATATTGTTAGATAAGATCTAGCATCATAAATTGTCTCATTCCCATTTTCTACTCTGCTAGCCAAGTCCATATATCATCATTTTCCATTACATATTAAATATAGTTTCTCTATTTTTCAGCTTTTACATTACTATATTATTCCAATGTGCAGTTCTCACTTATAGTGCTATGTTTTTGATTGCATTTGATTGTATATATGTTGAGGGCCTCATGGTAGATTAACTTTTGTTAAATGAGTACTCTCGTTAAATAAAGTCTTTATTATTATTATTATTATTATTATTATACTAAGGACATAAAGGATCTGAAGACAATGACGAATGATTTCAAACTATACGAAGTTCAAAAAAAGAGAACCCCCAATCTCGAACAACTTTACCGGGCACTTATGACAATTAAGCCATCATCCATTGAGAGTGAAAGAGCATTCTCTGCTGCCGGTAATTTTGCAACACGTATTAGGTCCCGGCTCGGAGACAGATCATTATGTGTTCTAGTTTTCCTGAAAAACTATTTCAACAATCACGGCACTGTTGGTGTTGAACCACACCACTCAGTTTGACTCAAATGAGTAGATTCACTAGATTGTCAATCTCAAAGTGTAAGGACAGTTAGGACACTCCTACAGTTGCATTTATGTTGTTGAGAAGAGTTCAAAGACTGGACTCAGTGTTAAAGTTTGACATTGATGATCACCCAATGTTTTTTTTTTCATTTCATGACAGTGAGAATTACAATCAATGCATTCAAAATGTCGAGTTATCAACTTATTACATATTCTTTTATTCTCTGTTCTACATATTCTTTTATTCTCTGTTCGGCAGCTCGGCTGCCATTTTTGGTCTGAGTTCGGGAGGTCCATAATGTCTTTTCATCACTAAGTTTGATGAATCGATGATGAATTGAATTCAAGATCACGAAAGAGAAGTTGAAAATTATTTGTCGAATCTTGGTTTGGGCATCATTTTGGGTGAGAATACGGGAGTTCCAAACAAAACAAGACTATTTAACTTAAAGAACTTACCAGAAAATGAGACATTGCCAAATTCCTGTCAATCAACCATAAAACCTTAAGTTTAGTCTTGTTTTGTTTGGAACTCCCGAATTCTCACCCAAAATGATGCCCAAACCAAGATTCGACAAATAATTTACACGATCTAACAATTGTCCCAATTTCCCGGGAATTTCCTGGTTTCCCGGGATCTAACTGAAAAATTTCTCAATTTCCCGGGATAAGGTTGTCCGGGATATAGACAAACCCTAATACAAAATCGTAAAACTTAAAAAATCCAAGGGTCATAACTCAGATTTATGCCACATTCTTGACAAATCCCAATACACATTTTGATCAAGTTTTAAGAAGATTAGATAATAATAACTACAGATACATGTAGGCCATTGACAAAATAGTAAAACATAAAAATCCAAGGGTCATAACTCAAGATTTATGCAACATTGTGACCAAGAATATTGTATAATAATGATAATATACATGTATATATGTATGTGGTTAACATTGTTCAGCATTTTATTTTTTGTCTGGCCTCCACATTATATAACACATTATATTATATAATCAGCACAAATGTATTGCATAGCCCGATAAACGAAACATATGTTGATTTTATTCCTTTTCAGCAGAAGTCAACAGGCGTAACCACTTGGCAACAGAAGTCATCGGGCATAACCACTTGGCAGTAGAAATCAACAAGCTTAACCACTTGGCAACAGAAGTCAATGAGCTTAACCACTTGGCAACAGAAGTCAATGAGCTTAACCACTTGGCAACAGAAGTCAATGAGCTTAACCACTTGGCAACAGAAGTCAATGAGCTTAACTACTTGGCAATGGAAATCAACAAGCTTAACCACCTGGCAACGGAGGTCAATGAGCTTAACCACTTGGCAACAGAAGTCAATGAGCTTAACCACTTGGCAACAGAAGTCAATGAGCTTAACTACTTGGCAACAGAAGTCAATGAGCTTAACCACTTGGCAACAGAAGTCAATGAGCGTAACTACTTGGCAACAGAAGTCAACGAGCTTAACTACGTGGCAACAGAAGTCAATGAGCTTAACCACTTGGCAACGGAAGTCAACGAGCTTAACCACTTGGCAACAGAAGTCAACAAGCTTAACTACTTGGCAACAGAAATCAATGAGCGTAACCACTTGGCAACGGAAGTCAACAAGCTTAACCACTTGGGCAGTGGAAGTCAACGACCGTAAACACTTGGCAGTGGAAGTCAACGACCGTAACCACTTGGCAGTGGAAGTCAATGACCGTAACTACTTGGCAACGGAAGTCAACAAGCTTAACAACTTGGCAACAGAGGTCAACGAGCATAACCACTTGGCAACGGAAGTCAACAAGCTTAACCATTTGGCAGTGGAAGTCGACGACCGTAACCACTTGGAAACGGAAGTCAACGAGCTTAACAAACTGTGTTTCTAATTGATATCAAAAGAATGTTTTATTAGCATTATTGTTCTCCTAGTGTATGCAAGGACAGACAGACAGACAGACAGACAGACAGACAGACAGACAGACAGACAGACAGACAGACAGACAGACAGACAGACAGACAGACAGACAGACAGACAGACAGACAGACAGACAGACAGACAATTCAAATGCCATTACTCTGGGATATATGTTTTGTATTCCTAGTTATTCGGGACGAGGGTAGGGTGTATTGTCCATCTGTAGTAATAAATATCGGTGGATATCGTATCTGTGGTTGGGGGTGGGGGGCGTCAGTTTTTTTATATTTATTTGACAACGATTGCGAAACAAGTTTTCACAACAAATATTAATCACTCTCGTTGACACGGATGAAAGCGTAAATGTGGTCATTATGTGGTGGTCCCTTGGGAATTATATCCATAAACATGTATACCGCTTTATAACACTGTCCTGTATAGAGTTATTTGTTAATGTGTAATAAACTCAAGTGTTAATGAACACCAACAATGACAATCCATCAATTAGTCATTGTTGGAAACAGATCAATTTATAATTAAGACACAGTGTTTGAGTAAATCATTAAGGTAATATGTATATTATATACAGTCTGACCTGTGCTAGCGACCACTTGCTATATATAAGCCACCCCTCTGTACGCGACCCTGTGTACATGTAAGTGACCATTTTGAAAACTTCCAATAATAACAGACATGCAATAAGCGACCACTTCCTTGATATCGCCTATCGAGTCTTAAAACATTATCGTGACGTTATATCTTTGTACTTGCAGTCCATTATTATTAATATTGGATTGCTGTCAAAAGGCCAGAGTATTATATTAAATACTACGCGTACATGTACGAAATTAAGAATTTTAATTATTAGTTTAAACAAATTTATTTTAGCTCGATTGCGAAACAAGTTATTTCAACTTATATAAATCACTCTCGAGACCTCATTCCTGATGGAATCCATCGCCACGAGGGAGAGAGAAGAGGCAACGTGGAATTTAAATGCCTTGCCTAAGGGCACAATCGTAACGGCTCCAGTGGGACTCGAACTCCGGACCTTTCGCACCTGAAGCGAACGCGTATCCACTGCGCTATCACGACTTCCATTAGGATTATTAGGATCTTATATAAGTGTGTGTTTTAAGTAAGATATAAGCCTCAAACGGATCCAATATGTAAAATATTGGTACTGTGTTCAGCACTACGCGCCTCACACAGTCCAATATTTTACATATATTGCATCGTTTTCGGCTTACATACATAAATAAATCCATGTCTACACAACCACTAGAGAATCAGTGTGTATATTATATACATGTAATGAAGCCGTGTAATGCCAGCCAGGTGCAGTGTGCTAAAAATAGAACCCCTATGCAAAGTGTGTCTCAACTGACAACAATACAAAGCAGTCGCTGGATGTCCTTTGATCTACCATACAACAATACACATGTGATGCAGTACAAAGCAGTCGCTGGATGTCATGTGATCTACCATACAACAATACACCTGTGATGCAGTACAAAGCAGTCGTTGGATGTCCTTTGATCTACCATACAACAATACACATGTGATGCAGTACAAAGTAGTTGTTGGATGTCATATGATCTACCATACAACAATACACATGTGATGCAGTACAAAGTAGTTGTTGGATGTCCTTTGATATACCATACAACAATACACATGTGATGCAGTACAAAGCAGTCGCTGGATGCCATGTGATCTACCATACAACAATACACATGTGATGCAGTACAAAGCAGTCGCTGGATGTCCTTTGATATACTATACAACAATACACATGTGATGCAGTACAAAGTAGTTGTTGGATGTCCTTTGATCTACCATACAACAATACACATGTGATGCAGTACAAAGTAGTTGTTGGATGTCCTTTGATCTACCATACAACAATACACATGTGATGCAGTACAAAGTAGTTGTTGGATGTCCTTTGATCTACCATACAACAATACACATGTGATGCAGTACAAAGTAGTTGTTGGATGTCCTTTGATCTACCATACAACAATACACATGTGATGCAGTACAAAGTAGTTGTTGGATGTCCTTTGATCTACCATACAACAATACACATGTGATGCAGTACAAAGTAGTTGTTGGATGTCCTTTGATCTACCATACAACAATACACATGTGATGCAGTACAAAGTAGTTGTTGGATGTCCTTTGATCTACCATACAACAATACACATGTGATGCAGTACAAAGTAGTTGTTGGATGTCCTTTGATCTACCATACAACAATACACATGTGATGCAGTACAAAGTAGTTGTTGGATGTCCTTTGATCTACCATACAACAATACACATGTGATGCAGTACAAAGTAGTTGTTGGATGTCCTTTGATCTACCATACAACAATACACATGTGATGCAGTACAAAGTAGTTGTTGGATGTCCTTTGATCTACCATACAACAATACACATGTGATGCAGTACAAAGTAGTTGTTGGATGTCCTTTGATATACCATACTGTGATACAACAATGCACATGTGATGCAGTACAAAGCAGTCGCTGGATGTCATGTGATCTACCATACAACAATACACATGTGATGCAGTACAAAGCAGTCGTTGGATGTCATGTGATCTACCATACAACAATACACATGTGATGCAGTACAAAGCAGTCGCTGGATGTCCTTTGATATACCATACAACAATACACATGTGATGCAGTACAAAGCAGTCATTGGATGTCCTTTGATCTACCATACAACAATACACATGTGATGCAGTACAAAGCAGTCGCTGGATGTAATGTGATCTACCATACAACAATACACATGTGATGCAGTACAAAGCAGTCGCTGGATGTCCTTTGATATACCATACTGTGATACAACAATGCACATGTGATGCAGTACAAAGTAGTTGTTGGATGTCATATGATCTACCATACAACAATACACATGTGATGCAGTACAAAGCAGTCATTGGATGTCATGTGATCTACCATACAACAATACACATGTGATGCAGTACAAAGTAGTTGTTGGATGTCATATGATCTACCATACAACAATACACATGTGATGCAGTACAAAGCAGTCGTTGGATGTCATGTGATCTACCATACAACAATACACATGTGATGCAGTACAAAGTAGTTGTTGGATGTCATATGATCTACCATACAACAACACACATGTGATGCAGTACAAAGCAGTCGTTGGATGTCATGTGATCTACCATACAACAATACACATGTGATGCAGTACAAAGCAGTCGCTGGATGTCCTTTGATATACCATACTGTGATACAACAATGCACATGTGATGCAGTACAAAGCAGTCGTTGGATGTCCTTTGATATACCATACAACAATACACATGTGATGCAGTACAAAGCAGTCATTGGATGTCCTTTGATCTACCATACAACAATACACATATGATGCAGTACAAAGCAGTCGCTGGATGTAATGTGATCTACCATACAACAATACACATGTGATGCAGTACAAAGTAGTTGTTGGATGTCATATGATCTACCATACAACAATACACATGTGATGCAGTACAAAGCAGTCGTTGGATGTCATGTGATCTACCATACAACAATACACATGTGATGCAGTACAAAGCAGTCGCTGTATGTCATGTGATCTACCATACAACAATACACATGTGATGCAGTACAAAGCAGTAACTGTATGTCATGTGATCTACCATACAATACACATGTGATGTAGTACAGATCAGCTTCAGCGATAACGCAATCAAATAATTTAAATAATCAAAAGATTTTGGTGGCCTGCAGTTTCTAAATACATGTCATCATTTTCGCTGTCTGCTGTATTTGCAGGTGATCGGAGCTTATGTGATGGTACATGTTTCTTCCTGAGCCGGTGAGTTTTAAATTGAAGCATGAAAATCCACTCGTATAAGATAGATTAGTTTACACAAATTTATTTTAGCTCAGTTGCAAAACAAGTTCTTACAACTCCATAAATATTAATCACGCTCGAGACCTCATTCCCGATGGAATCCATCACCACGAGGGAGAGAGAAGAGGTAATGTGGAATGTAAATGCCTTGCCTAAGGGCACAATCGTAACTATTCCAGCAGGGCTCAAACTCCAGGGCCTTTCGCACCTGAAGCGAACGCACTACCACTGCGCTATATGCACTACCACTGCGCTATGCACTACCACTGCGCTATGCACTACCACTGCGCTATGCACTACCACTGCGCTATGCACTACCACTGCGCTATGCACTACCACTGCGCTATGCACTACCACTTGCGCTATATGCACTACCACTGCGCTATGCACTACCACTGCGCTATGCACTACCACTGCGCTATATGCACTACCACTGCGCTATGCACTACCACTGCGCTATATGCACTACCACTGCGCTATGCACTACCACTGCGCTATATGCACTACCACTGCGCTATATGCACTACCACTGCGCTATGCACTACCACTGCGCTATATGCACTACCACTGCGCTATGCACTACCACTGCGCTATATGCTCTACCACTGCGCTATGCACTACCACTGCGCTATATGCACTACCACTGCGCTATATGCACTACCACTGCGCTATGCACTACCACTGCGCTATGCACTACCACTGCGCTATGCATTACAACTGTGCTATGCACACTACCACTGCGCTATGCACTACCACTGCACTATGCACTACCACTGTTACCAACATTGGATATGATCTCTCTCCATCTTGGATATGTTACCAATTGTTACTACCAGTAACAAAAAAGAGATACACTTTCCAGTAATACAATACAATCAATGAACACATGTAAATGAAATAAATAAAATAGATCTGTTCCTGTGTTCACACCATCCACATGTATACATCCTGTTCAAAAAATCATATTGCAATGTATGACAGCTTCCTGTTTCTTTATGCCAGCAATATTAAATAAACATGCTATGCTAAATGTGATGTACGCACATTAATTCCATTGCTGTTATTTGTTACGGAGAAGTGGAGCGACGAAAACAGTCAAATGAAAATAAGACTAACCTAGTCAAAATAAGATTATAAAATTTAACTATATTTTTTTCCACATTGTTATAAAGGCAGGCCCGTAGCTAGGGGGATCGGAGCGGTCAGACGCCCCCCCCATAATTCCCCCGACGTCCACTTTTCCATGCACTCTATGAGAATGTTTACATAGTTACTATAATAATACTGATGTAAGGCAACACCTGGGAATAGTTTATAAGAGACTCTATGAATTTTCTCTAGAAGATATACATGTATGCTGTCGCTTTTTAACCATGTACACAATTAAACGTTGATGAAATGGCGGACGACTCGAGTTCACCGTCTTATATTAAAATCAAATAATTATGCCGTATTATGTGCTCCGTCATTGCCCAGAATGCAGGTAATGGCGTTTCAGACCATCTAGATTTCAAAATGTTCAGGGGGGCATGCCCCCGGAACCCTCAAAACAACCCCCCCATAAAAAAAGCCTGCTACGGGCCTGAAAGGTTGGATTTATTTTTACTAGTATATACTAAAAAACTTGTGTAATACTTATGTTATGTTATATTTCGGGTTTTACACCTGCATCAGCACCATTTTGGGCTATATCGCCGGCGGGCAGTTTACCTAACAACACCTTTCCTGGGCAGGCTCCAGCGGTTAACCAGTACTTGGTGCACCAACCTCCGTAAGAAACTGCCAACTTTTTCATATAAATGAGACACGGTCTGAGCGGGGCTCGAACCCGTGACCATCAGTGATGATAGGTTACAGTGGTATACAAGTCAGCGACCGTAACCACTCGACCACGGAGGTGGATTGTGTGATACTGATTTTATAACAAATACCATTGTATGATGGCAACTTTTAAGGAATTGTGAGGATCTGTATAAACAGGAATATATCATTAACAGATCACATCGCTTAACCCTTTCAACCCCAAGTAACTGACATGGATTGGTGCATGCTATTATTAGACCAATAAATTAATAAGAAAATTACATTTGGATCAGTTCATTTATCAAAATGGGTAATTTTATCTAAAAATAGTAATAATTATTACTGGCAAAAAAGTGCAGATCCTGATGAGACGGCTCGTTACGAGCCGGCTCATCTGGATCTACACTTTTCATAAGCCTATTTAGAGGCCTGTGGGGTTGAAAGGGTTAAAGGACATTGGGCCGACCTAGATTATGGACAAGTCTGGCAGGTGAACTTACAGCAATGTATGGGTTTTACTGTTATATTTTACCTGTCAATACTAGTACCAAATTGAGGTCCAGGCAGAGTTATTGATATTGAGGCCCAGGCAGAGTTATCGATAATCAATTAATTGTTCAGATCAATATGGTATATATAAACCCCCATTAAGTTGGGCTATAAAATTAATCTGTTGGGGGGGGGGGGGGGGGCTCAAAATATACGCTGCAAATATTATAGCCAGTTAGAACAGTTACAAGTGAGTTTATCATGTAACACGAGGACAGCAATCATAAGTAGTATATATACCGTTCTTTTCATCCGCATGCATCCCTTTAACCCATTTCATTCTGGATACATTTAAAGGCTTTTGCAAACAACATAGATCCAGATCAGCCGCAGCGTGACGCTGCGTGCTGATCAGGATCTATGTTGTTTGCTACATAGTCAAGTGTCTTAGCAAGATCATCTGAATAGCAAACAGCATAGAGCCTGATCAGACAGCATGTTCTGTGGCGGCTGATCTGGCTCTATGTTCTTTGCAAATACTGTTTGAACGGTATCCAGAATGAAATGGGTTAAGAGACCACTTTTAAGATTTCCATTGAGCGGTCCATCAAGGCAAGTTTGACTGTAACTGTAAGCTATCACTAGGCATTGGTGCGTGGGCAGTTCAGAACTTCCCCCACTTGACAAATATCCAGGGAAAATAGAGCCTGCTAAATACATGTAGTTTCGATACAGAATAAGCCTTGGCCATTATGGAATTTAGATGCGTATTTGCCGAGACCAAACAATAATACATTAATTGACAACAACCAGAAGAAATTGGCAAGATAATTATGATTGCATCTGTGTTTATATTTAGCACTGAATGCTGAATGAGGCTGTATTATGTAGAACCACCAACCTTCCACATTTTACCCTTCAACTTTTTCATGCATAATTTCGAAATTGTTTTTGAGAAGAAAAAAGATAGACTTTATCAAGTTTAATTTAGAGCTAAATATGTTGATCTACACTTTCTAGCTGAGCAGATATGTAATTCAGGACAGACAGACGGAAGTACCAACATCGTTTTATGGGCTAAAATATTATCCAGAAGGGTTAATAATAGCCCCTTAGCCCCTAACATTAATGACTTAGGGGTTTAATTCAACAGTTTTCAACTGAAAAGTTAGCCACTAATGTGTGCCTAGACAGATAGATGCACACATGGATAGATATTTGACAAGCACGAACATTATAATTATACAATAAATTATACAATGTAGTTAACCCTTTCAACACCACAGACCTCTAAATAGGCTTACAAAAGGTGTAGATCCAGATGAGCCGGCTCGTGACGAGCCGTCTCATCAGGATCTGCACTTTTTGCCAGTGATATGACTATTTTTAGACATAATTACCCATTTTGATAAATGAACTTGTCCAAATGTGATTTTCTGATTCATTTATTGGTTTATGAATATCATGGACCAGTCCATGTGAGTTACTTGGTGTTGAATGGGTTAACTAGAAGTAACTTATTTTACATAAGACAAAGATGATACCTCAAGTACAGGCCCGGCTCCAAGAATGGTTTGCTCAACACCACTACCGTGTAATCCTTTGTGACTCAGCGCCGTCAAATGATGCAATAACAAGTTAGTACTCTCCGTTTTCCCGCTTCCAGACTCCCCTGATATAACTATGCACTGATTTTTCTTGGTCCGTAGCATTGTGTAAAACGCAAAGTCGGCCACGGCAAAGATATGTGGGGGCAGATCGCCCAAACGTTTGTTTTGATACATTTTAACATATATTGGATTGTAGATGGGAAAGAATTTAAATGGATTTACAGCAATTAATATAGAACCTACGTAAGTATAGATGTTTGAATTCAGAAATCTAGATTTAATATTTTCTAATAAAGTTCTCTCGTTGAGGTCCGGTAAGTTACATAGGTCTGTATATTCCTTATTGCTGGTAGGTTGAGTTAAGAATGCTGTTAAGAAGTTATCCACTGGGTTCGGATCTGAATAATCCACCCATGAAGACGATCTCTTGGAATTTTCCAGATTTTTTTTCCGTATATAAAATCTGTGGCCTGTGAATAATCCATGACCACGGTCGTATTCCGCGTTCACTATTTTCGGCCACAATAATTGTACTCGAACAGGATTTTCATGTTCTTGTAGCCGCCTTTCTTTACACAACTGCCCTGATGTGCTGAACACCTCGGCCAGCTCATACCGCTCATCATTCGACAGCTTCAGCTTGTACGCCGCCACTTGTACCACCTCTTCAGCAGTTGTTACTTTCTCAGCTTCAACAGACACATACTCATGCTCCGAACTCAGCGGTCCGGCATAAATCCGTACCATGTATGTTTCCATACTCATCCGCCGGATCATCGACACACACCCACGACCGCCCTTGGCAGGCAGAGGACTTAATGTAGTCATCATTACAGGCGTGCACTAGCACCAGGGACACTGATTCATATATCCTGAACATTCATACTTCATTCTCACTGGCACACAGTGCTGTAATTATAAGGAATAATCCAGAGATAGCTTTCTGATTAGATGACCTTTCCACTATGGATTTATGTTGATCATGTCCTAGCATCTGGAAAGCTCCACCTTTACATGATGTATCTATCTTATCTGGCAATGATCCTCACAGAAGCCCACCTGAAAATAGAACAAATCAAACACATCACTTTCAATATCAGCAATATTTTCAGTGGTTATACAGTATCAAGAGAATTAGTTGATCCTGTTTATTGGATTTAGAATTACACTGACAAGGTCATTTAGCAGGTTTCCAGTTCTATGTGTAGATGGGAGATTGTTCCATGTCTTGCATAGTTCTATGTGAAGATGGGAGATTGCTCCATGTCTTGCATAGTTCTATGTGAAGATGGGAGATTGCTCCATGTCTTGCACAGTTCTATGTGAAGATGAGAGATTGCTCCCATGTCTTGCATAGTTCTGTGTGTAGATGGGAGATTGCTCCCATGTCTTGCATAGTTCTATGTGAAGATGGGAGATTGCTCCCATGTCTTGCACAGTTCTATGTGAAGATGGGAGATTGCTCCATGTCTTGCACAGTTCTATGTGTAGATGGGAGATTGCTCCATGTCTTGCACAGTTCTATGTGAAGATGGGAGTTTGCTCCCATGTCTTGCACAGTTCTATGTGTAGATGGGAGATTGCTCCCATGTCTTGCACAGTTCTATGTGAAGATGGGAGATTGCTCCATGTCTTGCACAGTTCTATGTGTAGATGGGAGATTGCTCCATGTCTTGCACAGTTCTATGTGAAGATGGGAGTTTGCTCCCATGTCTTGCACAGTTCTATGTGTAGATGGGAGATTGCTCCCATGTCTTGCACAGTTCTATGTGAAGATGGGAGTTTGCTCCCATGTCTTGCACAGTTCTATGTGAAGATGGGAGTTTGCTCCGTGTCTTGCACAGTTCTATGTGTAGATGGGAGATTGCTCCCATGTCTTGCACAGTTCTATGTGAAGATGGGAGTTTGCTCCCATGTCTTGTACAGTTCTATGTGAAGATGGGAGATTGCTCCCATGTCTTGCACAGTTCTGTGTGTCGATGGGAGATTGCTCCATGTCTTGCACAGTTCTATGTGTCGATGGGAGATTGCTCCATGTCTTGCACAGTTCTATGTGTCGATGGGAGATTGCTCCGTGTCTTGCACAGTTCTATGTGAAGATGGGAGATTGCTCCCATGTCTTGCACAGTTCTATGTGATGGGAGATTGCTCCGTGTCTTGCACAGTTCTATGTGAAGATGGGAGATTGCTCCCATGTCTTGCCCAGTTCTATGCGTAGATGGGAGATTGCTCCATGTCTTGCACAGTTCTATGTGAAGATGGGAGATTGCTCCATGTCTTGCACAGTTCTATGTGTAGATGGGAGATTGCTCCGTGTCTTGCACAGTTATATGTGAAGATGGGAGATTGCTCCGTGTCTTGCACAGTTCTATCTGGTGGACTGACAACGGGCATATGTAATGACAATGTGAAACCTTCTTGTGCCCATGACCCAAACACACAGACGTGAGGAGCAAGCGATTCATAGTGCACAAAGTTAATGAAACACTGACAGGAGCAAGCGATTCATAGTGCACAAAGTTAATGAAACACTGACAGGAGCAAGCGATTCATAGTGCACAAAGTTAATGAAACACTGACAGTAGCAAGCGATTCATAGTGCACACAGTTAATGAAACACTGACAGGAGCAAGCGATTCATAGTGCACAAAGTTAATGAAACACTGACAGGAGCAAACGATTCATAGTGCACAAAGTTAATGAAACACTGACAGTTTTGTAAGGCATTAAACTATGTCTCTACTCAGAAACTGCTGCATTCTCTCGTGTTTCCTTCCTTTAACCCATTTCATTCTGGATACCGTTCAAACGGTATTTGCAAAGAACATAGAGCCAGATCAACGGCCACAGAACGTGCCATCTGATCAGGCTCTATGCTGTTTGCTATTCACATGATCTTGCTAAGACACTTGGCTATGTAGCAAACAACATAGATCCTGATCAGCACGCAGCGTCACGCTGCGGCTGATCTGGATCTATGTTGTTTGCAAAAGCCTTTAAATGTATCCAGAATGAAATGGGTTAATGGTATATGTTTTAATAAAGACTGACGGAGTTATATCCCCTTCTGCCGTATACATAACTTGCAATGTCATAAGGGGAGGTCACTCTTTTGAAAGGCATTGCTTTATGCTATTATATCATCCTTGTTATTAATTTTGTGCTGACAAATGGTTGTGTTCATTTAACAGTTTCAATTATTGGTAAAACTACATGTACTATGTTTATAAATTTGCTTAAAGTCGCCACCACATAAATGCATTATATTGGTAAAACATTATAAGCAATGGCTTTTATACCGTAATTATTTAGAATTTTGCATTTCAAGATTAATTGATTAATTTCTTAGAATCTGATTATAGTAATCATTTCCCAAAATCAACGAAGGAATTTTACTCGCATCTCTTCTAGACTGGAAGCTGGTTATCAATTACTAATCTCCTTAAGCCTTTCAACACCACATACCTCTAAATAGGCTTACAAAAAGTGTAGATCCAGATGAGCCGGCTCGTGACGAGCCGTCTCATCAGGATCTGCACTTTTTGCCAGTAATATTACTATTTTTAGACACAATTACCCATTTTGATAAATGAACTGGTCCAAATGTAAATTTCCTTATTAATTTATTGGTCTAAGAATATCATGGACCAGTCCATGTCAGTTACTTGGTGTGGAATGGGTTAACTCCTGGCTTCAGTCGGATTTATAAAAAACTATATTTTGTGGTGATTCTAACACTTGTCTGTATGTGATAAAGTGTAAATACTTGTTAGAACTTATCATAAATGCATGCTAAGACTTTCAGTGTTAACTTGTCTTAACTCAATATGTCAAGTTATCTCTTAAAATAATATCATAATTCTCTTTAAAGAGATTCACAGAGGGGAATGAGGCACCTGCCTCGATTAGAATTAGGCAAGTAACGATAAGCAAATACATGCATAGGAATGGACAAAACGCACAATCAAGCATCTACAAACACCCCCCCCCCCCCACGGTTTCCGGGTGATAAGGCATGCACAGTACCACCATTGAAAAGTGTGTTTTGCGTTTATTTATTGTCGTTACTGGTTGCCCATATGAGCGACGCCTCCTGAAGAGATTAGTTATTTTAGATTTTTGGAGGATAGTGCAATGATACAGACAGAGACCAGACCCATTTCAGAGACTCCTCTTCTTCTTTTACGTGCACGGTGTAAAACACCGACACAAGATCTCGGTTTAGTGTCCCATCTGAAAGACTGTTAATTTTATTAGGGTCAGACAGTGGATCGAACCTGCGATCCCTGGATTACAAGCCCAGCGTGTTAACCACTGAACTACCATTGGCTTAGCTTCCTATAGGCCTTGTAGGCTGTGGCCTACACTTTCCCCCGAAAAATCGAAAAAATAAAAATGCCAAATCTGCAACAAAATTCGGGAGGCCAGGATTAAATTATATACGCTATAAATAGTTTTCCTGGGGATGACCCCCCTCCGGTCTTAAGTTTTAAGTTTGCCTACACACCGATTCCAGCCAAGCTACGCCCCTGACTACAGATCCATCTGTACACCATTGAAAGTTTGTCTCGGTTATTTTCAACTTCTGGTTATGGCTCTGGCAAGCAGCAACCACCAGGATCTCCGACTTGTCTATCTCCGAGCCTGTGTTCCAACATGATTTTTCCATTCAGTTCCGAGTATACACAGGCGGAAGTGACACAAAAACATTCCATTCATGCCTGGTGGATTATCATGCTGCTGCCGGACCACTATCAGTGAGCAATGTGGCCTTAGGAAAAGTTGTTCTTCACAGAAAAGAGGCTAAAAGAGCTAACAACCAACCTGGGAGAAGAATATATATCAGAATTATTCTAATAAATACACATACCCTAATAAATGCCAACCCTAGACTGTTCGGCATAAAAACCGTCATTCTCCATTAAAATATCAGAAATAATATAGAGTCCTGATTCAGACAAAAATAGACAAATACAATTTAAACGGGTTTCAATATTTCCTTTATAATATACCCCACATCGAAAGAACTCATGGTTCTAATAAATGCCTGGGTGTTTATTAGAATACATATGGTATGGACAATTATCTAGAATGGATCATCTTGGAACCAAAACTATGAGTAATTATCTTAGAATGAACACTTAACTTCAAACATGACTTCAAGATCAACTCTACGGGACACCATCATGATTTCAACATGACTTCATTCAATGCTACACATTCAACGATGTATAGTATGTTTTGCTTGCCCATACACTATATAGACACACATCATCAGCAGGCTAACATCGACTGCTGTTTTATATACACACCCCTGAATAGATATACACCCCTCAACAATACCAAATGTATATAATTATACTTCTATTTTATATTATCTGTTATTCTATATTTAAAAAAATGAATGATCCACAAATTGAACTGAAATTATGACCCACAAATTGAACAGAAATTGCACATTAGAAATTAGTACAAACTAGAAGGTTGTTTTTGATAATAAAACAAACATAATTATATGTGGTTTCTGCAAGACAGAGCAATATAATTGTGTTGGTGGTTGCTATGGCTTAAGAGTGAAGTTTCACAAGCATCCGGCCAGGAGTACAAAAGACTCTGTCCAGCGTTCTTACAGATGGATCTGTAGTCCAGTGGTTAACACGCTGGACTGGTAATCCAGGGATCGCGAGTTTGATCCCCCGCCTGACCCGAATAAAATTAACAGTCTTTCAGATGGGACATTAATCCGAGGTCTCGTGTCGGTGCTTTACACCATGCACGTAAAACAACCAGAGGAGACTCTGGAATGGGTCTCTAAAATTACTACCTCCAAAAATCTAGGAGGCGTTGCTCATATGGGCAACCGGTAGCGACGATAAATAAACATAAAACACACAAACAGAAGCGATCTTTTAAAATTTTCAAAGGGCCATAACTGTATGAAAAATCAACGAAGCGAAATGCAAAAAGTTAGACTAGTATTGGTACTATCATTTCTGTGTAGTTTCGCAAAATATCCGGCAAGGGGTTTAAAGTGACCAAGCAAAGAAAGAGTGGAAAAGTTAGTGACCCGATGTGGGACTCGAACCCACGACCTCCCAAACACTAGTCGGACAACTGATGTTCTACCCACCCCCGGAATACACTACACTTTTTCCTCTTTTATTCTTTAGGAGCCGCACTCCGTTTCCTGGAGCTGCAAGTTTCATCAAAATTAGACACGGGATTATAGATTATACTCGAACAAAGCAAAGGTGATCGGACAAACAGGTTTAAGAGCTGAAATAGATTACAAATTAGCCCCCAAAACTCAAGATGTACATGTATCAACAGTATTCCACTGAAAGTTAGCCCTTAAACCCTAATGTTCATCTAGACAGACGACAATACAAAAAACAATATGTCTCATCCCAACCCCACAATATATGTCTCCCCAGACAGGAGGGGGGGGGGGGACATAATTTAATCAAGCTGATTACACCTGAATATTCTCTTGAAAGTGAATTATCTACAATCATAAAATATGTAAAAGTTGAACAAATGACATACCGTACTGTCCTGTTTTCTGAATTATCATCTAGCGGTTAGATTATACTTACTTGTGTTTAGTCCAAAACCTACATTTTATACAACATTAACAATACAACTATTTAGTGAACCAGGTAAACCAAAAAGAGGTCCATTCAGAATAGACGTCTCAGGTGTTTTGTCAGTCACAAATTTCACAAACGGTGCATTCTCACGAAAACTCTCATACATCATGTAAACCATACAAAACATACAATTCCCCATTTGACATGCAGAGAGAAAAATAACTAGTTTATTTGTTCATCATTTTCTACAAGAAGTATAAAGGTAATCAGAGTTAATCATCAGAGTTTATTATCACAAGTTTTATGTAATAAACCTCAGGCAAAAATATACAAACGAAATAGCCCACTTATCTCAAAGTGCTAACATTTCAAATAAAGTATTCTCCTATGGAAAAGGCTCAATGTTTGCATTATTCATCCCTGAATTTCAAAAGGGCGTTATTGTTTTTGGCTGCGTCTGTCTGTCTGTCTGTCTGGTAGCAGGATAACTCAAAATGCTGTGGATGAATTTTGATGAAACTTTGTGGATATAATGTAGAGGGTTGGTCCAGGTGAATATGATTCGATTTTGTGAGAAATCAGTCATGGCATGCGGTCATGGCATTGATCGCCAGCAAGTGGGTTTGTAGCACTCCGAGTGGTATTCTCTAGTTTACAATGTATTTCAGTGATACCAATCACAGAGTCATCATTGTCGGCATTGATGTCATAAGGTTCTGTACTTCCGGTCGAATGTTGTTGTATAATACCGCCATCATTTCTGGACATACACAGATTGTGGACTATGATGTTGTAAATCCGACGCTCTACCACTGGACCACGGACGCCACACTGTTGTAACTACAACGACGGCTGTGTGATGTCGTTTAATGTATGAATGCCTCAAGATACTACTACTAAGTTGAAGTCGTGATAGTTCAGTGGTAGCGCGGTCGCTTCAGGTGCCAAAGGCCCAGAGTTTGCGCCCCGCTGGAGCAGTTACAATAGTGCCCGTAGGCAAGGCATTTAAATTCCACGTTGCCTATTCTCTCTCCTCGTGGTGATAGATTCCATCAGGAATGAGGTCTCGAGAGTGATTAATATAAGTTGTAAGAACTTGTTTCGCAATCAAGCTAAACTAAATTTGTATATTTCATACATCTAATTAAAATACAGTCAAGCCAGCCAAGGGAATCACAGAAAGTGGCTGCTTAGCACAGGTGGCTGCTTAATAGAGATCAAATGTATAATATAAAACAACATATTGGGAATCTGGAAACTGGCTGCTTAATACAGAGTGGCTGCTTAATAGAGGTGACCACTAACACAGGTTTGACTGTATGTCCTCTCTAATAAATGACCCATCTTTATCAAAATTACAATAAATACGGTACCATAGTCTACAGTTTGCTCACACTGGATGATTAAATAACAGGTGTGCACAAGAAGCCCTTCATCTTTCAGAAATAAGATACATAAAAGTTATACACATTCTGAATGAAGGAAGTCTGAACATGCATACCCTTAGGTGTTTCCCATTCTTCTTGTACCAGTAATTCCATTACATTGTTTACTAGAGGGCCTAGAGGTTGTGAATCACTCGCCTGACATTGTATAACTAGAGGGCCAAGAGGTTGTGAATCACTCGCCTGACATTGTATAACTAGAGGGCCAAGAGGTTGTGAATCACTCGCCTGTCATTGTATAACTAGAGGGCCAAGAGGTTGTGAATCACTCGCCTGACATTGTATCTAGAGGGCCAAGAGGTTGTGAATCACTCGCCTGTCATTGTATAACTAGAGGGCCAAGAGGTTGTGAATCACTCGCCTGACATTGTATAACTATAGGGCCTAGAGGTTGTGAATCACTCGCCTGACACTGTATAACTAGAGGGCCTAGAGGTTGGGAACTCGCCTGTCATTGTATAACTAGAGGGCCTAGAGGTTGGGAATCACTCGCCTGACATTGTATAACTAGAGGGCCTAGAGGTTGTGAATCACTCGCCTGACATTGTATAACTAGAGGGCCTAGAGGTTGTGAATCACTCGCCTGACATTGTATAACTAGAGGGCCTAGAGGTTGTGAATCACTCACCTGACATTGTATAACTAGAGGGCCTAGAGGTTGTGAATCACTCGCCTGACATTGTATAATTAGAGGGCCTAGAGGTTGGGAACTTGCCTGTCATTGTATAACTAGAGGGCCTAGAGGTTGGGAATCACTCGTCTGACATTGTATAACTAGAGGGCCTAGAGGTTGTGAATCACTCGCCTGACATTGTATAACTAGAGGGCCTAGAGGTTGGAATCACTCGCCTGACATTGTATAACTAGAGGGCCTAGAGGTTGTGAATCACTCGCCTGACATTGTATAACTAGAGGGCCTAGAGGTTGGGAACTCGCCTGTCATTGTATAACTAGAGGGCCTAGAGGTTGTGAATCACTCGCCTGACATTGTATAACTAGAGGGCCTAGAGGTTATGAATCACTCGCCTGACATTGTATAACTATAGGGCCTAGAGGTTGTGAACTCGCCTGTCATTGTATAACTAGAGGGCCTAGAGGTTGTGAGTCACTCGCCTGACATTGTATAACTAGAGGGCTTAGAGGTTGTGAATCACTCGCCTGACACTGTATAATTAGAGTGCCTAGAGGTTGGGAATCACTCGCCTGACATTGTATAACTAGAGGGCTTAGAGGTTGTGAGTCACTCGCCTGACATTGTATAACTAGAGGGCCTAGAGGTTGGGAATCACTCACTTGACTTTGTAACCGACATTTTAGCAAAGTAATTGATTACGTTTCAAAGCAAAGTAATTGATTACGTTTCAAAGCAAAGTAATTGATTATGTTTCTAAGCAAAGTAATTGATTACGTTTCAAAGCAAAGTAATTGATTATGTTTCAAAGCAAAGTAATTGATAACATTTCTAAGCAAAGTAATTGATTACGTTTCAAAGCAAAGTAATTGATTACGATTCTAAGCAAAGTAATTGATTACGATTACTTAGCAAAGCAATCATGACAATCATCTTACAATTACCCAAATATTGTAATAGATTATGTATAATCACGATTACTGATTACCCCATGTCTGAATTAAAGATAACAGCCTACATGTTCACTTTTTACTGAAAAATTTTCAAACACTAAAATTACTAAAAGTGCAATAACATTCGGAGGGCCAAGAGTGGTTGTGAGTGTGGGGGAGGGATAAGGAACTAAACCATAGTATTGCAATGAAGTATTCTTAAATATAACCTTGGATTACCGAAAGTCAAAAATATTTTGTAAGGATATTGAGTAACCAGTGCAATGTTTTTTTATTTTTTCGATTTTTGCATGTCTATCATTGATTCATGAGAAGTCTACATATTCGGGTCAAAAATAGATTGTTTCTCCTATGTGCTTACACGGCTCTCTTTAAATTGGCCATGTTTTCATCAAACGTAACTCATGACCAAGTTTCAACAATTTGAGCTAGTCCAGCTTTTCGGTTAACATGACCTACATGTATAGTGTGAGCTAGCATTTTACTCTTTACTCCATAGATACGCCTTCCTACGCGTATCTATGGAGTAAAGAGTTAATGGAAATGACTAGTTACCGAGGGAAGTGAACCAAGCTTTCACTAAAATATAACTTGTCAACAGGTATGAACATCCCGTAATTTTACCTACCGTAATTTGCTATGTATACCGCGCTATCATGTATAACGCGCACCCACAAATTCTTCAAGGATTTCAGTAATAAAAGTGCACGTTATACATCGGTAAATACGGTAGTCACTACAATAATTACTGCACTAGACTCTGCATTAGATGATAAGGGCCTCAGTAATTTTCAACTGTTGGTCCCCATGACAAGCAATTGTGTCGCAAGCTGAAGTTGGTTATTGAAACCTAGTATAAGGCTGACTATATACAATATAAGTACTGCGGCCACTAACCACTCCCGTAAACTTATTATACATAATTAAATTGTATAAACATGCGTATGACAATTTACCTATACATATAGAATTACACCGAAAACTTAGCATGTGGCCAGTAGACAAGGGTCAAATAGACTTACAGAAATGCATAGCATGTGGCCAGTAGACATGGGTCGTATAGACTTACAGGATTACTTGTATTGCATGTGGCCCTAGACAAGGATGATATAGACTTACAGAAATACATAGTAAGTGGCCAGTAGGCAAGGGTGATATAGAAATACAGTAGACAAGGGTGATACATAGAAATATAGTAGACAAGGGTGATACATAGAAATACAGTAGACAAGGGTGATATAGAAATACAGTAGACAAGGGTGATACATAGAAATACAGTAGACAAGGGTGATATAGAAATACAGAAGACAATGGTGATATAGAAATACAGTAGACAATGGTGATATAGACTTACAATAGACAATGGTGATATAGAAATACAGTAGACAATGGTGATACATAGAAATACAGTAGACAATGGTGATACATAGAAATACAGTAGACAATGGTGATACATAGAAATACAGTAGACAAGAGTGATACATAGAAATACAGTAGACAATGGTGATATAGAAATACAGTAGACAAGGGTGATACATAGAAATACAGTAGACAATGGTGATATAGAAATACAGTAGACAATGGTGATATAGAAATACAGTAGACAATGGTGATATAGAAATACAGTAGACAAGGGTGATACATAGAAATACAGTAGACAAGGGTGATACATAGAAATACAGTAGACAAGGGTGATACATAGAAATACAGTAGACAAGGGTGATATAGAAATACAGTAGACAAGGGTGATACATAGAAATACAGTAGACAAGGGTGATATAGAAATACAGTAGACAAGGGTGATATAGAAATACAGTAGACAAGGGTGATATAGAAATACAGTAGACAAGGGTTATATAGAAATACAGTAGACAAGGGTGATACATAGAAATACAGTAGACAAGGGTGATATAGAAATAAAGTAGACAATGGTGATATAGAAATACAGTAGACAAGGGTGATATAGAAATACAGTAGACAATGATGATATAGAAATACAGTAGACAATGATGATATGAAATACAGTAGACAATGGTGATATAGAAATACAGTAGACATGGTGATATAGAAATAAAGTAGACAATGGTGATATAGAAATACAGTAGACAATGGTGATATAGAAATACAGTAGACAATGATGATATAGAAATACAGTAGACAATGGTGATATAGAAATACAGTAGACAAGGGTGATATAGAAATACAGTAGACAATGGTGATATAGATTACAGTAGACAATGGTGATATAGAAATACAGTAGACAAGGGTGATACATAGAAATACAGTAGACAAGGGTGATACATAGAAATACAGTAGACAAGGGTGATACATAGAAATACAGTAGACAAGGGTGATATAGAAATACAGTAGACAAGGGTGATACATAGAAATAGAGTAGACAAGGGTGATATAGAAATACAGTAGACAAGGGTGATATAGAAATACAGTAGACAAGGGTGATATAGAAATACAGTAGACACGGGTGATATAGAAATACAGTAGACAAGGGTGATACATAGAAATACAGTAGACAATGGTGATATAGAAATAGAGTAGACAATGGTGATATAGAAATACAGTAGACAAGGGTGATACATAGAAATACAGTAGACAATGGTGATATAGAAATACAGTAGACAAGGGTGATACATAGAAATACAGTAGACAAGGGTGATATAGAAATACAGTAGACAATGGTGATATAGAAATACAGTAGACAATGGTGATATAGAAATACAGTAGACAATGGCGATATAGAAATACAGTAGACAATGGTGATATAGAAATACAGTAGACAATGGTGATATAGAAATACATTAGACAATGGTGATATAGAAATACAGTAGACAAGGGTGATATAGAAATACAGTAGACAATGGTGATATAGAAATACAGTAGACAAGGGGATACATAGAAATACAGTAGACAATGGTGATATAGAAATACAGTAGACAATGGTGATATAGAAATACAGTAGACAAGGGTGATATAGAAATACAGTAGACAATGGTGATATAGAAATACAGTAGACAAGGGTGATATAGAAATACAGTAGACAATGGTGATATAGAAATACAGTAGACAAGGGTGATACATAGAAATACAGTAGACAAGGGTGATACATAGAAATACAGTAGACAATGATGATATAGAAATACAGTAGACAAGGGTGATACATAGAAATACAGTAGACAAGGGTGATATAGAAATACAGTAGACAAGGGTGATATAGAAATACAGTAGACAATGGTGATATAGAAATACAGTAGACAATGATGATATAGAAATACAGTAGACAAGGGTGATACATAGAAATACAGTAGACAATGATGATATAGAAATACAGTAGACAAGGGTGATATAGAAATACAGTAGACAAGGGTGATATAGAAATACAGTAGACAATGGTGATATAGAAATACAGACAAGAGTGATACATAGAAATACAGTAGACAATGGTGATACATAGAAATACAGTAGACAAGAGTGATACATAGAAATACAGTAGACAATGGTGATATAGAAATACAGTAGACAAGGGTGATACATAGAAATACAGTAGACAATGGTGATATAGAAATACAGTAGACAATGGTGATATAGAAATACAGTAGACAATGGTGATATAGAAATACAGTAGACAATGGTGATATAGAAATACAGTAGACAAGGGTGATACATAGAAATACAGTAGACAAGGGTGATACATAGAAATACAGTAGACAAGGGTGATACATAGAAATACAGTAGACAAGGGTGATATAGAAATACAGTAGACAAGGGTGATACATAGAAATACAGTAGACAAGGGTGATATAGAAATACAGTAGACAAGGGTGATATAGAAATACAGTAGACAAGGGTGATATAGAAATACAGTAGACAAGGGTTATATAGAAATACAGTAGACAAGGGTGATACATAGAAATACAGTAGACAAGGGTGATATAGAAATAAAGTAGACAATGGTGATATAGAAATACAGTAGACAAGGGTGATATAGAAATACAGTAGACAATGATGATATAGAAATACAGTAGACAATGATGATATGAAATACAGTAGACAATGGTGATATAGAAATACAGTAGACATGGTGATATAGAAATAAAGTAGACAATGGTGATATAGAAATACAGTAGACAATGGTGATATAGAAATACAGTAGACAATGATGATATAGAAATACAGTAGACAATGGTGATATAGAAATACAGTAGACAAGGGTGATATAGAAATACAGTAGACAATGGTGATATAGATTTACAGTAGACAATGGTGATATAGAAATACAGTAGACAAGGGTGATACATAGAAATACAGTAGACAAGGGTGATACATAGAAATACAGTAGACAAGGGTGATACATAGAAATACAGTAGACAAGGGTGATATAGAAATACAGTAGACAAGGGTGATACATAGAAATAGAGTAGACAAGGGTGATATAGAAATACAGTAGACAAGGGTGATATAGAAATACAGTAGACAAGGGTGATATAGAAATACAGTAGACACGGGTGATATAGAAATACAGTAGACAAGGGTGATACATAGAAATACAGTAGACAATGGTGATATAGAAATAGAGTAGACAATGGTGATATAGAAATACAGTAGACAAGGGTGATACATAGAAATACAGTAGACAATGGTGATATAGAAATACAGTAGACAAGGGTGATACATAGAAATACAGTAGACAAGGGTGATATAGAAATACAGTAGACAATGGTGATATAGAAATACAGTAGACAATGGTGATATAGAAATACAGTAGACAATGGCGATATAGAAATACAGTAGACAATGGTGATATAGAAATACAGTAGACAATGGTGATATAGAAATACATTAGACAATGGTGATATAGAAATACAGTAGACAAGGGTGATATAGAAATACAGTAGACAATGGTGATATAGAAATACAGTAGACAAGGGTGATACATAGAAATACAGTAGACAATGGTGATATAGAAATACAGTAGACAAGGGTGATATAGAAATACAGTAGACAATGGTGATATAGAAATACAGTAGACAAGGGTGATATAGAAATACAGTAGACAATGGTGATATAGAAATACAGTAGACAAGGGTGATACATAGAAATACAGTAGACAAGGGTGATACATAGAAATACAGTAGACAATGATGATATAGAAATACAGTAGACAAGGGTGATACATAGAAATACAGTAGACAAGGGTGATATAGAAATACAGTAGACAAGGGTGATATAGAAATACAGTAGACAATGGTGATATAGAAATACAGTAGACAATGATGATATAGAAATACAGTAGACAAGGGTGATACATAGAAATACAGTAGACAATGATGATATAGAAATACAGTAGACAAGGGTGATATAGAAATACAGTAGACAAGGGTGATATAGAAATACAGTAGACAAGGGTGATATAGAAATACAGTAGACAAGGGTGATATAGAAATACAGTAGACAATGGTGATATAGAAATACAGTAGACACTGGTGATATAGAAATACAGTAGACAATGGTGATACATAGAAATACAGTAGACAAGGGTGATACATAGAAATACAGTAGACAAGGGTGATACATAGAAATACAGTAGACAATGGTAATATAGAAATACAGTAGACAAGAGTGATACATAGAAATACAGTAGACAAGGGTGATATAGAAATACAGTAGACAAGGGTGATACATAGAAATACAGTAGACAATGGTGATATAGAAATACAGTAGACAATGGTGATATAGAAATACAGTAGACAATGGTGATATAGAAATACAGTAGACAAGGGTGATACATAGAAATACAGTAGACAAGGGTGATACATAGAAATACAGTAGACAAGGGTGATACATAGAAATACAGTAGACAAGGGTGATATAGAAATACAGTAGACAAGGGTGATACATAGAAATACAGTAGACAAGGGTGATATAGAAATACAGTAGACAAGGGTGATATAGAAATACAGTAGACAAGGGTGATATAGAAATACAGTAGACAAGGGTTATATAGAAATACAGTAGACAAGGGTGATACATAGAAATACAGTAGACAAGGGTGATATAGAAATAAAGTAGACAATGGTGATATAGAAATACAGTAGACAAGGGTGATATAGAAATACAGTAGACAATGGTGATATAGAAATACAGTAGACAATGATGATATAGAAATACAGTAGACAATGGTGATATAGAAATACAGTAGACAAGGGTGATATAGAAATACAGTAGACAATGGTGATATAGACTTACAGTAGACAATGGTGATATAGAAATACAGTAGACAAGGGTGATACATAGAAATACAGTAGACAAGGGTGATACATAGAAATACAGTAGACAAGGGTGATACATAGAAATACAGTAGACAAGGGTGATATAGAAATACAGTAGACACGGGTGATATAGAAATACAGTAGACAAGGGTGATACATAGAAATACAGTAGACAATGGTGATATAGAAATACAGTAGACAATGGTGATATAGAAATACAGTAGACAAGGGTGATACATAGAAATACAGTAGACAATGGTGATATAGAAATACAGTAGACAAGGGTGATACATAGAAATACAGTAGACAAGGGTGATATAGAAATACAGTAGACAATGGTGATATAGAAATACAGTAGACAATGGTGATATAGAAATACAGTAGACAATGGCGATATAGAAATACAGTAGACAATGGTGATATAGAAATACAGTAGACAATGGTGATATAGAAATACAGTAGACAATGGTGATATAGAAATACATTAGACAATGGTGATATAGAAATACAGTAGACAAGGGTGATATAGAAATACAGTAGACAATGGTGATATAGAAATACAGTAGACAAGGGTGATACATAGAAATACAGTAGACAATGGTGATATAGAAATACAGTAGACAATGGTGATATAGAAATACAGTAGACAAGGGTGATATAGAAATACAGTAGACAATGGTGATATAGAAATACAGTAGACAAGGGTGATACATAGAAATACAGTAGACAAGGGTGATACATAGAAATACAGTAGACAATGATGATATAGAAATACAGTAGACAAGGGTGATACATAGAAATACAGTAGACAAGGGTGATATAGAAATACAGTAGACAAGGGTGATATAGAAATACAGTAGACAATGGTGATATAGAAATACAGTAGACAATGATGATATAGAAATACAGTAGACAAGGGTGATACATAGAAATACAGTAGACAATGATGATATAGAAATACAGTAGACAAGGGTGATATAGAAATACAGTAGACAAGGGTGATATAGAAATACAGTAGACAAGGGTGATATAGAAATACAGTAGACAAGGGTGATATAGAAATACAGTAGACAATGGTGATATAGAAATACAGTAGACAAGGGTGATACATTGAAATACAGTAGACAATGGTGATATAGAAATACAGTAGACAAGGCTGATATAGAAATACAGTAGACAAGGGTGATACATAGAAATACAGTAGACAAAGGTGATATAGAAATACAGTAGACAATGGTGATATAGAAATACAGTAGACAATGGTGATACATAGAAATACAGTAGACAAGGGTGATACATAGAAATACAGTAGACAAGGGTGATACATAGAAATACAGTAGACAAGGGTGATACATAGAAATACAGTAGACAAGGGTGATACATAGAAATACAGTAGACAATGGTGATATAGAAATACAGTAGACAAGGGTGATATAGAAATACAGTAGACAAGGGTGATACATAGAAATACAGTAGACAAGGGTGATACATAGAAATACAGTAGACAAGGGTGATACATAGAAATACAGTAGACAAGGGTGATACATAGAAATACAGTAGACAAGGGTGATATAGAAATACAGTAGACAATGGTGATATAGAAATACAGTAGACAAGGGTGATACATAGAAATACAGTAGACAATGGTGATATAGAAATACAGTAGACAAGGGTGATATAGAAATACAGTAGACAAGGGTGATATAGAAATACAGTAGACAAGGGTGATACATAGAAATACAGTAGACAAGGGTGATATAGAAATACAGTAGACAAGGGTGATACATAGAAATACAGTAGACAAGGGTGCTATAGACTTACAGAAAATACAGTAGACAAGGGTGATATAGAAATACAGTAGACAAGGGTGATATAGAAATAACGTAGACAAGGGTGATATAGACTTACAGAAAATACAGTAGACAAGGGTGATATAGACTTACAGTAGACAAGGGTGATATAGAAATAAAGTAGACAAGGGTGATATAGAAATACAGTAGACAATGGTGATACATAGAAATACAGTAGACAAGGGTGATATAGAATGTATGATATATTAATGAGATACGAATATCTAATATGTACTTCATACATGTTAGTTTGCATTTACAAATAGGTTTATCTGGACAGGTCATCTATAGTTATCAACCCACATGAATAAAACTGACTGCTTTGTACTGCATGCTAGAGTACATGTGTTATAGAAGTACAAGTGTTATAGATAGTCCCCCCCCCCCCCCCCGGAGCATGTAAACAAAATTGTTGGGATACAGTTTTCTTTTTGGAATTTTGGATCACAAATCAGACTTACCGTACTCCATACAATGTGTTAGCTTGTTTTCTATCTACAGATTATGTGGCAAAACTACGTAATATTGTGATTAACGTTTCCTTGTGATTATCGGCCAGTTCTGTCAAAAGACCTAGGTCACTATGCCATGCAAGTCTAGTTAAATGAAAACTTTAAAGAAAAGAACTCGTAAGTCTAATTTTGACCCCAAATTTTGTTCAAATTTTGTCACAAGTTTTAATTTTATGAAAACTGGATTACGTTAGACAGTCAGCTATTTCTACCAATAACTAGACCATGAAAATATATTTAGGCCCCCGATTTTGTTGAAACTTGGTCAGAAGTTATAGTTTCATAAAATCTAGGTTTGATTCACTAAAGGGTCAAAATCTAGATCAAATTAAGGAATCACTTCGTATTTTGACCCAATTTTGTTCAAATTTATATTCTGAACAAAGCCAGGTTCCTATGAATAATTGAAAAATCCGTCTGGAACATAGGTCACTGTCAAACTAGAGAAAACACTTGGAAACACTGTAGGATGTATTTTTTACCTGATTTTTTTCAAACGTGGGTATTGGCTGTCCGATTAGCGCAGTGGTTAGCACGCTCGCTACTCACTAATGCAACCCGGTTTCGATCCTCAGACCGGGAAGTATGTGAGATGGTTCGGTGGTCGCCAGATCGGACTCTGGTTTCCTCCCACACGAATCACAACATGTAGGCTTTCATCCGCGCCAACGAGAGTGATTAATATAAGTTGTTAAAGCGTGTTTAATAACCAGTTTAAAACTATAAACGTGGGTCACATTTTCATGAAATATTTTCATTTGAAGCCAGAAATTGCATAAAAGAGACATTAAAACTAAAAGTATTTTAATCATTTCTCAGCAGGATCTGGGGAAACTGACTATTGGGAATACGTTTCCTGGCGGCACAAAGCACCCGATTGAAGTAACAGACATAATGAATTTATCAGGCTAGATAATTAATCACATTCACAGTGTTCTATAAGCTAGTATGTAATTATATCTGGTGATCTCAGCTGGTGTTCCCGGAATGTTTGTGTTGTAATGTGAGTGTATACCAATAAGCTAGTATGTAATTATATCTGGTGATCTCAGCTGGTGTTCCTGGAATGTTTGTGTTGTATTGTGAGTGGATGCCATTAATCTAGTATGTAATTATAGCCGGTGACCTCAGTTGGTGTTCCCGGAATGTTGTGTTGTATTGTGAGTGGATGCCAATGATCTAGTATGTAATTATAGCCAGTGATCTCAGCTGGTGTTCCCGGAATGTTGTGTTGTATTGTGAGTGGATGCCAATGATCTAGTATGTAATTATAACTGGTGATCTCAGCTGGTGTTCCCAGAATGTTTGTGTTGTATTGTGAGTGTATACCTGGTGTTCCTGGAATGTTTGTGTTGTATTGTGAGTGGATGCCATTAACCTAGTATGTAATTATAGCCGGTGATCTCAGCTGGTGTTCCCGGAATGTTTTGTGTTGTGTTGTGAGTGGATGCCATTAATCTAGTATGTAATTATAGCCGGTGACCTCAGCTGGTGTTCCCGGAATGTTTGTGTTGTATTGTGAGTGTATACCAATAATCTAGTATGTAATTATAACTGGTGACCTCAGCTGGTGTTCCCGGAATGTTTGTGTTGTATTGTGAGTGGATGCCATTAACCTAGTATGTAATTATAGCCTGTGATCTCAGCTGGTGTTCCCGGAATGTTGTGTTGTGTTGTATTGTGAGTGGATGCCAATGATCTAGTATGTAATAATAGCCTGTGATCTCAGCTGGTGTTCCCGGAATGTTTGTGTTGTATTGTGAGTGGATGCCATTAACCTAGTATGTAATTATAGCCTGTGATCTCAGCTGGTGTTCCCGGAATGTTGTGTTGTGTTGTATTGTGAGTGGATGCCAATGATCTAGTATGTAATAATAGCCTGTGATCTCAGCTGGTGGTCCCGGAATGTTTGTGTTGTAATGCGAGTGTATACCAATAATCTAGTATGTAATTATATCTGGTGATCTCAGCTGGTGTTCCCGGAATGTTTGTGTTGTAATGCGAGTGTATACCAATAATCTAGTATGTAATTATAGCCAGTGACCTCAGCTGGTGTTCCCGGAATGTTTGTGTTGTAATGTGAGTGTACTGTATGCCAATAACCTAGTATGTAATTATAGCCAGTGACCTCAGCTGGTGTTCCTGGAATGTTTGTGTTGTAATGTGAGTGTACCGTATGCCAATAACCTAGTATGTAATTATAGCCAGTGACCTCAGCTGGTGTTCCTGGAATGTTTGTGTTGTAATGCAAATACATGTACATGTATGCCACTAACCCAATAAGTAATTATACAGGGCTTTTCCCAGGAATATCTTTAGGGATCATGGTATGTGAGGCAAGAATCACTAGGTGGTGGTTGCAGGGGCAATAGACCTCTGCTGTATTTTTTCCCAATATATAATTATGTTAACTGAGGAATTCGGATGTATTCTAAACCAAGCTATTCCACTGTATATTAAATTTTGTAACATTTATAAAGAAAAATAAAGAATCATTTCTTTTATTTATAACACTGTTCTTTTGAGAGTAAAAAACAAGTGCCATTACAGCAAATCTAAAAGGTATAATACCGTATACCTTCGGCCTTCGTGATATATTTCTACGCATAAGAACTTCAAACTCGGGTTATTCTGCGATATACCACAGTTGATACTTATTATTTCGATTCTAACACGACTTACTTCTAATAATTTACGAGAATCAAAGGAGTATTTTCTTCAAACGCCGTGCATTTGGCTTTCGAAATGTCCTCCCGCGTAAGGGGTAATGACGTTATTTTTTATGGAAAATATCAATCTAGTGGATAAATGAACAAAAGTTGTAACTGATCAATAATTTTATTTATTTTGTCAAATAAAACTGTACAGAATAGTAACTGAAATGTTACTTAACAGAAAAACAAGATGGACAAGAGATTATCTGATTCTAAAAATAGCTCACTTCCGTGAATTCCCATGGTAGTATTTACAAACATCACGTGACTTTCATTCATAAAACTTTACACGCATTGTATAAATGGAATAGCCAAAACACGGTGCGCGCGCAGCATAGTTCAAGGTAGGTATATCGCAGAATAACCAGAGGTAGATTTTACTCTACAAGTATGTATGTTATTAGCTGGGTCGTGTTAGAATAAATAATAATTATATAATCAAAAATTAAATTTAACGCTCGCATATACAATGTACATGTGTATCCCATCACACTAACATGATATATACAATGTACATTATACAGTGAAACCTTCTAAACCGAACCGTCTCCACACTAAAAGGACAATTTCGAAAACGAAAACCCTGCCAAACCGAACTTGTCCTTTTAGTGCGGAGGCAGTTTGGTTTGGCGGGGTTTTAGAGGGGTTTTCTGTACTCATTCTAGGTCAGAATGTTTGGGAGAAGTGAGAAAGAGCAAGATTGTGTCTTTAACCCTTTCAACACCACAGACCTCTAAATAGGCTTACAAAAAGTGTAGATCCAGATGAGCCGGCTCGTGACAAGCCGTCTCATCAGGATCTGCACTTTTTGCCAGTGATATGACTATTTTTAGACATAATTACCCATTTTGATAAATGAACTTGTCCAAATGTGATTTTCTGATTCATTTATTGGTTTATGAATATCCCGATTGGGAAAGTGCTTTGAAAATCGTAGTTTCGTAGGATTTGTTTTATCGAGATTGTCGAAATGTAATGGCACATGTAGGCTGCAGAAAACACTGTATAATACTAATAATTAAACGTCTTTATCACACCATTTTATTCTCGCAACAACACCGCCGATAATGTAAACAATATGCGGCTTATGCCGACCATCAAAGGTGTTAAACTGAGACTAAGATTGTTCGGATTAGCATTCTCGCTGCCAGGCATTCGGTTTTCAAGGGTAATTTACAATAGAAATGTGCACAAATGAGTCATAAAACTTGTCTGGTGTTCGGAAAAGAGGGGTTCTGGTTTATAAACATTTCAGGACCGGGAAAATCGGCTGGTTTAGGGGGGATTCCACTGTAGAGGGGTTCTGGTTTGTTTGGGGGGGGGGAGTCCACTGTATATTTATTTTGCAGTATCTGAAAATATCGAAATTTTAACGTCTAAAACATAAATTAAAATGTGTTAAGAGTGCACCATCGATGTTCTAAGATTAAGCACTTCCCTAGGGGAAGATGCCCCTCCAGCACCATCATACCCCCAATGCACAATTGGTCTACAATTTCAATAAGGCTACCTAGTAGCTACACCCCTGATGCTGATCATGCACTGACAATATCAGATAAGTCGAGATATTACAATATATAATGACAACATGGTAATCCACACGTTGTAATTCAACACATTACTGGGGGTATTTCAGGGTTGATCGGACAAGGAAGTTGATTTACTTGAGTCATCAGTAGTATTCTCTGGGCTTGGGTACATTAATCGTATTGAGGAATTCAATGTGTATTTGTGAATAATCCTAAACTCTCTGCATGTTGTAGCCTGTTGCTAGTTATTTACGCTTTCTCACATACAGATTTAGGCTAATATACTACATGTACTATATCTCCATACATACGACAGCCATTTAACTATCAATCAGTGGATAAGCAGTCTGCATATCTACCAATGTACTATATCTACATACATACGACAGCCATTTAGCTATCAATCAGTGGATAAGCAGTCAGCATATCTACCAATGTACTATATCTCCATACATACGACAGCCATTTAGCTATCAATCAGTGGATAAGCAGTCAGCATATCTAGTATTATCTACCAATGTACTATATCTCCATACATACGACAGCCATTTAGCTATCAATCAGTGGATAAGCAGTCAGCATATCTACCAATGTACTATATCTCCATACATACGACAGCCATTTAGCTATCAATCAGTGGATAAGCAGTCAGCATATCTACCAATGTACTATATCTCCATACATACAACAGCCATTTAGCTATCAATCAGTGGATAAGCAGTCTGCATATCTACCAATGTACTATACCTCCATACGACAGCCATTTAGCTATCAATCAGTGGATAAGCAGTCAGCATATCTACCAATGTACTATATCTCCATACATACGACAGCCATTTAGCTATCAATCAGTGGATAAGCAGCCAGCATATCTACCCTCACAAGATGTTAGTGTATATTATGAATGCTAGTTTGATTACTACATTCTCAATGTATGTGTATTGGTAATGGAGTCAAGAGGGGCTTCTATGTAGGAAAGAGCTAACCAAGGTTATATACATGTACATGTAGCTTATAAAATATGCTAGATATTGAACAAAAATAAATACTTTGGAAATTCACAATAGCAACACTTGAACTGCACTTGTTTTGTGAGAGAGCGAGTATCCGGCATGCTGTCACCCCTTAATAATTACATTCATGGACTGGTGCATGATATTTTTAGACCAATAAATTAAATTTGGACCAGTTCATTCATCAAAATGGGTAATTTTGTCTAGAAATAGTTATATTACTTGCAAAAAGTGCAGATCCTGATGAGATGCTTTTTGTAAGTCTATTTAGAGGTCTGTAGTGTTGAAAGGGTTAAAATGTGTAATTATAAATAATAGTACTTCTACCCTACAAGTTTGCCATATTGATCATGCCAGTCCCTAGTTGTTCTGCGCAGCTGCTTTTAAACTTTTACCACAACTTATTTTCATTACTTTCTTAAATTATACTTTTAACTACTCGTACTTTTAACTTCTTTGCAGTTTTTGACGCGCAACATGTCTACGTCCCCGCGAGGGGTTCGACATTAGCGGAAGATAGATAATGTAATTTGCTATTGAAACACCAATATTAAAATTCATATTGATAGAGTCTCTAATATACATGCTCGGACATGGTATTTCCCATGTGGAGGCTTAAATAATTTACTGATAGTGACGGAAAAGGTAAAAACAATTCTAATGAAATTCCAGCACATATTTCCAGAGAAATACGAAAAACACATTACTGAATTGTCGGCTCACTCGGCTGGCACAATTATTACAACTATTTAGAGCCTTTATTTTTGTGTTTCCATTGGTCCTGTAATTACATAATATTAACATATTTTAGCCTTTATTTTACCCAGCATGCATAGAGTCCAAGTCAATAACCATCATTTGCTACATATCCGTTTTTATTCTAGGTATAATGTGTTGACCCCACTACCACCTAGATGCACCACCAGTAGTATGCTTGTATACAGTAAAGGGCAGGGATCATTATAGAGGGCGATGTGGGCAAAATAGTCACCATAGGGACTCTGACTTTACCCTGTGGGCTCGCTCTACTTTTCCCTATAAAAAAAATTTGATCTTTTTTTTTAAATTTTCATACAAACTTTTGTCCAGTAAGATACACTGACCCAATATAAGGCACTCCTTCTCTTCCAATGTTGTATTTAACCCTTTCAACCCCACAGGCCTCTAAATAGGCTTATGAAAAGTGTAGATCCAGATGAGCCGGCTCGTAACGAGCCGTCTCATCAGGATCTGCACTTTTTTGCCAGTAATAATTATTACTATTTTTAGATAAAATTACCCATTTTGATACATGAACTGGTCCAAAGGTAATTTTCTTATTAATTTATTGGTCTAAAAATAGCATGCACCAATCCATGTGAGTTACTTGGGTTGAATGGGTTAATGGTCATACTGTGCATATTAACTATATTTTGTTGACATTTATTAAATAACACCATTTAAGGACGTCATCTCGCCCATTCTCACTTCTCCCAAGAATTCTGACCTAGAATGAACCCTGGTAAACAGTTACTTATAATCGTGGGTATGTACATTTAACCCTAGCGGCAGATAAAATCCCTTTTGCAAATAGCATAGGGCGGATCAGGCTCTATGCCGTTTGCTATTCGGATAGTGGAGCTAATACATTTGGCTGAATAGCAAACAACATAGATCCTGATCAGACGAGGCATTATGTCGCGGCTGTTCTGGATCTATTTTGTTTCCAAATATGATTTATTTACTCAGCAGGCAAAGCGTTAATATGACATGGATTTCACAGTAATAGTGAATGGACAATAAAATATACATACCCAAAAGCTAAAACAACAAATGGTGAGTTCTAACATCTAACTAACTAAATTACCATAATAAACAACCATAAATCTATCATGTACCCGCTCCCCCCCCCCCTCGCCTGTTTAATAAACATGGACACAATGAGAGACATTGCTGGCTTTTCTATTACCTCCCTTGGCAGATAATGTCTGAATATACCCCTAAATTTATATCGTCCTTCTAGTTGAAATCATTTGATTTTATTCTTGTTTCCTAACCACATGCTTGTTGTTGTTGTTTACGTTTATATATCGTCACTACTGGTTGCCCATATGAGCGACGCCTCCTGAAGAGATTAGTCATTTTATATTTTTGGAGGATAGTGCTCCTCTGGTTCTTTTAAGTGCAACATCCACTGCTCAGACCCCCTTGAGATGTTACTATATATTAAGTTACCCCCATAAGAGATTAGTCATTTTAGAATTTGGTGGATAGTGCAATGATACAGACAGACCAATTCCAAAGTCTCCACTGGTTCTTTTACGTGCAGCACGGTGTAAAGCACCGATATGAGATCTTGGCTTAACTCATTCAACACCAAGTAACTGACATGGACTGGTCCACGATATTCATAAACCAATAAATGAATCAGAAAATCACATTTGGACAAGTTCATTTATCAAAATGGGTAATTGTGTTTAAAAATAGTCATATCACTGGCAAAAAGTGCAGATCCTTATGAGACGGCTCGTCACGAGCAGGCTCATCTGGATATACACTTTTTGTAAGCCTATTTAGAGGTCTGTGGTGTTGAAAGGGTTAAAGTCCCATCTAAAAGACTGTTAATTTCATTAGGGTCAGACGGATTACGAGTCGAACTTGTTAACCACTGGAATACATGTGTTATGATAAATGGGATTTTAATCATTTTATCAAAATCAGGTTAATTAATTGATAACAATTGTTTATCGATATACTGTATGATATCTGTCGAGATTTAATCATTTAATAATGATAAGATGAGATACTGGATGAAAATAGCAAAGGAAACAATGATGAAAACACAGGAAACCTCGTAAGAGGACCTACATGTATATGCTTTGAATTGCTTTCAGGGAGTATTAAGGGGCAGTACAGACCGATAGCTCTCATTCATATATATATCTATACAGTCAAACCTGCCTTAACCCATTTCATTCTGGAATCTGGATATATTTAAAGGCTTTTGCAAACAACATAGATCCAGATCAGCCGCAGCGCGACGCTGCATGCTGATCAGGATCTATGTTGTTTGCTGCATAGCCAAGTGTCTTAGCAAGATCATCTGAATAGCAAACAGCATAGATCCTGATCAGACGGCACATTCCGTGGCGGTTGATCTGGCTCTATGTTCTTTGCAGATACCGTTTGAACGGTATCCAGAATGAAATGGGTTAAGCATCCAGTCATGGGAATCATCTAATGTGGCTGCTTAGCAAGGTGGCTGCTTAATAGAGGTCAAATGTATAGCAAAACAGCATACTAGGAATCTAGAAACTGGCTGCTTAATACCGGTTGGCCAGAATGAGATTCGAACCTACAGTGGTGAATTGAATTCAACCAGTCGACCACCCCACCTGGATAACATGTATATATGTGGGTGAGCGCCTATGCTAATATTACATATTCACTTTTGTATGTATTTCAAAGACACAGTAATGATTATCTGCTAATTGGATACAATCTCTGATAAATCCCATGACACAAATAAACACTTTGTTTGTTTCAAATATATAACAGTATTATGAACCCACCCCAAAACTCTAAGCCTCGGAACTCAAATCAAATCAAATTTTATTTACTGTCGGCATGGTACATGTACATACAATACATACTGTGTGTTTCAAATATAGAACAGTATTATAAACCCATCCCTTCACTTCACAAACTCTGAGCCTCTCGAAACTGAAGCGAACACGCTACCACTCAAATCAAATTTTATTTACTGTCAGCATATATAGCTTTTGACTCACTGCGCTATTACGACTTACATTTGACGGTTTCTTAGTTGTATGTAGGTATGTTCCATTAATGTCAAACCCCCTGTGGGGACCTAGACATGTTTTTCCTGAGCAGGATTAGCCGACCTAAGCAATTAACCAGTACTAAGCAATGTATGTGAGGTGCCATGCTCAATTGCTCAATGACACACGTGACTTGTTTGAGTATCGAACCTGGGACCGATCGATTCCAAATTCAATGCTCTACCACTGGACCACAGACACCACATATAGGTAGTTGTAACATATGCAAACAGGAAAGGCGATTGCTTAGCCTCACAAGACAAAAAAGTGACAGGTTATACCACAAGTAGTTCAATAATCTAATCGAGTATTTCTACATGTACTTATATGTCATACTGCGGAACAATCAATTTCTGAATTTGACAATCAGGTCCCCTTCTTTTTTGGGACGCACTTATTATGTATCCCACCCAGATAGAGAGGCAATGAGGAATTAAGAGCCTTGCCTAAGAGCTCAATCGTAATGACTATAGCTGGCAGCAAACTCTATGCATCTCAAACCTGAAGCGTACTTCACTGCGCTATCATGACTTCCACAAGTTCCCCATACTATCCAGCAATCAGAAAATCTTCATTTTCTGCACAGCCTTAGCAGTTAAACATGAATTATAAATCTTACAGTATTATAATTTACCAGTTTACAGTTACATATATTGGAAATTGGAGCTTTTACAGACGGATCTAAAGCAATAGTGTGAACGTCCGTAATAAACAGACATTGGGTTATGAACTACATTCGGCCTCCACTCACTTTAAACACGCGCAATGTAGTTCAAAATTATCCCAGGTTCGATCCCCGTCTGACCCTAATAAAATTAACAGTCTTTCAGATGGGACGTTAAACTGAGGTCTCGTGTCGGTGCTTTACACCGTGCACGTAACAGAACCAGAGGATACTCTGGAATGGGTCTCTGTCTGTATCATTGCACTATCCTCCAAAATCTAAAATAACTAATCTCTTCAGGAGGCTTCGCTCATATGGTCAACCGGTAGCGACAATAAATAAACGTAAAACACACACACTATAGCTTAGAAGGTAGTTGCCCAGGCAAGTGTAACAGTGTGTAACACTAACAGTAACACTAACAGTCACTTTACAGTGAAGCAATTTTAATAAGATTCAACAACACAGTTAATCAATATGTAATCAATATTGACAGTCACACAACCCTTTACCTGAGCTACTGTTGATTCCAAATACGTATTCTAAGAACAGATATGTATTTCAGTCTCAGACCAACAAATATAAATTATTTTAAACAAGGAAATAAGTTCGTATTCATTACTCACGTCCTCTTTCGAGCTGACTAATTTGCTGATTAGTGATTGGTTAAAATTTAAAGCTGTAGAAAAACAAATATGGAATAATAATTCCACATATATTCAACATTCAGGTTATTGATCAATTCATATAAATATTATACGAAACCTGAAACATATCAATTCCATAAATTACAAACCATAAACGAAAGTTACCTCCCCTAATATCATCTGCCGGGAAAATCAAAACACAATAATTTAACAGATATACTGTATTTACATACTAATCAACAGTTAATTGAAGGTTTATTTTTATTGTGATATTTCTTATATTCGTTTACATTATTTGATGTCATAAATGTATCTTAAACGGAGCATTTATAAACTTATTTTAATATAGTCATATGTTTTCGCGAGGTTTTTACTGCATCTATACTGGTCAAACACCACTATTGAAATTTCCATAGGCCATCATTATAACGGTTAGGGATAGACACAGTAATCCCACAACACTGGTGGCAGTAAACTAAAGCTGAAAAAGAAGAGTACTTTTCAATCATTCCGACAGATCCAAACTGACTGACTACCATAAATAGTCCTTCTTTCCAAGAACCATTGTCCACTGGAATGCTTTGCCCCCAGATATTGTCACCTTGTCGGATTGAACATGTTTCTCCCTAAATAAACCTGCCCTGTTCTTAGCCTGTTTTTAACCAACCTAACATCATTCTTTTATTTCATTTCTTACTAACATTCTTGTCAGTTGACGCGCGTCAAAGTCTAAGGTCCCATCAGGGGTTTGACTAATAGGAAGATAGATAGATAGATCAAATTTAACCCTAATGTCCAGATTACTGCCCATTGTATATTTCGTTATATTCCGATAAATAAGACCTCTTACATAAAAAAATGTTTCTGTTATTTCGAGGTCGTATCATTAAAGCTCATTTTCGCATAGCACTTTCCGCCCTGATTCGATGGCGGGATTTGTGACTAATATTTTGAAGCTTTTCGTACATGAACGGTTATAAATGTGTGCATTGGTGTTACGAATAATCATAAATATAGATATTAAGAATGTTTAAAATATATTGTATTACCGTTGTGCATATCATTTAGCTGTTTGAAGTCGACGGGTGAAATTCTCCCACTTTTTCTGCGTAGTTTTCACAAAAGAAATCCGAATTAATCTTTTGCTAGTACATTTCATGCGTATGAACAATTGGATATTGAACGAAATCTTATTTGGTTCACCGTAATGGCACCGGAGATATATCTTTTAACCAATTTCGTCTAATGATTCTATTTTTCGCAATAATCAAATATTCAAAATGGACGATTTGGAATGGCGAAACTCTGCCATGAAATTTAAACGTTGATTTCTTGTATAATATTCAGTGTTCCCTCTGTCTGAATGTTTGTCTGCGCCACTTCTGTCTTCAATTGAAAAACACTGGAGCCAACTAAGAGCCATATAGTTCACAAATAAATATTTGAAGCCATGTATTTGACAAAATGTGCCAACAAAATATTTTTTTTAAAAGTTGCGCCAAATATTTTTGCCAATTCACAAAATTTAGTGCCAATATTTCATTTTGGCGACCGACAGCGCAAACCCTGATATTGTGTCAAGAGACGTTATAGACTGTGCAAAATTCAAACAACGGTATGTGTGTTCATCTTGTTAACAATTTTAATTAATAAAAACGACTTTTTAGAACATAAAATATGCTATGCGTAATTGAGACTTTGAAAAATGCCTGGATAGTAAAATGTCACATTTTTCAAGTCTAAATATTTGGACTAATTTCGCTACTGCCTCTATCGTTAACGCACACAGTGCCATTAAATTTTCCCCAAAAATAGTTTGGCTCAAAAGACAGTAGTTTTTAACAGACTGGCCTTTGAGCCACAAGAAAATGTCAAATTTCAATGGCGTTAACCGATTGCGTGTTCACACTAAAGGCACTCACCCCCTACTCTGAAGGTAATTTGGTGGTGAATGTTGCACTGACACCTGCATTTATAATATGGTGTTTATTTGTCACCAAATACGGTAGTATATTCTAAAATATTCCAAAATGAAGCTCATATATTGTATTTTAATATTTAGAAGTCATTTTCACTATTGGTGACAATACCTACTCAACCAATCAGTTCATGTATCAATAACTCTTTAAGGGCTTCCCTACACTTTTTCAACCAATCGGAGACCACTATATCAATAACACCGTCTGATCTCTTCATGGTAGGAAGGAAATTGTATTTACTCTTTCTTCCTATAATGTCAGGTTCCATATGGCGTCTATTTCGCCCATGTTACCCAATGTCAGGTTCCATATGGCGTCTATTTCGCCCATGTTACCCAATGTCAGGTTCCATATGGCGTGTCCATTTCGTCCATGTTACCCAATGTCAGGTTCCATATGGCGTCCATTTCGTCCATGTTACCCAATGTCAGGTTCCATATGGCGTGTCCATTTCGTCCATGTTACCCAATGTCAGGTTCCATATGGCGTCCATTTCGTCCATGTTACCCAATGTCAGGTTCCATATGGCGTGTCCATTTCGTCCTGTTACCCAATGTCAGGTTCCATATGGCGTCTATTTCGCCCATGTTACCCAATGTCAGGTTCCATATGGCGTGTCCATTTCGTCCATGTTACCCAATGTCAGGTTCCATAGGTCGACTATTTCGCCCATGTTACCCAATGTCAGGTTCCATATGGCGTCTATTTCGCCCATGTTACCCAATGTCAGGTTCCATAGGTCGACTATTTCGCCCATGTTACCCAATGTCAGGTTCCATATGGCGTCTATTTCGCCCATGTTACCCAATGTCAGGTTCCATAGGTCGACTATTTCGCCCATGTTACCCTCTAGAATGAGCTTTGCAAACATTATAATAATTTCTCAAAATCGTCAAAGATATTGCTTTTAATCTTCTCATACACCTCTCTACACCCACAGTAAATCCCCACTCTACAAGGGAACTTGAAATTTGGCCATAATATTACAAATTCAGAAATTATGTATGTGTAAACAATTTTTAATCATTTCTCAAAACTGTATTGCTTTGGAAAATTACATACACATCTGAGCCTACGAGAACTAATTCTTAACAGTCAACACACACACTAAGTTCCCACCCTTCCACTGGGTTTCAGTGACCTCGAAGTTTGACCAAAAATAGTGCAATTTCAGAAATTATATATATACATGTATTATTTCCATTCAAACATGACCCAATATAAAGCTATAAAGGGAATTAATGTGTGTGTTATTTTGTCTCCTTGTCAGTTATTTGGCTGATGTCCGCTTTTACAAAATACCTCCCTATAAGATCACTGGAAATCATCACCAAACAATCAACACTATATTTCCTGTATGTATAGTTATTAACAGTAGAAATCCTGCAGGGTGAGCAAATTCAACAGCCGTAGCGGTGGTTTATTCAAACTTTATTGCAGATTTAACAACGGTAGATTTGTTCTTTGTTCATAGGAACAAAATATCAAGTCATTTGAAATAAATAATATGGAGATGACAGACGAAGAGTAACATTGAAATCAGTATGTCAAATGGAACTTCACAATACTACATGTAATGATGTATGCCCACTCCATACTTTCTAAACAACTTCAGAAATTTTGAAATAAATTTCCAGAAATGGTCGCCACATCAAGATGATGCACTTAATGAAGCTTCCAACAAGATACTGCTACATATTGTCACATGAAGGGTGAGGTTAGACAGTCACATTGTTTGGTTGTTTTAGCTGAGTTATGACATGTACATTTGTAACAACAATTAGTTGCATTGTTTGTACAAATATTCCAGATGTCAACACCGGAGAATGACTTGGTGCCCAGTGTTAGTCCATCATTCTCAAACAGAGACTCTGATTCCCGTCTCTCCAAAGCTACCCCGGAGCTCATGTATGTAAGTCCATTGTCGGGCAACATACCAGAAGCCGAGAGCCAGCAGAAGAGTGTACAAGAACTGCTACAGCAAAGACAATGGCTTCAATCACAGAGGAACCAGCTCAAGTGTCAAATAGCTGCAGTAGAGTCAGGTGCCTTTTTTGTTAATTGAAATTGATACCAGTTTGTTTGTTATATTGTGTATAAGATCATCCTCATGAAGGTACATGCATTGTTTATCCATGTGAAGGTACGTGCATTGTTTATCTATGTGAAGGTATGTGCATTGTTTATCCATGTGAAGGTACGTGTATTGTTTATCCATATGAAGGTATGTGTATTGTTTATCCATGTGAAGGTATGTGTATTGTTTATCTATGTGAAGGTACGTGCATTGTTTATCCATGTGAAGGTATGTGTATTGTTTATCCATGTGAAGGTATGTGCATTGTTTATCCATGTGACGGTATGTGTATTGTTTATCCATGTGAAGGTATGTGCATTGTTTATCTATGTGAAGGTATGTGCATTGTTTATCCATGTGAAGGTATGTGCATTGTTTATCCATGTGACGGTACGTGCATTGTTTATCTATGTGAAGGTATGTGCATTGTTTATCCATGTGAAGGTACGTGTATTGTTTATCTATGTGAAGGTACGTGCATTGTTTATCCATATGAAGGTACGTGTATTGTTTATCCATGTGAAGGTATGTGTATTGTTTATCCATATGAAGGTACGTGCATTGTTTATCCATATGAAGGTATGTGCATTGTTTATCTATGTGAAGGTACGTGCATTGTTTATCCATATGAAGGTACGTGTATTGTTTATCTATGTGAAGGTATGTGTATTGTTTATCTATGTGAAGGTACGTGCATTGTTTATCCATGTGAAGGTATGTGCATTGTTTATCTATGTGAAGATATGTGTATTGTTTATCTATGTGAAGGTACGTGCATTGTTGATCTATGTCAAGGTATGTGCATTGTTTATCCATGTGAAGGTATGTGCATTGTTTATCCATGTGAAGTATGTGTATTGTTTATCCATATGAAGTATGTGTATTGTTTATCCATATGAAGGTATGTGTATTGTTTATCCATATGAAAGTATGTGTATTGTTTATCCATGTCAAGGTATGTGCATTGTTTATCCATATGAAGGTATGTGCATTGTTTATCCATGTGAAGGTATGTGTACTGTTTATCCATGTCAAGGTATGTGTATTGTTTATCCATGTCAAGGTATGTGCATTGTTTATCCATGTGAAGGTATGTGTACTGTTTATCTATGTGAAGGTATGTGTATTGTTTATCCATGTGAAGGTACGTGTATTGTTTATCCATGTGAAGGTATGTGCATTGTTTATCCATGTGAAGGTATGTGTATTGTTTATCTAAGTGAAGGTATGTGCATTGTTTATCCATGTGAAGGTACGTGCATTGTTTATCTAAGTGAAGGTATGTGTATTGTTTATCCATGTGAAGGTGCGTGCATTGTTTATCCATGTGAAGGTACGTGCATTGTTTATCCATGTGAAGGTATGTGTATTGTTTATCTAAGTGAAGGTACGTGCATTGTTTATCCATGTGAAGTACGTGCATTGTTTATCCATGTGAAGGTACGTTCATTGTTTATCCATGTGAAGGTATGTGTATTGTTTATCCATGTGAAGGTATGTGCATTGTTTATCCATGTGAAGGTATGTGTATGTTTATCCATATGAAGGTACGTGCATTGTTTATCCATGTGAAGGTACGTTCATTGTTTATCCATGTGAAGGTATGTGTATTGTTTATCTATGTGAAGGTACATGCATTGTTTATCCATGTGAAGGTATGTGTATTGTTTATCCATGTGAAGGTATGTGCATTGTTTATCCATGTGAAGGTATGTGTACTGTTTATCTATGTGAAGGTACGTGCATTGTTTATCCATATGAAGGTACGTGCATTGTTTATCCATGTGAAGGTATGTGCATTGTTTATCTATGTGAAGGTATGTGCATTGTTTATCCATGTGACGGTACGTGCATTGTTTATCCATGTGAAGGTATGTGTACTGTTTATCTATGTGAAGGTACGTGCATTGTTTATCCATATGAAGGTACGTGCATTGTTTATCCATGTGAAGGTACGTGCATTGTTTATCTATGTGAAGGTATGTGCATTGTTTATCCATGTGAAGGTACGTGCATTGTTTATCTAAGTGAAGGTATGTGTATTGTTTATCCATGTGAAGGTACGTGCATTGTTTATCCATGTGAAGGTACGTGCATTGTTTATCCATGTGAAGGTATGTGTATTGTTTATCTAAGTGAAGGTACGTGCATTGTTTATCCATGTGAAGGTACGTGCATTGTTTATCTATGTGAAGGTATGTGCATTGTTTATCCATGTGAAGGTATGTGTATTGTTTATCATCATGAAGGTATGTGCATTAGTTTATCATCATGAAGGTATGTGTATTAATTTATCATCTCAAAGGTATGTGACTCTAATAATATTAACAATCTTTCAGAAGGGACTTTAAACTTAAATTTACAATTTATTCTGGCTACATTTATATAGGCCTTAATGCAGCATCATATATCTTCACTACAGCTACAGGAGTTCGAGCCCTGCTGGAGCCATTACGATTGTGCCCTCAGGCAAGGCATTTAAATTCCACAATGCCTCTTCTCTCCTTCATGGCAATGGATTCCATCAGGAATGAGGTCTCGAGAGTGATTAATATAAGTTGAAAGAACTTGTTTCGCAATCAAGCTAAAATAAATTTGTATAAACTAAACACTACAGCTATTATATAATAACAAAACGGTTTTGATCTTCTAAGTGAATGTATTGGATTCAGATTCAACAATTATGTAAAACAGCAAGAAAACAAGACATACATGACTGTGTACATTAATAATTTTAGATTTCACACTATATGTACGGTATGTTATATTTCAGAATCCGCAAGAAAGTTGGACACAATGTCAGCTGATGAGCTTAAGAAATTGTAAGTTTCAATGGCTTATACCAGTGTGCCAGAGTTACCGCTGGCTCTCATATAGTTTGCATTTGGCGGGGGGAAATGGAATTGGCGAAAAATAATAATGATTTGGTGAAAAACTATTTTTTCTTCTTTTTTTTTCAGTTGTCAATCTCAGTTATTATAATTATATCTAATTTCCAACCTTAGCTGTCTCCAAGTTAAGTTCTGTTTCACGCCAACAAATCCCAAAATGCTGTCAACAAGTTATCAAACAAACCCGAGATTATTGCCGATTCCTTTGTGAAATACTGTTATTGTGTTATACATTTTAGAGGGCGATGTGGGCGAAATTGTCGCCCTTGGTACCCTGATTTCGCCCACTTCTCCCTAAAATAAAAAATATTTTTTGGTTTTTACGATTTTCTCAAACAAAATTTTGTCTAGTAAGATACACTGGCCCATTATAAAACACTCCTATTCAAATGTTGTATTTAATGGTTGTACTGTGCATTTTAACCCTATTTTGCAGAAGTATATTAAAGAACACCATTTAAGGAAGCGATCACGCGCTTTCTCACTTCTCCCAAAAATTCTGACCTAGAATGAACCCTGAAGTGTAGTGACTCGTGATAATATTACTAGTATAGGAATGATGACAAACATGTATATCTACTATGTTTGACGAGTTTATACCTATAAATTACGTAGCTATATTATATAAATAAAAACAACAAATTCCAGTATCTTCTTTTCTATTCGGAATGGGATTCATCTGGAACTTAGATATAACCCGTCAAATTGACCTCCATTTTGAAAACTACGCATTTGCTTTGTTTATATTGACGATAATTTAACATGCAATATAATGATTATGTTTAGATTTGGCGGAATCTTTACTGTTCTATAATATAGCCCAAATAAATCCTCCGCCAATAATTCTTCTTATACAGTATAGTACATGACCATTATTCTAATACTATTGAGTCAATTGCGAACAAATGGCCATTGAGAAAGTCGCAAAACAATCAAATAGAAAATGAGGGTAGTAGGATTGGCCGGGGGTAGCGGGATTGCCGGGGGTGATTATTTTCTCCAGTGGAAACCCTGGTGTGCTGTACTATTTTAATTGCAATTTAAAAAACAATTTGTTGGTGGTGGTGGGGGGGTGTAGCGGGATTGGCCGGGGGTAGCGGGATTGGCCGGGGGTAGCGGGATTGGTCGGGGGTGATTATTTTTATTTTCTCCAGTGGAAACCCTGGTGTGCTGTACTATTTTAATTTCAATTTATTTCAGTCCTAGATTGTAAACACAAAACCTGGGTTGATACTGAACACAAGAGTTTACCTCAAATGAGATGATGTGCAACTACTTGGTCCTTTGTTTAGTTTGATTGCCAAACAAGTCCTTACAACATATCAACTTATATTAATCACGCTCAAGACCTCATTCCTGCTGGAATCCATCGCCACGACATACAACGTTCTTGTTCTCATTCAAATGATGAACTTTGCTAGGCTTCACAGGCGGATATGATATTTTATTTCTGAATTCCAATAGGCTCAAAAGCCCATGAGGACATATACATGCATACTTTATGGCAAACAGTGATAAAAGCATAAATTATATAAATACTTGTACAATGTACATAGATATCAAACATAAAGAAATATATAGTTGTTCAATATGTAGTCCAGTGGTTAACACTTTGGACTTGTAATCCAGGGATCTCAGGTTCGATCCCCTGTCTAACCTTAATAAAATTAACAGTCTTTCAGTTGGGACTTTAAACTGAGGTCTTGTGTCAGTGCTTTACACCATGCATGTAAAAGAACCAGAGGAGACTCTGGAATGGGTCTCTGTTTGTATCACTGCACTATCCTCCAAAAATCTAAAATGACTAATCTCTTCAGGAGGCGTCGTTCATATGGGCAACCGGTAGCGACGATAAATAAACGTAAAACGCACACACTAGGATTCAGTGTAATACAGCCATCTGATATTTTTTATTTTCATAGGAATGACAACTTGGTTTTGCCAAAAAGCTCGCTTAATAGTAAAATTTCAAAATTCGTTTCATAAAATATTGTGTGAAATCAGCACTCATGTTAGATCCTATATAATATATATATATGACACTGTATTACAGGTATGAACAATTAAAAGAGGACCTGCTACAAAGAACAGCTGTACATAACGGGCAAGAGAAGATCTTAAAGGGGTATATTTCTGACTATTATTTGTGAATTAAGTGTACATGATGTATGTATTTTTGTAGTAAGAACTACCATATATTTATGTATATATATATGATATAAGCCGGAAACCAAATATGTAAAATGTTGTGTGAGGAGCATACAGCGATACTCCAGTCACATGACCAGGTGAGAGGAAAATTATGTAGGGGCCAGAATCATGTCGGAATTGGTTCCAAATATTTGAATACCTAGCCAATCAAATATTCGAATACCTAGCCAATCAAATATTCGAATACCTAGCCAATCAAATATTCGAATACCTAACCAATCAAATATTCGAATACCTAGCCAATCAAATATTCGAATACCTAGCCAATCAAATATTCGAATACCTAGCCAATCAAATATTCGAATACCTAGCCAATCAAATATTTGAATACCTAGCCAATCAAATATTTGAATACCTAGCCAATCAAATATTCGAATACCTAGTTAATCAAATATTCGAATACCTAGCCAATCAAATATTCGAATACCTAGCCAATCAAATATTCTAATATCTAGTCAATCACATATTCGAATACCGTTTTTGCCATTCGTTGCCATCCCTAAAATAAACTAATAATTTACAAAAAAATTGTTTATGTCTGTTTAAAAAAAAATTCTAACATGATTAAAACAATGTGATAGGAGCCCTGCTGTCGAATACCGAGGGGTTGGTAAAACCGCGTCTTACACGGTCGCTGAAGTAATATATAGCCTGTTGTAATACATACATTGTAGCAAGTTGATAGGAGCCCTGCTGTCGCTCTCCCGGGGGTTGGTAAACCCGCGTCTTACACAGCCGCTGAAGTAATATATAGCCTGTTGTAATACATACATTGTAGCAAATAAATAAAGACAATATATAGAATATTTGCATTTAAAATAAAATACACATGCATACTTATACAACTTTACTTACAAATAGACTGTTGCATGCAGTAGATTATGTCTGTTTACTATTAGATTGATGTGTTACAGAGAGTACCTCAATCAAGCGACATTGTCAGTTATCCAGTGTACACAAATAGACTGTTGCATGCAGTAGATTATGTTTACTATTAGATTGATATGTTACAGAGAGTACCTCAATCAAGCAACATTGTCAGTTATCCAGTGTACACAAATAGACTGTTTCATGCAGTAGATCATGTCTGTGTTTACTATTAGATTGATATGTTACAGAGAGTACCTCAATCGAGCGACATTGTCCGTTATCCAGTATGCACCCAGTGACCTGGAGGCCCTCAACAGGAAACGGTAATGAATATTGTTCTCGTTCTGGAGAGATAGGTGTATACCGGCCATACTATCCTATACATGTAAGGCAATCTGGCCTATAAGATGACCCCCCCCTTACTTTGGTCCTGAAATCGGTGGGTTTTGGCATGCACTCACATTAATTGTGGGTCGATAAAATGGACACCAGACCATGTATAAATTGCATGTTTGGCCAGTGTAAGTTGAAGAATTGTTCCGTGTCAGAGTGTGCGTTCTTTTCTAAAACGTAATTAGGGATACCATTTAACACAAACAAAATAAAATTCACTCGCTGGCCATAATCTGGATGGTAGACCTGGGTTCAACTTTGGGTGCGGAGTGGGCAATATCGTCGGGCCACTCGTCGTAACTGGTTAGATGAGCAAAGTCGACTTCACCCTATTATCTGGTGGAAAATCGGCCAAAAAAGAGTGTCAAAATCAATTTTTGGACTATCAAAGAATCTCAAAATTTTAAAAATGAATAGATATTTCCCCTCTGTCAGTGTGTGTTGTATGTGTTACAGTGGAGTGTATACATGCATGATCAAGGAAGCCATAGACAGTCTTTAATCCATAGTTATACAGTTCTAATCCCCTCTGTCAGTGTGTGTATGTGTTACAGTGGATTGTGTACATGCATGATCAGGGAAGCCATAGACAGTCTTTAATCCATAGTTCTAATCCCCTCTGTCAGTGTGTGTATGTGTTACAGTGGAGTGTGTACATGTATGCTCAGGGAAGCCATAGACAGTCTTTAATCCAACACAACAAACCAATAGTTCTAATCCCCTCTGTCAGTGTGTGTATGTGTTACAGTGGAGTGTGTACATGCATGATCAGGGAAGCCATAGACAGTCTTTAATCCATAGTTCTCTAGTTCTAATCCCCTCTGTCAGTGTGTGCTGTATGTGTTACAGTGGAGTGTATACATGCATGATCAGGGAAGCCATAGACAGTGTTTAATCCATAGTTCTAATCCCCTCTGTCAGTGTGTGTATGTGTTACAGTGGAGTGTGTACATGTATGATCAGGGAAGCCATAGACAGTCTTTAATCCATAGTTCTAATCCCCTCTGTCAGTGTGTGTATGTGTTACAGTGGATTGTGTACATGCATGATCAGGGAAGCCATAGACAGTGTTTAATCCATAGTTCTAATCCCCTCTGTCAGTGTGTGTATGTGTTACAGTGGAGTGTGTACATGTATGCTCAGGGAAGCCATAGACAGTGTTTAATCCATAGTTCTAATCCCCTCTGTCAGTGTGTGTATGTGTTACAGTGGAGTGTGTACATGCATGATCAGGGAAGCCATAGACAGTGTTTAATCCATAGTTCTAATCCCCTCTGTCAGTGTCAGTGTCTGTATGTGTTACAGTGGAGTGTGTACATGCATGATCAGGGAAGCCATAGACAGTCTTTAATCCATAGTTATAATCCCCTCTGTCAGTGTCTGTATGTGTTACAGTGGAGTGTGTACATGCATGATCAGGGAAGCCATAGACAGTCTTTAATCCATAGTTCTCTAGTTCTAATCCCCTCTGTCAGTGTGTGCTGTATGTGTTACAGTGGAGTGTGTATATGTATGATCAGGGAAGCCATAGACAGTCTTTAATCCATAGTTCTACAGTTCTAATTCAATCATATTTTATTGCAAATCAACAATTAAATTTTATGATGTTTATTTGAATGTAAAAAGTGGTAGTGTCGGATTTGGAATCAAGGGGTTCTGTGTTTGATACTCGGTCATGGCATGTATGCCGTGTCCTTGAGCAAGGCACATCTCACACCTCGTTTAGTACTGGTTAGCCTCTTAGGTTGGTTAATCCTACCATAAGAAAACAAGTTAAGGCCCCCACAAGGGGTTTGACATAAATATACTGACACATATAAGAAATTGTGCACTTGCATTATACCTAAACTTTTTATCCTGTTAGAAAAAATATAGGTCAATTTGGTACCAAAACATTAGTTTTTTTATTGTGTCAGTATAGAAAATAAATATATGTAACACTGACATAGACATAACTCACCACTGACTTAGACATAACTCACCACTGACTTAGACATAACTCACCACTGACTTAGACATAACTCACCACTGACTTAGACATAACTCACCACTGACTTAGACATAACTCACCACTGACATAGACATATCTCAATGCTGACATAGACATATCTCAATGCTGACATAGACATAACTCACCACTGACATAGACATATCTCAACACTGACATAGACATAACTCACCACTGACATAGACATATCTCAACGCTGACATAGACATATCTCAATGCTGACATAGACATATCTCAATGCTGACATAGACATATCTCAATGCTGACATAGACATAACTCAATGCTGACATAGACATATCTCAACACTGACATAGACATATCTCAACACTGACATAGACATATCTCAATGCTGACATATCTCAATGCTGACAGACATATCTCAATGCTGACATATACATATCTCAACACTGACATAGACATATCTCAATGCTGACATAGACATATCTCAACACTGACATAGACATATCTCAACGCTGACATAGACATATCTCAACACTGACATAGACATATCTCAATGCTGACATAGACATATCTCAATGCTGACATAGACATATCTCAACACTGACATATCTCAACACTGACATAGACATATCTCAATGCTGACATAGACATATCTCAATGCTGACATAGACATATCTCAACACTGACATATCTCAACACTGACATATACATATCTCAACGCTGACATAGACATATCTCAATGCTGACATAGACATATCTCAACACTGACAGACATATCTCAACACTGACATAGACATATATCAACACTGACATATACATATCTCAACACTGACATAGACATCTCAACACTGACATAGACATATATCAACACTGACATAGACATCTCAACACTGACATAGACATCTCAACACTGACATAGACATATATCAACACTGACATAGACATCTCAACACTGACATAGACATCTCAACACTGACATAGACATCTCAACACTGACATAGACATATCTCAACACTGACATCTCAACTTCCATGGTAGATTGCCGTATTCCTTGTAAAATTATATAGCACTAACACAGACATATCTCAACTTCCATGGTAGATTGCCGTATTCCTGGTAAAATTATATAGCACTAACACAGACATATCTCAACTTCCATGGCATATTGCCATAATCCTGGTAAACATTCTTAGACATTATTTTGCAGAGAACTGGAAAATATACTGGAAGAGTACACAACCCTGGCATCACAGATTGCTAAACAGCACAAGGTATCCAGCCATATTGTCATCACATTTTGTATCATGCGATATTCTCATAGCTTAGTCTATTATACATTTTGAAGAATTATTCAGTTGTATTCAGCAGCATTATTCGTTTGTAGGATTACATTGTATACTCGGAATGGCCATATATAGCATCTACCCCAATGTCTGTATCCCTTCGTTTAAAATTTTTTATAACCTCGGGCACATGTAATTGCTTTCTTGAAATTTCTTACGTTTATTCAAAGTTTATTGTCGTAAGTATTAAACAAACATAGTAAGAGTTTACTATCGAACATGTAGCTACGACCTTTGATTAATCTCACATCATAATGATCCGTTTTTATCTTCATCTTATGTGACAAAAGATATAAGCGGCACAAACAACTGCCAATAATGTCAAACTGTTGACTTGTTTATTGAAAGGTTAAGATAATTACTGTTTATTGAAAATTGAATGATTTACATCTGATGACAGATTCCTACAAAATGTAATTTTTTTCATTCAATTTTTTCGTTGTTTTTCGAAAACTCGATTTATATTGTGCTATTAAATACTCGGACGTTCATCCGAGTACCCGAATCCTCATTGCCATCCTTAATAAATAATCCATGTGATCTTATTTTATACCGTAAATCGTCTAGAGGGATCATTCTAGAGGGCGAAATTGTCGCCCTAGGGACCCTGACTTCGCCCTCTGGGTGGACTTCTCCCTAATAAAAAAATAGTTTTTTGGTTTTTACGATTTTCAAACAAAATTTTGTCTAGTAAGATACACTGGCCCATTATAAAGCACTCCTTCTATTCAAATGTTGTATTTAATGGTTGTACTGTGCATTTTAACCCTATTTTGCAGACGTATATTAAAGAACACCATTTAAGGAAGCGATCACGCACTTTCTGACTTCTCCCAAAAATTCTGACCTAGAATGAACCCTGGTCTATATATAGGTCTCACGGGAGTATAAGACACATTTAAAAATTACAGAAATTCCACGGAAACAAATCTTATATGCTGTATAAAACGCACATGATCTTAGAAAATGACCAAATGTTGTGAAAACAAAAATATATAAACATTGACTATGATTCGTAAGTGTTGTGAATAGTGATCATGTTTGACATGTGCGTAAATCTAGTACTTAAAGTGACTTAATAATCTTAATTTCATCATGGCAACACCTAGTCAATCACATTATCAAAGGGTTCTCATATTTAGAGGCACATTATTATATACCAAACTTATATAGCGCTCTTTTCATCTAAATATAGAACGTTCAAAAGCGCTTTACAGCCTAAATATCACAAATATTGATAAAAACTTCCACATACAATGAGATAAAACCAAGACAAAATAGCAAACACAATTACAATGCATTCTAAATATGATATAAAATTATAACAAATTAAAATATAGGTAATAATTAAATAAAATGTGTTCATTTGCAGTCTTAATCCTGATTGAGCACAGACACAGTTCGATATTTATGTTCCATATGAACATTTAAAAGGGTGTGTCTTCAAAGCCTTTTTGAAAATGTTATTTAATGTACAATATATAAAAAAAAGAAGATAATTCACATACGCCAAACAGCCGTCGGTAATTGGTTGTTTACAAAGCTTGCTAAAGTTATTTATTGCGACCCATCATTTATTGTCTTTCAAACAGACGGATACGTAGTCAAGTGGTTAAAACGATGGACTGGGAATCCAGGGGTCGCAGGTTTTGATCCCCATCTGACCCACAGGGATTCGGTACGTTTGGGGGTACTAGTATATATATTTAAGTACAGGGATTCTACTCTGTGGGATGTCAGATTTTGCATCGATCAGTAAAATGGCCATATCTGAAACAATTTTGTACAAAGCTGTCCAAATATAACGCCTATCCCGAGTCTTTATATTGTTCTTCAAATAAAACACAACTTTAAGCTGCATGCATGTATACTTTGCAAACAATTGCCACATACATTGGCCATAGCAGGTCACATTTCCATACTAGGACACGGGTTCTGTCAGCAACAAAAAAAATCTTCGACGGGAGAGTTTTAACTGTGAATAACATTATCAATAAAATGTGTTTCCACTAACGTGTAGGTTTATTCGGCAAAAATGTACGTCAAAAAGAGATTTCGTAGCATTTTCAATTTGTTTTGAAAATTTCTAAAGCGGCGCAATTCGCGTTGAAACCAGCGTTAAAACGAGCGTTCTGATTGGATTATTAGAATGTAACAAGATGCTTTTTTATATATGAAGAACAATCATAATCCAATCAGAACGCTCGTTTCAACGCTCGTTTCAACGTGAATTGCGCCGCTTTTGAATTTTTCAAAACAAATTGAAAATGCTACGAAATCTCTTTTTGACGTACATTTTTGCCGAATAAACATACAGGTTAGTGGAAACACATTTTATTGATAATGTTATTCACAGTTAAAACTCTCCCGTCGAAGATTTTTTTTTGTTGCTGACAGAACCCGTGTCCTAGTATGGAAATGTGACCTGCTATGGCCAATGTATGTGGCAATTGTTTGCAAAGTATACATGCATGCAGCTTAAAGTTGTGTTTTATTTGAAGAACAATATAAAGACTCGGGATAGGCGTTATATTTGGACAGCTTTGTACAAAATTGTTTCAGATATGGCCATTTTACTGATCGATGCGAAATCTGACATCCCACATAGTAGAATCCCTGTACTTAAATATATATACTAGTACCCCCAAACGTGCCGAATCCCTGTGATCTGACCCTAATAGAATTAATAGTCTTTCAGATGGGACAATAAACCGGAGGTCTCGTGTCGATGCTTTACACCGTGCACATAAAAGAACCAGAGGAGACTCTGGAATGGGATTCTGTCTGTATCACTGCACTATCCTCCAAAAATCTAAAATGACTAATCTCTTCAGGAGGTATCACTCATATGGGCAACCGGTAGCGACGATGAATAAACGTAAATCACACCATTGTCTTTCAATAAACATTGTATTTTGATGATTTTTTATTTTGAATTATCTATTCTCTATCTAGATTTTCTTTTCTTTTTATTGTACATTAAATAACATTTTTAACATTCAACGAAATCCGGAACAAGTATGGTAAGTATGGGACTTAGTAGTATGAAATAGTATGAAACATTTGTTTCCCTTTGTTGTAATATGCCATTTGTCGTTTTTACTACTGAAAACAATGAAATTTAGTTCTAAACTGGAGTATAAGACGCAGCAGACGTTTAGATACGATTTTAGATGAAAAAACCTTTGTCTTATATATAGACGATTATACTACGAGTCCGTGGTAGGGAGGCGGAAGGGCTCTTTAAGTAATACTTATTGTCTTATTAGTCGGGACTTTATGTAGGTTTTCACCATTTCAGTCTAAATTAGGGGTTGGTATGTTTTTCACCATTTCAGTCTAAATTAGGGGTTGGTATGTTTTTCATCATTTCAGTCTAAAGTAGGGTAGACATTTGGTATATACTTCTAGCAGTAAGTGATTGTTTCTGTAACTGACGTAGGTACTGAGGTCCACAATTATTGCTTTATGTTATATATCCACAGTACAACGCCATCCCGAAAATAGGTACTGAGGTCCATAATTATTGCTTTATGTTATATATCCACAGTACAACGCCATCCCAAAAATAGGTACTGAGGTCCACAATTATTGCTTTATGTTATATATCCACAGTACAACGCCATCCCGAAAATAGCAGCATACCAGTCTGAAATTGGAGCATTTTATTATTGACGAGTTATATATCTCCTTACAAAGAAAAGCACTTCACACAACAAAATTTCATAATATTTCAGGAAAATGTACAGCTGAAAGATGGCCTAGAAAGAGTGAAAACAGACAATTTTGGTAAGAATACCGTATATCAGGTTATATTCGCGTTTTGCACATTTCACATTCATGTGTCTTGTTTTAATATTCGCGAATCTAATATTCGTAATTATTTAGCTTTGAAATAATTTGTTTGCATCCTCAAAAAACTTCTGTTTATGTGGAGAATTCTACCGTAACACTTGTCTGAATCAGGATAAAATAATGTACCGTGAAAAAATAAATATGTATACAGGATTAATTTCTGGGATTTTAAATGCATATCTATGGAATCATTAATTACATTCCAATGCTGTGATGTGCACATGTTTTTATTTACAGTATACAATATCGATATGTAGATATTTTCCATTGAAAAATGTGCACCGGAAGTACGCACGATCAGAGCATTTATAAGCATGCATTGTTATTCACAATACCAGACAGACGGATATGTAGTCCAGTGGTAACACGCTGGACTGGTAATCCAGGGATTGCATGTTCGATCCCCCATCTGACCCTAATAAAATTAACAGTCTTTCAGATGGGACGTTAACCCGAGGTCTCGTGTCGGTGCTTTACACCGTGCACCAGTAAAAGAACCAGAGGAGACTCTGGAATGGGTCTCTGTCTGTATCATTGCACTATCCTCCAAAAATCTAAAATGACTAATCTCTTCAGGAGGTGTCGCTCATATGGGCAACCGGTAGCGACAATAAATAAACATAAAACACACACACAATACCAGCCTTCCTTCCTAAACATCTGCCAAATTTAATTAGCTGTAGAGGACTGACTTTTACTCCAACAAACATATGTGACATAATGGATCATCACCTGCATTTTGTCAATAATATTTTATCTACAAACTGATCCAGCTGTGAATTAGCACTACACAAAGATTGCCTGTCGTAAGCACTACACAAAGCTTACCTGTCGTAAGCACTACACAAAGCTTACCTGTCGTAAGCACTACACAAAGCTTACCTGTCGTAAGCACTACACTAAGCTTACCTGTCGTAAGCACTACGCAAAGCTTACCTGTCGTAAGCACTACACAAAGCTTACCTGTCGTAAGCACTACACTAAGCTTACCTGTCGTAAGCACTACACAAAGCTTACCTGTCGTAAGCACTACACAAAGTCGTAATGTGAAAAGCAGGGAAATCTATGAAAACTATGTTATCTGTAATGAAAATATGATGAATCAGATCTTCTATGTTCTAATTTGGGCGATTTAAAGGTTCAGGCGAATAAAGCGAAAATTAGATGGTCGCGAAATAAGCCATATATACGGTACGCCGTAAATTACGTTGTCCCCGAAAATAAGTGTAGCTGATCAGCAACAATATGGTTGTAAAACAACAAATAAATTGCCTATGTAATACATAGTAAAAAATAAAAAACTTACGGTCTGTTCATTAATATTTCCAATCTTTCATTTCTTCTGATACCACATCCACTGTGAAGAGGTACTCAAATCCGCATGAAACACACCAAGAATATTTCACATTTTAAGTTTGAAATAGCCAGTGCTCACCTGTGAATAACGTCACTGTGTTTACACACTGTATTCCTCTGCCAAATAATACAGTATACCAACCTTCACCTTGCAATGGCCTGAATTCTTATACCACATCTTTTCTACACATCAACTAGTCTGAAGTCTTCTCAAGTCACATTATTTCTCAAAAAACACAAACTATACACTGCCTGTCATGAAAATGCATTTTTACCAAAAAGAAAAAATTACTATATTAGTTATTGGGACTACATTCGAGTGGACCGCGGATGCACTTCTGCCTATTTACGTATATACAACCATATTAATGTATGTTATTTTGTTTGTTGACAGGGTATATGAGTATTTATTCTACCACCTTGTGTAATAATGGCAAAAAACCACCTGCCTAATAAACTTTGCTTTATTAGTCAGTGCCTAATAAACCTTCTGTGATGTCACAACGCTGCGCCCCTTCATTATACAAGATCTGATTGATCCCCTCAAACCAATCAACACCGTTAAACAAACACCAGATTCTATGGTGCCACCCTTTGTATCACCTGGGTTGCGATCGGCGGGGCTGCAATTTAAACATGTCCCATCTGCATCTTTGAAGCGCTTGGTTGATTAGACTAGGAGAAAATGATGGAAAGCGTTTAAATGCCGCAGATAAAGCGTAACCGAATGGTCAGAAATGTAGCTAAATTATTAACCAAATGACAAGATATTCTAGCGAATATTTCTGCAAGCAACAACAAAAACGTGTTCCTATTACGGTGGGGTTTGGCACATGCTTTTCAGGACAAACAAACTATCATCTATCTCCGGTGTAATATATTACAAATATATTTAGCATGAGCCTCTTTTGTTGTTTTACCAGCTCTGCTGAGGAAAAGTCGGGAGCTGTATACCGAGATAGAGGACAAGAAAAGTGCAAAGGAGGAGGAACTGAAAACATTAACAACAGATTCTAAGGGCAAAAGGTACACTATACATGACCCCCATTTGATCCGGCAGCAGCAAGCGCAGTGTCTTGCTGAAACACGGCGCATTCCAAGCTTTTTAGACATAATATCCTGAGCTGTGCCATACGAAATTGTCCCACAACATTTTCAACAGTTACTCTTCTCTCTTCAAACATGTATTCCTGAATTTCATTTGTAACATTCACTTGCCTGCCAGTATGCTTATCATCTTCGGCTATATCTCTACTGTCCTTAAAGCGATTCACTCACTTTGAAATTCAATAAACAAGAGTCCCCATAAACTTTATGCAAATCCTCCGGAATGTCTGAGAAAGATTTACCGAGTAATGTATAAAACATTCACAACACTTTGCTCGTTTACACTGAGCGACGACATTTTACAACGAACGCTCTTGATGTGACGTTAGAATATTGATTATATCATTAGTAATTGAGATATCATCAATGTCGGCACATGCTGCATCAATTTGAGAATGATTAATCTTTGAACATGCAACATTTCGTTACGCTATGTGAAAGCGTTATGAAATAGTGAAATTAGATCACAAAATTATTTATCGTATGTTGTTTGCACATTCCGTCCAATTTTTTGAGAATGATTAATCTTTGAACATGCAAACTGTTGTTACGCTATGTGAAAGCGTTATGAAATAGTGAAATTAGTTCACAAAATTATTTATCGTATGTTGTTTGCACATTCCGTCCAATTTATTCGGCAGGTTAAGCATTGGACCACTGTAATGCTGTACCACTGTAATGCTGTGTACCACTGTAATGCTGTACCACTGTAATGCTGTGTACCACTGTAATGCACTGTAATGCTGTACCACTGTAATGCTGTACCACTGTAATGTTGTACCACTGTAATGCTGTGTACCACTGTAATGCTGTGTACCACTGTAATGCTGTACCACTAATGCACTGTAATGTTGTACCACTGTAATGCTGTACCACTGTAATGCACTGTAATGCTGTACCACTGTAATGCTGTGTACCACTGTAATGTTGTACCACTGTAATGCACTGTAATGCTGTACCACTGTAATGTGTACCACTGTAATGCAATGCTGTACCACTGTAATGCTGTACCACTGTAATGCACTGTAATGCTGCACCACTGTAATGCTGTGTACCACTGTAATGCTGCACCACTGTAATGCTGTGTACCACTGTAATGCACTGTAATGCTGTACCACTGTAATGCTGTACCACTGTAATGCACTGTAATGTTGTACCACTGTAATGCTGTACCACTGTAATGCACTGTAATGCTGTACCACTGTAATGCTGTGTACCACTGTAATGCTGTACCACTGTAATGCACTGTAATGCTGTACCACTGTAATGCACTGTAATGCTGTGTACCAAACTGTAATGCTGTACCACTGTAATGCTGTGTACCACTGTAATGCTGTGTACCACTGTAATGCTGTGTACCACTGTAATGCTGTGTACCACTGTAATGCTGTACCACTGTAATGCTGTACCACTGTAATGCTGTGTACCACTGTAATGCTGTACCACGGTAATGCTGTACCACTGTAATGCTGTACCACTGTAATGCTGTGTACCACTGTAATGCTGTGTACCACTGTAATGCTGTACCACTGTAATGCTGCTGTACCACTGTAATGCTGCTGTACCACTGTAATGCTGGACCACTGTAATGCTGTACCACTGTAATGCTGTGTACCACTGTAATGCTGTGTACCACTGTAATGCTGTGTACCACTGTAATGCTGTACCACTGTAATGCTGTACCACTGTAATACTGTACCACTGTAATGCTGTACCACTGTAATACTGTACCACTGTAATGCTGTGTACCACTGTAATGCTGTACCACTGTAATGCACTGTAATGTTGTACCACTGTAATGCACTGTAATGCTGTACCACTGTAATGCTGTGTACCACTGTAATGCTGTGTACCACTGTAATGCTGTACCACTGTAATGCTGTACCACTGTAATGCTGTACCACTGTAATGCACTGTAATGCTGTACCACTGTAATGCTGTACCACTGTAATGCTGTAATGCACTGTAATGCTGTACCACTGTAATGCTGTACCACTGTAATGCTGTACCACTGTAATGTTGTACCACTGTAATGCTGTACCACTGTAATGCTGTACCACTGTAATGCTGTACCACTGTAATGTTGTGTACCACTGTAATGCTGTGTACCACTGTAATGCTGTACCACTGTAATGCTGTACCACTGTAATGCTGTGTACCACTGTAATGCTGTGTACCACTGTAATGATGTGTACCACTGTAATGCTGTACCACTGTAATGCTGTACCACTGTAATGATGTGTACCACTGTAATGCTGTACCACTGTAATGCTGTACCACTGTAATACTGTACCACTGTAATACTGTACCACTGTAATGCTGTACCACTGTAATGCTGTACCACTGTAATGCTGTACCACTGTAATGCTGTACCACTCTACCGCCATTTATAAGAACAGGTTACAACATGATTGACAGTTGCAGCAGGATCTAGTTAGGACAGTAGACGGAACAAATAGAGCAGCAGTGGGGTGGGGTGCTCAAAGGCAGGACGTACACCCTGTCATCCTGCTTCTACATCAATCAAACCAAATCCTGGCCAGCTGTCCATCCATCCCGCCAAATCCCATCCAGCTGTCCATCCATCCCACCAAATCCCATCCAGACGTCCAACCATATCCCATCCAGCTGTCCAGCCAACCAAATCCCAGTCAGCTGTTCAGCCATCTTGGAAATGGCCGTAACTAATGTTGCTAGAACTTGTGCCTGACCCGTTTGCCTTTATTTAATTTGTCATGTTTTGTATTCACATGTATATGTAAAACGAATCGAGCAATAAAATATGATTAAACTAAACTAAAATCATCCATCCTGCCAAATCCCAGCCATCAATCCAAAACCCAGAAAGCCATATCCCAGTCAGCTGTCCATCCATCCATCAAAATCCCAGCCATCAATCCAAAACCCGGAAAGTCAAATCCCAGCCAGCTGTCCATTCATTCATCCATTCACTGATGATTCATATCTGATTTATTTCTCTATATGTTTAAATTCTGTGTTTTTCAGCTTACATGAACAGTTACAGTCCAAGCTGGGGCTCAATCTGATCGTGAATAACACTCTTCAGGGGCTCATACTTGGCAGTGGAATTAACTGGGCGCAGGATGACCATCTAAAGACCCTTATGCAGGATGCTGGCAAGCACATGCATGTCTGATGCTCTCACAGTTGTACTGGATTCAAATTTGAGCGAGCTCACAACATGTGACACTGAATGTGGAAAGTTCTCTCATCAGATCTTGGAAATGCTTCCCCACACCCCATTGACAACACTGTGACCAGTAACTACGCTCCAGCACCGGTGATTGATGGAAACAACTTAACCTAGCATTATTGTTATGCTTACCTCTACATTGAAAGCGAGTTTAGTTGATAAAAATTTGTTTAGGTCGATTGCAAAACAAGTTCTTACAACTTACATTTATCACTCTCGAGTCTTCATTCATGATGGAATCCATCGCCACGAGGGAGAGAGAAGAGGCAATGTGGAATTTAAATGCCCAGCCGAATCACAACGGCTCCAGCGGGGCGATGGACTCCGGCATTTCGTGCCTGAAGCGAATGTGCTACCACTGCGCTATCAGTTCTTCCCTGGTATATCATATACAGGCGGGAGAATTGTACCAGACTTGCTACATGTTAACAGAATGCCGTTTGTCATCTATCTGCGTTATAGGGACCTACCATCCATACTCGCATATAAGGCGATCTCACCTATAAGACGACCCCTACTTTGGTCCTGAAATATGTGTGTTTTGGCATGCACTCGCATATAAGACGGGTTGATGACACCACATGTATAAATTGCATGTTTGGTCAGTGCAGATTTTTTAGCATAAAGAGTGTCCGCCTCCGTGGTCGAGTGGTTAAGGTCGCTGACTTGTATACCACTGTAACCTATCATCACTGATGGTCACGGGTTCGAGCCCCGCTCAGGCCGTGTCTCATTTATATGAAAAAGTTGGCAGTTTCTTACGGAGGTTGGTGCACCCAAGTACTGGTTAACTGCTGGAGCCTGCCCAGGAAAGGTGTTGTTAGGTAAACTGCCCGCCGGCGATATAGCCCAAAATGGTGCTGATGCAGGCGTAAAACCCGAATCATAACATAACATAAAGCATAAAGAGTGCTTTTCATTTATAAAATGTAATTATGGATAGCATTTAACACATTATTAACAAAAAAGACAACATTTTTTAGCACTCACTTATAAGACTTTTGAGGCCATATACCTTGTGGAATAAACCTCGTCTTATAGGCAAGTATTGACGGTAAAATGAAATAAAAATATTTTATATTATGAGAAGTGTGATTTATCATGTTTTGTACATATGTATATTATTGAATTGTATATATTCATGTAGACCGCAATAAAATGTTATTAAACATAAACTAGTCATTATATGTAGCTGCCTGTAGATATAGGCAGCGATAGTTCTAATGACTGATTTGCAAGCTGTGCAGCCAAGTGCAGCTCTCAAATCTGTACGATGGTTCTCCAGCCCGGTGCAGTGTAGCAGAAAGTGCTCAGTTGTGTACTTGAGCCTCAGTCGAGTCATGACCACTTTCTGGAAACTATAATACTGGATAGATCGACTGAGCCCCTGGACTGAGGTAAGTCTGCGGGCCCATCAAGGTCTTGCGCCACCTCTCTAACATGGCAGACGTACCCACAGAATTCATTTCAGTGAGTACGAGCCTTACACAACTGTCACCTGAGCGTTATTAAAGCCAGACTTGGCCGCCATGTCCTGTTCCCAGATACCTACATGTGCTGGACACCATGCCAGTGTAACATTTAAGCCTAATATTGAGGTATCGTTCTAAAGTTAGATCTTAGAATGTCGGGTCTCGATTGACGGTTCTGGATTTCAATGAGGCATGGGAGGACAGAGAATCAGAGAGGATAATACATTGTGGGGGATTGTTTTCTATGATCCAGCACAGTGACTGATGGCCAATAGCTTTGCAGTGTAGATGGATAGTTTATCAGTTAACCTTTCTACAAATGTGTAGTTTTCTGATGGAAATACCACTGCATTTTGATCCATCTGTATAAATCTGTAAATAACTGGAGTAATTTTTATCTATATAAACATTATATGCATCTGTAATTCTGATTTACGGAGCTACAGTTGGACAAGATTAGTATTGTCCATCGATCGCAGCAGACAAACGTGGCCAGATGTCTGAAACCTCGCACAGTGGTCACGGGTAGGATACAGGGTGTCTGTCTCGCACAATTCTAGAGATATGATGTACCCACCACGACATAACCAAACACAATAATAAGTGTGGCGTCCAATGGTAGAGCGTCGGATTTGGAATCGATACTCAGTCAGACCACGTATGTAGTGTCATTGAGCAAGGCACCTCACACACATTTCTTAGTACTGGTTAACCGCTATGGTCGGCTAAGCATGCCCAGGAAAACATGTCTAGGTCCCCGGAAGGGGTTTGACATTAATGGAACATACAATAATTATAATAAAACACTAGTTCACAATGCCGAAAACATGAGAAACCAGGAGTATTTCATGAAAATAATACTATATATATACTAAAATAGGTGTGACATGCACAAGACAGACACAGAGCCCATCAACATTACTATTATAGAGCTATCAGATCTGGACTCATATTTATATATATAGAGGGGGTATCCTAGGATAGATTTACAGGGTTATTGATGCCATATGAATAAAATCTCAAGTTCCTGTGGGTATTGTATCCTCAAAATATGCATAGCCGGTAAATTTATCTACATAGTTCTCCCAACACTCAAGACGCGAATATGACAGGGATCCATACTTGGACGCCTGCTTTTCCTAGCCTACATAAACGACCTCCCACAAAACATCAGTTCCAAAGTCCGTATCTTTGCAGATGATACTGCAGTCTCGGGGGCAGATCCAGGATTTTTCCAAAGTGTGCTTTAGATGACAGTTTAGCCATCTGACTTCATTGGTGTGCAGATAGATAATACCAAAGTGTGCTTTAGATGACAGTTTAGCCATCTGACTTCATTGGTGTGCAGATAGATAATACCAAAGTGTGCTTTAGATGACTGTTTAGCCATCTGACTTCAATGGTGTGCAGATAGATAATACCAAAGTGTGCTTTGGATGACTGTTTAGCCACCTGACTTCATTGGTGTGCAGATAGATAATACCAACGTGTGCTTTAGATGACAGTTTAGCCATTTGACTTCAATGGTGTCCAGAGACTTTAAGACCACATAGTGCTTTAGATGACAGTTTAGGGACCTGACTTCAATGGTGTGCCGAGTGTTAAACCTCAAGTGTGCTTTGGATGACAGTTTAGCCATCTGACTTCAATGGTGTGCTGATAGATAATACCAAAGTGTGCTTTGGATGACTGTTTAGCCACCTGACTTCATTGGTGTGCAGATAGATAATACCAAAGTGTGCTTTAGATGACAGTTTAGCCATCTGACTTCAATGGTGTGCTGATAGATAATACCAAAGTGTGCTTTAGATGACAGTTTAGCCATCTGACTTCATTGGTGTGCAGATAGATAATACCAAAGTGTGCTTTAGATGACAGTTTAGCCATCTGACTTCAATGGTGTCCAGAGACTTTAAGACCACATAGTGCTTTAGATGACAGTTTAGGTACCTGACTTCAATGGTGTGCCGAGTGTTAAACCCCAAGTGTGCTTTGGATGACAGTTTAGTCACCTGACTTCAATGGTGTGCCGAGTGTTAAACCTCAAGTGTGCTTTAGATGACAGTTTAGCCATCTGACTTCAATGGTGTGCCGAGTGTTAAACCACAAATGTGCTTTGGATGACAGTTTAGCCATCTGACTTCAATGGTGTGCTGATAGATAATACAAAACTGTGCTTTAGATGACAGTTTAGCCATCTGACTTCAATGGTGTGCAGAGAATTTAAGACCACATAGTGCTTTAGATGACAGTTTAGGGACCTGCCTTCAATGGTGTGCCGAGTGTTAAACCCCAAGTGTGCTTTGTATGACAGTTTAGCCATCTGACTTCAATGGTTTGCTGATAGATAATACCAAATTGTGCCTTAGATGACAGTTTAGTCATCTGACTTCAATGGTGTGCAGAGAATTTAAGACCACATAGTGCTTTAGATGACAGTTTAGGGACCTCTTCTTCTTCTTGTCGTTCGCGAATCACATGGACAAGCCGGCAGCAAACACGAAATGGGCCGTCCTCCTCAGATCCACCCGGCAGCCATGTAACTTCGT
>CM026399.1:39855745-39898882 GCA_014843695.1 Archivesica marissinica
GCATGGACAAGGGGGTGGTATTAGTCGCGTGCTTGGCAGTCCAACATCTTAAGCAGAGCACTGGGGAGGAGGTGGGGGGCATGGACAAGGGGGGTGGTATTAGTCGCGTGCTTGGCAGTCCAACATCTTAAGGAGTTTCATGTATTTCACCATTCTAACAATACAATCAGAAATCCTATTAGAATTGTTTTGAATAACTTACAGTGCAGCATTACAGACATCGGCCACAAACCGTATTAGCACCTCTCGTAAGTTGTACTTAACGAGCAGTCTGTAAATGTCTGGGATGAATCCCTGAACCTGTTTATAGCATCATTTAAGTATCTAATCAGCCGATCCACAAATAGTTCCTTAGATACAAATGTGCAAGGTAATTGACACAATTGTCTGAACAAATGCAGTTTTCTCATACCACTGTCTGCTTCTATAGGACAAATACCAAGACACACCAACGTGAGCACGTAGTAGAAGTCTTTATTGGATGTCTAATTGACACAATTGTCTGAACAAATGCAGTTTTCTCATACCACTGTCTGCTTCTATAGGACAAATACCAAGAAACACCAACGTGAGCACGTAGTAGAAGTCCTTATTGGATGTCTAATTGGCACAATTGTCTGAACAAATGCAGTTTTCTCATACCACTGTCTGCTTCTATAGGACACATACCAAGACACATCAACGTGAGCACGTAGTAGAAGTCCTTATTGGATGTCTAATTGACACAATTGTAAATCAATATGCTTATGTCGTTTTGTATTTCTATCAAAGTACCTGATTTATTTAGGCTGTTGTTTAAGTTACATTGTACAACATTATGCATGTATATTGTACGGCGTAACGATGTTATAATTATTGTGTATGTACATTTATTCTATAGTGTTAACACATTGAAGAGGGCCCTAAGGAGGATTAGTTCAAAACTAATTAGGTCACCCTCTATAAATAAAGAAATCTATCTATCTATCTCTACAATTGTCTGAACAAATGCAGTTTTCTCATACCACTGTCTGCTTCTATAGGACAAATACCATGACACCAACATGAACACATAGTAGAAGTCCTTATTGGATGTCTAATTGACACAATTGTCTGACACCAACATGAACACATAGTAGAAGTCCTTATTGGATGTCTAATTGACACAATTGTCTGAACAAATGCAGTTTTCTCATACCACTCTCTGCTTCTATAGGACAAATACCAAGACACCAACATGAACACATAGTAGAAGTCCTTATTGGATGTCGTTGTATATATTTAAAACAAAGTCTATGTGCACGCTCAATTTGCAACGGAACTGTTGTGGAGACTGAGATCCACAGTTCACAAACGTACAGCGATTCTGGTAATACAACATACTTGAATAGAGTTAATAAGGTGAGGTGACTGAGACTAGTTGGGTGTAGACCGCTATTAACCAGGCCGATGCATGTCCATCTTTGTCTAAGAACCGCCTCCCGAATTGCAGAAGTCATTTAACACAATTCATCACATATCAATCCAAAATCGATAGATAACTTTATTTCCTCCACTGCAGGGAGAGCCACTTGTAAGTAGAATCAACCGTAATTATATAGTTGCCAAAACCCCACGTATGTGGACATGTTTGGTTTAGTGTTGCATTGAAAACTACATCACAACATTTTGAAGCATTATATTCGTATCTCCATTAGAGAGAGAGTACTCATAAGAAATAGTTGAATATTAAATTAAAACCATGTCACCAGCAGCAGTTCGTGAACACAGATTCAAACCGCATAGACACATTACTAAGTCGGTGTTTTAAAGCTGTGAAATCAATTCATTGGTGAAAAGGAGATACACTGTTGGAGAAGATTTCCAGCCTTGCCTCGTCCCCTGTAACACATTAAACCATTCAGAAGTGTGTCCTCTGTACTTAATGCAGCGTGTCATATTTGCATTTATAGATACATCTGTACAAGTGACATAAAACTGTTTGAATATATTCCACTGTCAAATACTTTCAGGGGCATACCTTTGTGCCAGACAGGTCCACCCATCACCTTGCCTGTCTGTCTGCCTGCCTGTCCGCCCACCCGCCCGCCTTATATATCTCATCAATTCTATATCTATTACTTTCTCTCATGCTCGCCGTCATTCTCCGTTTCTTATTTTCACTAGTTGCTTTCTTCATTATATTATACATTTTCATATACTGTACCGTTTCTACTCCGTCATGCTATGTCATTCACAGTTTGGCGGACTTCTTGTTGCCTTTTATTTGGTTGCAATCTCGAGTGGGCTGGTGTCTCCATGGAGACATTAATCAGTGGAATAGAACCTAGTGTAACCTCAAGCGGTATTACTAGATGCTTCCCAGCTAAAATCTCCATCTGAAATTCAAAAAAATGAATGGTTTAATTAGATATTTAAACTATTTATTGGTGTTAAGTATATTTTATTAACCATTATTATACAGATTATATAATGCATATATACTACACATCAAAATTAGGGATGGCAACGGGGATTCGAATATTCGGTGCGGAAGATATTCAAATATTCGAATACTGTAATAGTATTCGGATATTCGGACGTTCGAGCGAATATTTGAGTATTCGTTGCCATCACTAATCAAAATACAGAAACAGGATTAGACTGACCGACAGAGTCTTATATAATTCTCCACCTCTGCAAAACTATATTTCGCTAAGCTTTTGACATTGTTTTTGTTTACTTGAGTTTAAAGTCGCATCAACAGCTTAGGTCAAATGACGACTCTCCAGCGACGCCGAGAATTATTTCAGACACAGACGTACACCTGGATAGAGCCACCACCATTCCACAAGGCTAGATGTATGTGGGTATATATCAAGCAACATTTACCGGTTCTAGATGTATGTGGGTATATATCAAGCAACATTCACCGGTTCTAGATGTATGTGGGTATATATCAAGCAACATGCACCGGTTCTAGATGTATGTGGGTATATATCAAGCAACATCACCGGTTCTAGATGTATGTGGGTATATATCAAGCAACATTCACCAGTACTAGATGTATGTGGGTATATATCAAGCAACATTCACCAGTACTAGATGATGTGGTATATATCAAGCAACATTACCGGTCTAGATGTATGTGGGTATATATCAAGCAACATTTACCGGTTCTAGATGTATGTGGGTATATATCAAGCAACATTTACCGGTTCTAGATGTATGTGGGTATATATCAAGCAACATTTACCGGTTCTAGATGTATGTGGGTATATATCAAGCAACATTCACCAGTACTAGATGTATGTGGGTATATATCAAGCAACATTTACCGGTTCTAGATGTATGTGGGTATATATCAAGCAACATTTACCGGTTCTAGATGTATGTGGGTATATATCAAGCAACATTTACCGGTTCTAGATGTATGTGGGTATATATAAGCAACATTCACCTAGTACTAGATGTATGTGGGTATATATCAAGCAACATTCACCGGTACTAGATGTATGTGGGTATATATCAAGCAACATTACCGGTTCTAGATGCATGTGGGTATATATCAAGCAACATTCACCGGTACTAGATGCATGTGGGTATATATCAAGCAACATTCACCAGTACTAGATGTATGTGGGTATATATCAAGCAACATTTACCGGTTCTAGATGTATGTGGGTATATATCAAGCAACATTCACCAGTTCTAGATGCATGTGGGTATATATCAAGCAACATTTACCGGTTCTAGATGTATGTGGGTATATATCAAGCAACATTCACCAGTACTAGATGTATGTGGGTATATATCAAGCAACATTCACCGGTACTAGATGTATGTGGGTATATATCAAGCAACATTTACCGGTTCTAGATGCATGTGGGTATATATCAAGCAACATTCACCGGTACTAGATGCATGTGGGTATATATCAAGCAACATTCACCGGTACTAGATGTATGTGGGTATATATCAAGCAACATTTACCGGTTCTAGATGTATGTGGTATATATCAAGCAATATTCACTAGTTCTAGATGCATGTGGGTATATATCAAGCAACATTCACCTAGTTCTAGATGCATGTGGGTATATATCAAGCAACATTCACTGGTTCTAGATGTATGTGTGTATATATCAAGCAACATTCACCGGTTCTATATGTATGTGGGTATATATCAAGCAACATTCACCTAGTTCTAGATGCATGTGGGTATATATCAAGCAACATTCACCTAGTACTAGATGCATGTGGGTATATATCAAGCAACATTCACCGGTACTAGATGCATGTGGGTATATATCAAGCAACATTCACCTAGTACTAGATGTATGTGGGTATATATCAAGCAACATGCACCGGTTCTAGATGCATGTGGGTATATATCAAGCAACATTCACCAGTACTAGATGTATGTGGGTATATATCAAGCAACATTCACCTAGTACTAGATGTATGTGGGTATATATCAAGCAACATTCACCGGTTCTAGATGTATGTGGGTATATATCAAGCAACATTCACCGGTTCTAGATGTATGTGGGTATATATCAAGCAACATTCACCGGTTCTAGATGCATGTGGGTATATATCAAGCAACATTCACCTAGTGCTAGATGTATGTGGGTATATATCAAGCAACATTCACCTAGTACTAGATGTATGTGGGTATATATCAAGCAACATTCACCGGTTCTAGATGTATGTGGGTATATATCAAGCAACATTCACCGGTTCTAGATGTATGTGGGTATATATCAAGCAACATTCACCGGTACTAGATGCATGTGGGTATATATCAAGCAACATTCACCTAGTACTAGATGTATGTGGGTATATATCAAGCAACATTCACCAGTTCTAGATGCATGTGGGTATATATCAAGCAACATTCACCGGTTCTAGATGCATGTGGGTATATATCAAGCAACATTCACCTAGTTCTAGATGTATGTGGGTATATATCAAGCAACATTCACCGGTTCTAGATGCATGTGGGTATATATCAAGCAACATTCACCAGTTCTAGATGCATGTGGGTATATATCAAGCAACATTCACCGGTTCTAGATGTATGTGGGTATATATCAAGCAACATTCACCGGTACTAGATGCATGTGGGTATATATCAAGCAACATTCACCTAGTTCTAGATGTATGTGGGTATATATCAAGCAACATTCACCAGTACTAGATGCATGTGGGTATATATCAAGCAACATTCACCGGTACTAGATGCATGTGGGTATATATCAAGCAACATTCACCTAGTACTAGATGTATGTGGGTATATATCAAGCAACATTCACCTAGTACTAGATGCATGTGGGTATATATCAAGCAACATTCACCTAGTACTAGATGTATGTGGGTATATATCAAGCAACATTCACCAGTACTAGATGCATGTGGGTATATATCAAGCAACATTCACCTAGTACTAGATGCATGTGGGTATATATCAAGCAACATTCACCGGTACTAGATGCATGTGGGTATATATCAAGCAACATTCACCTAGTACTAGATGTATGTGGGTATATATCAAGCAACATTCACTGGTTCTAGATGTATGTGGGTATATATCAAGCAACATTCACCGGTTCTATATGTATGTGGGTATATATCAAGCAACATTCACCTAGTTCTAGATGTATGTGGGTATATATCAAGCAACATTCACCGGTTCTAGATGCATGTGGGTATATATCAAGCAACATTCACCAGTTCTAGATGCATGTGGGTATATATCAAGCAACATGCACCGGTTCTAGATGTATGTGGGATATATCAAGCAACATTCACCGGTACTAGATGCATGTGGGTATATATCAAGCAACATTCACCTAGTACTAGATGTATGTGGGTATATATCAAGCAACATTCACCTAGTACTAGATGCATGTGGGTATATATCAAGCAACATTCACCGGTACTAGATGCATGTGGGTATATATCAAGCAACATTCACCTAGTACTAGATGTATGTGGGTATATATCAAGCAACATTCACCTAGTACTAGATGCATGCGGGTATATATGAAGCAACATTCACCTAGTACTAGATGTATGTGGGTATATATCAAGCAACATTCACCTAGTACTAGATGCATGTGGGTATATATCAAGCAACATTCACCAGTACTAGATGCATGTGGGTATATATTAAGCAACATTCACCTAGTACTAGATGCATGTGGGTATATATCAAGCAACATTCACCTAGTACTAGATGCATGTGGGTATATATCAAGCAACATTCACCGGTACTAGATGCATGTGGGTATATATCAAGCAACATTCACCTAGTACTAGATGTATGTGGGTATATATCAAGCAACATGCACCGGTTCTAGATGCATGTGGGTATATATCAAGCAACATTCACCTAGTACTAGATGTATGTGGGTATATATCAAGCAACATTCACCTAGTACTAGATGTATGTGGGTATATATCAAGCAACATTCACCGGTTCTAGATGTATGTGGGTATATATCAAGCAACATTCACCGGTTCTAGATGTATGTGGGTATATATCAAGCAACATGCACCGGTACTAGATGCATGTGGGTATATATCAAGCAACATTCACCTAGTGCTAGATGTATGTGGGTATATATCAAGCAACATTCACCTAGTACTAGATGTATGTGGGTATATATCAAGCAACATTCACCGGTTCTAGATGTATGTGGGTATATATCAAGCAACATTCACCGGTTCTAGATGTATGTGGGTATATATCAAGCAACATGCACCGGTACTAGATGCATGTGGGTATATATCAAGCAACATTCACCTAGTACTAGATGTATGTGGGTATATATCAAGCAACATTCACCTAGTTCTAGATGCATGTGGGTATATATCAAGCAACATTCACCGGTTCTAGATGTGTGTGGGTATATATCAAGCAACATTCACCAGTTCTATATGTATGTGGGTATATATCAAGCAACATTCACCTAGTTCTAGATGTATGTGGGCATATATCAAGCAACATTCACCGGTTCTAGATGCATGTGGGTATATATCAAGCAACATTCACCTAGTACTAGATGTATGTGGGTATATATCAAGCAACATTCACCAGTACTAGATGCATGTGGGTATATATCAAGCAACATTCACCGGTACTAGATGCATGTGGGTATATATCAAGCAACATTCACCGGTTCTAGATGTATGTGGGTATATATCAAGCAACATTCACCTAGTTCTAGATGTATGTGGGTATATATCAAGCAACATTCACCGGTACTAGATGCATGTGGGTATATATCAAGCAACATTCACCTAGTTCTAGATGTATGTGGGTATATATCAAGCAACATTCACCGGTACTAGATGCATGTGGGTATATATCAAGCAACATTCACCTAGTTCTAGATGTATGTGGGTATATATCAAGCAACATTCACCTAGTTCTAGATGTATGTGGGTATATATCAAGCAACATTCACCGGTTCTATATGTATGTGGGTATATATCAAGCAACATTCACCAGTGCTAGATGTATGTGGGTATATATTAAGCAACATTTACCTAGTGCTAGATGAATGTGGGTATATATCAAGCAACATTCACCTAGTGCTAGATGTATGTGGGTATTATCAAGCAACATTCACCCAGTACTAGATGTATGTGGGTATATATCAAGCAACATTCACCGGTACTAGATGCATGTGGGTATATATCAAGCAACATTCACCCAGTACTAGATGTATGTGGGTATATATCAAGCAACATTCACCGGTACTAGATGCATGTGGGTATATATCAAGCAACATTCACCGGTACTAGATGCATGTGGGTATATATCAAGCAACATTCACCGGTTCTAGATGTATGTGGGTATATATCAAGCAACATTCACCGGTTCTAGATGTATGTGGGTATATATCAAGCAACATTCACCGGTACTAGATGCATGTGGGTATATATCAAGCAACATTCACCGGATCTAGATGCATGTGGGTATATATCAAGCAACATTCACCGGTACTAGATGTATGTGGGTATATATCAAGCAACATTCACCGGTACTAGATGTATGTGGGTATATATCAAGCAACATTCACCCAGTCCAGACACCGTGGGTATACATGTATGTCGAACATCACTCACCCGGTTTAAACAGTGAATGTCTAATATCGAAATACTTACGACCCCATAATGAACATCACCGACACATATGTCCTGTGCACCACGCTGCTTTTCAGCTCGGCCACAGAACTGCAACATAACACCTGACATGTTACGATAGAATACTTGCACTGTACCGTAGTTATGTTAAATCCCCATTCGGTATGTTGCGTTTACAACACGGAAAAACAGTAGGGCGGAGCTACTATGAGACTGAGTGGACGGTACCATGCGCATAAAGCTGTGAATATTGGTAAAAACAGCTTGTTAATTCAGGGATCGCCGGTTCGATCCCCCGTCTGACCCTAATAAAATTCTTCCCGTCTTTCAGATGGGACATTAAACCGAGGTCTCGTGTCGGTGCTGTACACCGTGCACGTAAAAGAACCAGAGGATACTCTGGAATGGGCCTCTGTCTGTATCATTGCACTATCCTCCAACAATCTAAAATGACTAATCTCTTCAGGAGGCGTCGCTCATACTAATGCGAATTTCGAAATGCACACCTCTTGTGATAAACGACTGTTTCACGTCCACGACTACGTGTATCACCCCCCCCCCCAACGAACTGGCCCGGGTAGTATGTACGGTTATGGCAGTTTGGTATCACTATTTCAAATTGAGTAATGTCGTTTGCGTGACGTCCTACTTCATCCTGGTCACCCATTATCTCACGGGACAACTCTAGACTCATGGTTACCCATCACTACAAGGGATTAACACTTTCTATACATTCCTATCATCTCATTTAAATTATTCAAAAACGCAAAACGTCATACTAGAATGTGTTAGTTTAAATCGAAAACATGGCAGAACACAGTGTTGTAAATATCGCTTTATGGTCAAAGGGAGACAATCCATTGTTTAGTTACTCTCCCTTAGACCATACGGTGGAATTTTCCTGACTGAAATTGAAATCAGAAATATCTACTAATAAGGCATTCGCGTGTATTTGAGATGCAACATAAAGTTAAATCTAGTTGTTCTAGTATGCACATAATTGCATTTGCTGAATATGAATAAAACAAAACTACGAAAGATTGTTGCTGCCATTCGTTAATTCTTTTCATCATTTGTACTACACGAATACATGAGTTTAGCTTCACAAATTCACGATTTCAACTTCATTACTTCACAATTTCAACTCCACAATTTCAACATTCAATTAACCAAATTCATAATTAAACGTCATCTAAGTAGTTGAAATCGTACAATTTAGTATATCTCTATTGGTCATTCGTATAAACTCGTCCTAAAAAATACTTGTTATTATATACATGTAGTCCATAATGAAATACTGAAAAATATGTATGAAATACGATATATCACATATGTTCGCTGGTAGCTGGCTGTGAAGTATAATTGTCCCTGCATTTTAATGATTTTCGTATTTTCACTACGTTTTACACGAACTACTTTCTTTGCTAATGTAGTTTAAACATACATGTATGTATGTTATTCAGTTCATTCATTATATATACAGTATACAATACACAGGGTATTTGAAATGGATTGGAAAACAAGCTGAGAGCTTATGTAAATTCCTTTCCATGAGGATGTTACAATATACAGTTGTTAGCATTGAGAGCGGTTAACGAGACATGACGGGCATTGTGTCTTAAGTTCTATAGCCCCGAGTGGTCCTGGGAGCTTGCATGCGTACTTGTGCTTAGTGGGGCAATTTGTAACATGTGTTTTGCTAATGTATACATGTGACAAAACTACAAGGCGGACTAACATGGTATGTACATATAGTAAATAGAACAGTTGTTCTTATTTCATTAAGAATCTTCAATATTTACATCGCTATTGCGTTTCCTTCAGTGCGCAAATAGTCCCTGTTTGTATCGATTTGTGTGTGAACTTCCTCACTAATGATATGCAGCTGACATGCGCACTCGTATGTTCGGGCATGCGCAATGGCGGTGTTGGGCAGCGTTTCTTTGAATAATTAAATGTAAAATATAAGTAATGAATCACGCTTCGGCTTCCACACACTTTCAACACGTCCAATGTAGTTCATGCCGCGATTAAAACCATTCCTTTCATAAATACGGGATAAAAATATTACTCGTGGTTACCAATACTTTTTATTTTTTGGGGAAACATCTCGTTTATTTTCATACACACATTTTATACATTCATATCATACATGCATCAAGTATAGGCTATACATAATATGATATTACATATAGTTATGTGCGTGTTTTACGTTTATTCATCGTCGCTACCGGTTGCCCATATGAGCGCCGCCTCCTGAAGAGATTAGTCATTTTAGATTTTTGGAGGATAGTGCAATGATACAGGCAGAGGCCCATTCCAGAGTATCCTCTGGTTCTTTTACGTGCACGCTACCTCGGTTTAACGTCCCATCTGAAAGACTGTTAATTTTATTAGGGTCAGACGGGGGATCACTTTTTACTGCCCAACAACCAATTTATGATTATGACTGTCATGTCCCATTAATTTTTGGGACACACAATCCCAATGTAACCCATCCAGAATGAGAGACAAGGAAACGTGGAATTTGTTTGCCTTGTCTAAGGGCACACGCTTGTACGACTAAAGCTGGGTGCGAACACGGGGTGTTTCGCACCTGACATTTATTAAACGTAACTTGAATCGTGACCATCTTCTGTCAAAGAAAGAGCTTATCAAACGCTGGTTCGACCAAAGTTAGAATATTCTTCTCCAATATGGAATCCACAACACACCAAAATAAAGCAAATTGATCAGAGCCAACGCAATGCGGCTAGATGTGTTGCCAACAAACCCTTCAATCCACATAAACCAGACAATGTCTCTTCCATCATTTCAACTGTCCACTGTCCATCTTTACAACAACGACGCCAACGCTCTGATTTGGTTCTGCTCTACAGAGCTGGCCATGGACTTGTTGCAGTACCTGCCTCGTAGTTACCATGTCCTGCACTCATTCGTTCAACTAGTCATAGTAACGAGATGAAGTTTATACAACCTCATTGCCATCTGAATGTCTACCGGTACTCGTTTTTTCCAAATAATTATTTCATTGTGGAACACGTTGTCCAACAGTGTTGTGATTGCCCCGAGCATGGACATATTTTCGAGTCAGTTGTCCAGTCGCTCACTGCATTTTGGGCCTAGTGATGAATCATATATACACAATAATTATAGTGTAAATACAAATTTGCGTGTGGTATTTTTATCGTTTGCGTTGGATTCACTCTACACTCGGCCGCGCACAGTCTTTTAATCCTCTGCAGTAGATGTCGTTAGTGGCGTTGAGGAGTATTTCGTTGAAGCATACGAGCTTCCACTATTCACATCACGAATTCCATAAATGCGCAATGTTAGTTCACAACTAGCCACAACAGTGTAAGGAACCATACTGACTTGGTATGGTAGATGAAACTACTTGTATTGAAGTTGGGTTATGCAAACCGTCTCCATGGCCTAGTGAACGGTCAACTTGAAGTCCTGTACAACCAACCCATTCTGTCATAGTGAACGGTCTACTTGAAGTCCTGTACAACCAACCAGTTCTGTCATAGTGAACGGTCTACTTGAAGTCTTGTACAACCAACCCGTTCTGTCATAGTGAACGGTCTACTTGAAGTCCTGTACAACCAACCCGTTCTGTCATAGTGAACGGTCTACTTGAAGTCTGTACAACCAACCAGTTCTGTCATAGTGAACGGTCTACTTGAAGTCCTGTACAACCAACCCGTTCTGTCATAGTGAACGGTCTACTTGAAGTCTGTACAACCAACCCGTTCTGTCATAGTGAACGGTCTACTTGAAGTCTGTACAACCAACCAGTTCTGTCATAGTGAACGGTCTACTTGAAGTCTGTACAACCAACCAGTTCTGTCATAGTGAACGGTCTACTTGAAGTCTGTACAACCAACCCGTTCTGTCATAGTGAACGGTCTACTTGAAGTCCTGTACAACCAACCAGTTCTGTCATAGTGAACGGTCAACTTGAAGTCCTGTACAACCTACCCATTCTGTCATCATGAACGGTCTACTTGAAGTCCTGTACAACCAACCAGTTCTGTCATAGTGAACGGTCAACTTGAAGTCTTGTACAACCAACCCGTTCTGTCATCATGAACGGTCTACTTGAAGTCCTGTACAGCCTACCCATTCTGTCATCATGAACGGTCTACTTGAAGTCTGTACAACCAACCAGTTCTGTCATAGTGAACGGTCTACTTGAAGTCCTGTACAACCTACCCATTCTGTCATCATGAACGGTCTACTTGAAGTCTGTACAACCAACCAGTTCTGTCATAGTGAACGGTCTACTTGAAGTCTGTACAACCAACCAGTTCTGTCATAGTGAACGGTCTACTTGAAGTCTGTACAACCAACCCGTTCTGTCATAGTGAACGGTCTACTTGAAGTCCTGTACAACCAACCAGTTCTGTCATAGTGAACGGTCAACTTGAAGTCCTGTACAACCAACCAGTTCTGTCATAGTGAACGGTCTACTTGAAGTCCTGTACAACCAACCCGTTCTGTCATCATGAACGGTCTACTTGAAGTCTGTACAACCAACCCGTTCTGTCATAGTGAACGGTCTACTTGAAGTCCTGTACAACCAACCCATTCTGTCATCATGAACGGTCTACTTGAAGTCTGTACAACCAACCAGTTCTGTCATAGTGAACGGTCTACTTGAAGTCTGTACAACCAACCCGTTCTGTCATAGTGAACGGTCTACTTGAAGTCTTGTACAACCAACCCTTTCTGTCATAGTGAACGGTCTACTTTTAACAACTTATATTAATCACTCTCGTTGGCGCGGATGTATATGTGGTCATTAGTGTGGGAGGAAACCGGAGTACCCGGAGAAAACCCACCTGTCCGATCTGGCGACAACAGTACATCTCACATACTTCCCGGTCCGAAGATCGAACCCGGTTACATTGGTTAGAAGCAAGCGCGCTAACCACTGCGCTAATCGGACAGCCAAATAAAAAATTATATAACACGGATGTCAGGGGAGGTAACTAGAGTGAGGCTAAATAAAACACAACTATAACATATACTCATTAAAATGCATTTTAATTCCTGACTAGATATATTATATATTTATCCATGTATTATTGCATCGTTTATACCCTGGGTTAATAATATTATGTTTTATTTCGGGTTTTACGCCTGCATCAGCACCATTTCGGGCTATATCGCCGGCGGGCAGTTTACCTAACAACACCTTTCCTGGGCAGGCTCCAGCGGTTAACCAGTACTTGGGTGCATCAACCTCTGTAAGAAACTGCCAACTTTTTCATATAAATGAGACACGGCCTGAGTGTGGCTCGAACCCGTGACAATCAGTGATGATAGGTTACAGTGGTATACAAGTCAGCAAACGTAACTACTCAACCATAGATGCGGACTTGGGTTAATTATACAAGCAATAAGTTTAGCACATTTCAGTTTTCAGGAACATTTACACCACAACCACCACCACCACCACCAATAGCAACAACAAAGTATATTTAGAAAGTCAACATGCCTTATGCAATCAGAAAATACACAAAGATATTGTGAGATAATCCCTTAAACCGCAACTCACTAAACTGGAATTCCCCAAACACATTTAGTTTTTTTGTAACAAGAGGGCCATGTATTGCTCACCCGACTCTATTTTTACCCCGGGTTATCATTTCAACACCTTTGAAAGAGCTTGTACATCGATCATTCCTACCATTGCTGCTAAAATCCGACCGGTGGTCCTTGAGTAGATGTTTAAACAATTTGTCTTTATTTTTAGTCGCCTCCATTTTTAACAAATTTGAAAAGGCTACACCCAAGGACTATAACTGTGAAATTTGGCTACGATTGATTTTGGTGAAGAAGAATTAATAAAAGAACGACCTGTTTTCTAATCCAGACATAGGTAAAGCCATGACTATCTAATATGTGTTTCACACGTGTGAACCAGTTTATATATCCGCGTTCGCCATCTGACAATGCACTTTGAGCTACACTTTTAACAATTATATTATTGGTTGACACAATCTTTACGTTTATTTATCGTCGCTACCGGTTGCCCATATGAGCGACGCCTCCTGAAGAGATTAGTCATTTTAGATTTTTGGAGGATAATGATACAGACAGAGACCCATTCCAGAGTCTCCTCTGGTTCTTTTACATGCACGGTGTACAACACCGACACAAGACCGTGGTTTAAAGTCCCCTCTGAAAGACTGTTAATTTTATTAGGGTCAGACGGGGGATCGATCCTGCGATCCCTGCATTACCAGTCCAGCGTGTTACCACTGGACTACATATCCGTCTGTGAGTAATCATTTGTACATGTTTGTTTATATACTAAAGGCACCTTTCCAAGTAACTGCTGCGTTACTTGTAGATTGCTTAACCCCTAATACCCTCTTACAAAACTTTAAGTGTAATCTTTCCACATTGGCAGCTTTGCCAAAACCGGTTATTTGGCAACCATTGTACAGCGTGCATGCCACAAACGAGTCAAATAATTGTAATGCTACATCAGGTTTAGTATTGTACCGACTTAAGATTTGCCTTTAACCCATTCAACACAAAGTAACTGACGTGGACTGGTGCACCCATTCAACACAAAGTAACTGACGTGGACTGGTGCACCCATTCAACACAAAGTAACTGACATGGACTGGTGCACCCAATCAACACAAAGTAACTGACGTGGACTGGTGCACCCATTCAACACAAAGTAACTGACGTGGACTGGTGCACCCATTCAACACAAAGTAACTGACATGGACTGGTGCACCCATTCAACACAAAGTAACTGATGTGGACTGGTGCACCCATTCAACACAAAGTAACTGACATGGACTGGTGCACCCAATCAACACAAAGTAACTGACGTGGACTGGTGCACCCATTCAACACAAAGTAACTGACGTGGACTGGTGCACCCATTCAACACAAAGTAACTGATGTGGACTGGTGCACCCATTCAACACAAAGTAACTGACGTGGACTGGTGCATCCATTCAACACAAAGTAACTGACGTGGACTGGTGCACCCATTCAACACAAAGTAACTGATGTGGACTCGTGCACCCATTCAACACAAAGTAACTGACATGGACTGGTGCACCCATTCAACACAAAGTAACTGACATGGACTGGTGCACCCATTCAACACGAAGTAACTGACGTGGACTGGTGCACCTATTCAACACAAAGTAACTGACGTAGACTTGTGCACCCATTTAACACAAAGTAACTGACATGGACTGGTGCACCCATTCAACACAAAGTAACTGACGTGGACTGGTGCACCCATTCAACACAAAGTAACTGACGTGGACTGGTGCACCCATTCAACACAAAGTAACTGACGTGGACTGGTGCACCCATTCAACACAAAGTAACTGACGTGAACTGGTGCACCCATTCAACACAAAGTAACTGACGTGGACTGGTGCACCCATTCAACACAAAGTAATTGACGTGGACTGGTGCACCCATTCAACACAAAGTAACTGACGTGGACTGGTGCATCATATGTTCAGACCAATAAATTAATAAGAAAATTACATTCGGACCAGTTCATTTATAAAAATGGGTAATTTTTGTCTAAAAATAGTAATATTACTGGAAAAAAGTGCAGATCCTGATGAGACAGCTCGTTACGAGTCATCTCATCTGGATCTACACATTTTGTAAGCTTATTGAGAGGCCTGTGGTGTTGAAAGAGTTAAAGGAAAATAAAAGCGGTAATACGTATATATACAATGTACAACATAGGGTAGTATATCGTATATACATATTGATACACCATAATTACCAAGTGTTGCGTTAATATATTCATTGTATGTCCAGTAATACCAAGTGGTGGTATTATAATAAAGTGATAAGTTCAGTGTATTTAAAGTGTTAATTAATCTCCAGTGTTAGTGGGTGTGATATCGTGTGTGTTATAGTTCCACTGTGTGTTCGCTACCAATGTGGGTAAAAGCTACCAATGTGGGTAAAAGCTACCAATGTGGGTAAAAGCTACCAATGTGGGTAAAAGCTACCAATGTGGGTAAAAGCTACCAATGTGGGTAAAAGCTACCACTGTGGGTAAAAGCTACCAATGTGGGTAAAAGCTACCAATGTGGGTAAAAGCTACCAATGTGGGTAAAAGCTACCAATGTGGGTAAAAGCTACCAATGTGGGTAAAAGCTACCAATATTGGTAAATTGTTCAAACATATGTGTACATGCATCTCAGAAAGTGTCATGCTAGTGACCCAGATGGGTAAACAATAAATCAATACCAATATTGGCAACGGTCGAGTGGGTTCTAGATCAACCAAAGTGTGAAGATAAGGGTTACTGTTAACTAGTGAAGTCATGTTCGTGTTTCAATCGCGGTGATATGGTGATACAAAGTATACCTTGTGTGCTAACTACCAATATCGGTAAATGCTATAATCGGTGTGCTCGCTACCAATATCGGTGTATGGTAAAATCTGCGTACCGCGTCCCTCATAGTGTAGTATATTAAGCTACCAATAACGGTAAATGCTATAATTGGTGAGCTCGCTACCAATATCGGTGTATGGTAAAATCTGCGTACCGCGTCCCTCATAGTGTAGTATATTAAGCTACCAATATCGGTAAGCGATAAATCTATACCAATCCTGGTAACTGATAAAATCTGACTATGTTTAGTACTATTATCGGCCGTATGTGTTATTTACAGTGCTAAGAACTTCAATATAATTATTATCTAAGGTACATGTGTTTTAAAGGAAACAATAAGGTATACGTGTTTAGTGACTTAGGCATATTGGGCGATGGATAAATTTATGGTACAACGTAACCCTACGACAGTGACCAGTGGTTTAATATCCGCGAGTGTTAATTAATATCGGTGTTTTACTACTAGTCCGTGAGTGTTAATTAATATCGGTGTTTTACTACTAGTATACATCTGCGAGTGTTAATTAATATCGGTGTTTTACTACTAGTCTGCGAGGGTTAATTAATATCGGTGTTTTACTACTAGTCTGCGAGTGTTAATTAATATCGGTGTTTTACTACTAGTCTGCGAGGGTTAATTAATATCAGTGTTTTACTACTAGTCTGCGAGGGTTAATTAATATCGGTGTTTTACTACTAGTCTGCGAGGGTTAATTAATATCGGTGTTTTACTACTAGTCTGCGAGTGTTAATTAATATCGGTGTTTTACTACTAGTCTGCGAGTGTTAATTAATATCGGTGTTTTACTACTAGTCTGCGAGGGTTAATTAATATCAGTGTTTTACTACTAGTCTGCGAGGGTTAATTAATATCGGTGTTTTACTACTAGTCTGCGAGGGTTAATTAATATCGGTGTTTTACTACTAGTCTGCGAGTGTTAATTAATATCGGTGTTTTACTACTAGTCTGCGAGTGTTAATTAATATCGGTGTTTTACTACTAGTCTGCGAGGGTTAATTAATATCAGTGTTTTACTACTAGTCTGCGAGGGTTAATTAATATCGGTGTTTTACTACTAGTCTGCGAGTGTTAATTAATATCGGTGTTTTACTACTAGTCTGCGAGTGTTAATTAATACCGGTGTTTTACTACTAGTCTGCGAGTGTTAATTAATATCGGTGTTTTACTACTAGTCTGCGAGTGTTAATTAATATCAGTGTTTTACTACTAGTATACATCTGCGAGTGTTAATTAATATCGGTGTTTTACTACTAGTCTGTGAGGGTTAATTAATATCGATGTTTTACTACTAGTCTGCGAGTGTTAATTAATATCGGTGTTTTACTACTAGTCTGCGAGTGTTAATTAATATCGGTGTTTTACTACTAGTCTGCAAGTGTTAATTAATATCGGTGTTTTACTACTAGTCTGCGAGTGTTAATTAATATCGGTGTTTTACTACTAGTCTGCGAGTGTTAATTAATATCGGTGTTTTACTACTAGTCTGCAAGTGTTAATTAATATCGGTGTTTTACTACTAGTCTGCGAGTGTTAATTAATATCGGTGTTTTACTACTAGTCTGCGAGTGTTAATTAATATCGGTGTTTTACTACTAGTCTGCAAGTGTTAATTAATATCGGTGTTTTACTACTAGTCTGCGAGTGTTAATTAATATCGGTGTTTTACTACTAGTCTGCGAGTGTTAATTAATATCGGTGTTTTACTACTAGTCTGCAAGTGTTAATTAATATCGGTGTTTTACTACTAGTCTGCGAGTGTTAATTAATATCGGTGTTTTACTACTAGTCTGCGAGTGTTAATTAATATCAGTGTTTTACTACTAGTATACATCTGTGAGTGTTAATTATATAAACTGGTACCCATGAGTGTACAATAAGAATCAGTGTTACTGAGTGCATTGCAGATGTACGTTTATTCATTGTCAACCCGTGCAGAAGGATGTGACTTTCAGACATTAATTCCTATACTCAGGTCAAGAACAAGACAGTAATTAAATTACTATATGTAACTTGATTATATATATTGACTGAGTATTAATATTTTGAACAACTTGATTGCTAAAATGTGTTAATAAAGTTATAACTATTGTTCATATCGCCTCCGTTATTTATAGCGTTTCTGCCCTATTACCTCCCTCAAATATTGACCAAAAGCAGAGACCAGGCGAACCCATGTTGCACCCCTTTTAGAGTAAACAGGCCAACGCTCTAGGAAGGGGAGAGCGACAGTACTAATAACTTTGTTCATTTTGGCATACAGGGTGTTTCATAAGAATTACAGCATTACAATTTGTTACAATTTGGGCACTCTTGAGATACAAACACATTCTACCGTATATACCATTGTACCCGACACAGTCGCATAGTGACTCTGCTAGCGGTGAAAGTAACGGTAAAATATGCCATGGAATTTCACAAATACACAATTCTAATGATATTTCATGACATATTTCCAGTTGTCAGCAAGAAAAAAAAAAAACATGTAATGAATTGTCGTCTGCTACCCATTTATTTGATCTATTTATAGCCTTTATTTTACGCAGCATGCAAAGAGTTAAGTAGATCACAATTCATGCATGTAGAATAATTAAACACAACCATTAATTGGGTACTTCAGATTGTTGGTGTCCACAACATTCCCTGTTCTCCTTCCAAACAAAAGTATCATCTTCATAAATCTCCTGAAAATGAAATAAATTAATATTGATTTTTTGTTTTCTTTTTGGGGTTTAAAGTTACACCAACTGCTTAGGTCATATGGCAACTCTCCAGCTATTATTGGTAGAGGAAGACCCCGGATGCCACTTCAAGCAGTATTTTAGCTGCCAGTCCATCACAATGTGTAGCACTAGTGACTAGAGTATTGCGTGTGATTATTCCGTCACAATCTGTCAGTGGAAGTCGTGATAGTGCAGTGGCAGTGCGATTGCTTCAGGTGCGAAAGGCCCCCGAGTTCGAGCCCCGCTAGAGCCGTTACGATTGTGCCCTTAGGCAAGGCATTTAAATTCCACTGCCTCTTCTCTCTCTCTCGTGGCGATGGATTCCATCAGGAATGAGGTCTCGAGAGTGATTAATATAAGTTTCCTTATAAGACCTTGTTTCGCAATAGAGTTAAAATAAATTTGTATAAACTAATCTGTCAATGTGGAACACTAGTGATTTGGAGCATTGTGTGTGAATATCCGTCACAATCTGACAAAGGGGAACACTAGTGACTTGGAGCATTGTGTGTGAATATCCGTCACAATCTGTCAATATGGAACACTAGTGATTTGGGAGCATTGTGTGTGAATATCTGTCATACATACAGCAGCGAGGGGCAAGTGATTTGAAGTGAGTGACCTTAATGAAGTGCAAAGTGTGCCAAAATATCTCCAGAATCTCAAATTACCTTTTTCCAGATAGGCACTGTAGCTTTAAGTGTGTCAATTCCATACTCTATTGCCGCTAACGACTCCTTCCTGTGCGGCGAGGAGACGACAATGGCAACACTAATCTCAGTTATGGGTACTTCACTGTAACGAAATAACATTCCATCAATTCTGTACTTCACTGTAACGAAATAACATTCCATCAATTCTGTACTTCACTGCAACGAAATAACATTCCATCAATTCTGTACTTCACTGTAACGAAATAACATTCCATCAATTATGTGCCTCACATGTGGGTAAAGACAGCGGATATCTTGATTAATAAGGGAGATATACGGTAAAATAGGTCCGAAATGGTGGCCATCTTGAATTCAAGATGGCCGCCACAAAGTTGTCGTGAAAATTTGGTACCAGCAATTTCTTTATTTCATATGCTACTTAGAGCAATTTAAGCCTAGTTGCCAAGAATCAGGCAAAACGGTCCAGCCCGAGTACTACCGTATTGTGTTTTTTAATGTCGCATCAACAGCTTAGGACATACGGCGACATTACAAGCAATTATTGCTGGAGGAAGACCCCTGTGTTCCGCTCCGATCAGTATTTCTGGCACGGACAGCTTAGGACATACGGCGACACTACAAGCAATTATTGCTGGAGGAAGACCCCTGTGTTCCGCTCCGATCAGTATTTCTGGCACGGACAACTTAGGACATACGGCGACACTACAAGCAATTATTGCTGGAGGAAGACCCCTGTGTTCCGCTCTGATCAGTATTTCAGGCACGGACAGCTTAGGACATATGGTGACACTACAAGCAATTATTGCTGGAGGAAGACCCCTGTGTTCCGCTCCGATCAGTATTTCTGGCACGGAAAGCTTAGGACATACGGCGACACTACAAGCAATTATTGCTGGAGGAAGACCCCTGTGTTCCGCTCCGATCAGTATTTCAGGTATGGACAAGAACCCAGGTAAAACCAACAACCTTCCGCAAACCAGCTGGATAGCTTCCTCGCATGGTAAGAATTTGACACCACCAGTGGGGTTTGAACCCTACAGTAGTGATTTGAAGTCAATAGTAAAATTAAAATTTAATTCAAACTTTATGTACCCAATTCGGTGGACAATAGCAATGTTTTCTACATTCCATTTAGACCGGATGTCGGCGCAGATTTTCTGTATCTGTTTAATGGCCATCAGATCGTAGGCTTCATACTCCAACCGTTTCACTTTCTTCCCATTAAAATTGTCCCTCGTTGTACCTGTCAATGAATGGGAAAGGTAACGTATTAGTTTACAGTGTTGCTTCTGGCATTTGCAAAAATGGGGTTCTGCAGCGCATTCACTTTTAAAAAAACGGGGCCCTCCTAGCATGCTCACTTCTCATCAATGCAAACCTGGTTCGATCTTCGGACCGGGAAGTTTGTGAGATGGTAAGGTGGTCGCCAGATCGGACAGGTGGGTTTTCTCCGGGTACTCCGGTTTCCTCCCATCCGATTTACCACATTTACGCTCTCATCTGTTCCAACAAGAGTGATTAATATAAGTTGTTAAAGTTTGTTTCGCAATCGTTGTAAAATAAATAAAGTTTAAACTTTTCTAAACTTCAAACATCCAAACATCCTGATGACGTGAAAGCATTGTATCACATAGATTACAAGATTACATCACATTCCCCTCCATGTCTGCACCATTTTAGTTTAACCCTTTCAACACCAAGTAACTGACATGGACTGGTCCATGATATTCTTAGACCAATAAATGAATAAGAAAATTACATTCGGACCAGTTCATTTAACAAGATGGGTAATTTTGTCTAAAATTAGTAATACTACTTGCAAAAAGTGCAGATCCTGATGAGACGGCTCGTCACGAGCCGGCTCATCTGGATCTACACTTTTTGTAAGCCTATAAATAGAGGTCTGTGGTGTTGAAAGGGTTAAACATTATTGATTTCAGTATTTGTACATGTAATCAAGAAATGAACATTTTACATATAATTAACAGCAGTAGACTGAAAGGGATTAGAATGAAAGAAAACGTATATAGTTCTTCTCCCTATCAATGGATTGATATACAATAGGCAGGAGAATAATATATATATATACATATATATAACAATGAAAATATGTGAAATCTATTCTAGGTATATGCTACAGAATTTCAGAACTTATTGTATTAGTGAGTCAATAGTTTTATAGACCATTTTGTCTTATATGTTCATACTTAGCACGTCCAACTTCCATCGATTCATCATACCGGTAGTCAATATACAGTGAAACCTGTACCTTAAGTAGCCTGTTTTCAGATTCCTAATATGTTCTTTTCTTATACACATTTCGTTTTGGCTTGATTGCGAAACAAGTTCTTACAGGCTGTCCGATTAGCGCAGTGGTTAGCACGCTCGCTTCTCACCAATGCGACCCGGGTTCGATCCTCGGACCGGGAAGTGTGTGAGATGGTACAGTGGTCGCCAGATCGGACAGGTGGGTTTTCCCCGGGTACCTCTCACACAAATGACCACATTACGCTTTCATCCGCGCCAAAGAGAGTGATTAATATAAGGTGATAAAGCTTTCTTCACAATCGTTGTAAAATAAATAAAGTTTTTAAAGTTCGTACAGCATTAGTACAAGTGCTTTCCAGATGCCAGATGGAATCCATCGCCTCGAGGGAGAGCGAAGAGGTAATGTTACCATACATTGTATAGTCATATGTTTCTGCAACAACATACATGTACAGTCTGCATCCGGTATGTCTGTCCAATTCCGTCGGACCGAACATTATACTTCGACATAACCCAAGTTTGACATAACGCATGTTGACCATATTTCCAAAGATGATGTTTTTCGTACTAGTAGATCGCTGCCTTATCCACTGTACATACATGTGTCCCATAAATCAATTTCCATGTTGTCATTGTTATTATTTATAATCATATTTTATTGCAAATCAATAGTACATATGGCATACATATACAATATTTATTTATATTTCGGGTTTTACGCCTGCATCAGCACCATTTCGGGCTATATCGCCGGCGGGCAGTTTACCTAACAACAACTTTCCTGGGCAGGCTCCAGCGGTTAACCAGTACTTGGGTGCACCAACCTCTGTAAGAAACTGCCAACTTTTTCATATAAATGAGACACGGCCTGAGCGGACCTCGAACCCGTGACCATCAGTGATGATAGGTTACAGCGGTATACAAGTCAGTGACCGTAACCACTCGACCACGGAGGCGCAGAACAGCACATATATGTAAATAACATTTATATACGAAATTGAGATAAAATATTGCTGATAACATAACAGTACCGTAGTAATAAACTGATTCTTAACAGTGTGCTGAAATGTGTGTAAAATCCATACCCAGGAATACAGTGCAATAAAACAGAGGAAATCTTAACAGTGTCCTGAAATGTGTGTAAAATCCATACCCAGGAATACAGAGCAATAAAACAGAGGAAATCTTAACAGTGTCCTGAAATGTGTGTACAATTAATACCCAGGAATACAGAGCAATAAAACAGAGGAAATCTTAACAGTGTCCTGAAATGTGTGTACAATTAATACCCAGGAATACAGAGCAATAAAACAGAGGAAATCTTAACAGTGTCCTGAAATGTGTGTACAATTAATACCCAGGAATACAGTGCAATAAAACAGAGGAAATCTTAACAGTGTCCTGAAATGTGTGTACAATTAATACCCAGGAATACAGTGCAATAAAACAGAGGAAATCTTAACAGTGTCCTGAAATGTGTGTACAATTAATACCCAGGAATACAGTGCAATAAAACAGAGGAAATCTTAACAGTGTCCTGAAATGTGTGTACAATTAATACCCAGGAATACAGTGCAATAAAACAGAGGAAATCTTAACAGTGTCCTGAAATGTGTGTACAATTAATACCAAGGAATACAGTGCAATAAAACAGAGAAAATCTTAACAGTGTCCTGAAATGTGTGTACAATTAATACCCAGGAATACAGTGCAATAAAACAGAGGAAATCTTAACAGTGTCCTGAAATGTGTGTACAATTAATACCCAGGAATACAGTGCAATAAAACAGAGGAAATCTTAACAGTGTCCTGAAATGTGTGTACAATTAATACCCAGGAATACAGAGCAATAAAACAGAGGAAATCTTAACAGTGTCCTGAAATGTGTGTACAATTAATACCCAGGAATACAGTGCAATAAAACAGAGGAAATCTTAACAGTGTCCTGAAATGTGTGTACAATTAATACCCAGGAATACAGTGCAATAAAACAGAGGAAATCTTAACAGTGTCCTGAAATGTGTGTACAATTAATACCCAGGAATACAGAGCAATAAAACAGAGGAAATCTTAACAGTGTCCTGAAATGTGTGTACAATTAATACCCAGGAATACAGTGCAATAAAACAGAGGAAATCTTAACAGTGTCCTGAAATGTGTGTACAATTAATACCCAGGAATACAGTGCAATAAAACAGAGGAAATCTTAACAGTGTCCTGAAATGTGTGTACAATTAATACCCAGGAATACAGTGCAATAAAACAGAGGAAATCTTAACAGTGTCCTGAAATGTGTGTACAATTAATACCCAGGAATACAGTGCAATAAAACAGAGGAAATCTTAACAGTGTCCTGAAATGTGTGTACAATTAATACCAAGGAATACAGAGCAATAAAACAGGGGAAATCTTAACAGTGTTCTGAAATGTGTGTAAAATTCATACCCAGGAATATGGAGATTGCACCTGAAGTAGGGGAGGCCACTCTCTCTGTTAGTCTCTCTACATGTATCACACCCTCAGTTATCTCAATGATGTCCATCTGAAAAAAATCCTGAAAGAAAACACATAAACTTGTGCATTCCTCGATATAACTTCACAAACAATTGTTTAAATTTTATTTATTGTACAACGATTGCAAAGCAAGTTTTCACAACTTATATTAATCATTCTCGTTGGCGCGGATGAAAGCGTAAATGTAGTCATTCGTGTGAGAGGAAACCGAAGTACCCGGAGAAAACCCACATATCTGATCTGCGACAACCGTACCATCTCACATACTTCCCGGTCTGAGGATCGAACCTGGGTTGCATTGGTGAGAAGCGAGCACACTAACCACTGCGCTACTCGGACATCACAAACAATCAAGCAAACAGTCATAATAATAGAACCACAGGGGCTAGAAACTTTATCCATAAGGCACCAAAAGCCTCGTACCTCTATCCTTGGACCACCTCTTTAATATAAAAATAAAAGTCTTATACCTCTATCCTAGATTCACCCATCTATACAAAAAAAGATGTTGTCCTAGGATAGACGTACAAGGTTGTTGGTGCCTTATGGATACATTTCAAGCTCCTGCGGTCAATCTGCAATGATGTCAAAACATATTACACGTCGTTTTTGATAATAACTCAACATTATATGACTTACATTTAGTAAAAACAATGGATTGTACATGTATATAAAAGTAAAGTAAAGCACTTGTTTATTATAGCGTCACCCCTATTGAAAGGGAGCCAGTCACTTCTGACTTATGAGACACCTCTAAGCTATGAACATTAGATATCAGTTACAGTACTTCAGGTGCGAAAGGTCCGGAGTTCGAGCTCCGCTGGAGCCGTTACGATTGTGCCCATAGGCAAGGCATTTAAATTCTACATTGCCTCTTCTCTCTATCTCGTGGCGATGGATTCCATCAGGAATGAGGTCTCGTGAGTGATTAATATATAAGTTGTAAGAACTTGTTTCGCAATCGAGCTAAAATAAATTTGTATAAACTAGTACTTTACTTCCCGAATCCTATCCTTTCCGGTCAGGCGCAAAGCTAACCGTTATTTAACTAGCGGGTGGCGCACAAACCAGAAATATCAGAATAAACCCCTAACAAGCTAGGACCCTTGAATCTCCCGATCCTCAGCCACTAGGCCATGGAGATGGTGGTACATTGTACACAACAAGAACCTATGAGATAAAATATACTTAGACTTGGATTTGAAGCCATGACTGCAGAAAAATGACTGATACGCCCGAATTAAAGAATCAAGTGTGTCGGGTACAAATTTTATGATTACGCAAATATATAGATTTTCTCCAGAATGACACCTGAGTTGTATTTTTATCCGAAAATATTAATTACACATAGTCACTGGTTGAAGGATCTGAGGTTACCTGTACGACAATTATCCTCCACTTATCGGTGGTATAACTGCCACAGTATTGCCTGGTTGAAGGTTCGTAGTTTACCTGTACGGCAATTATCCTCCACTTATCGGTGGTATAACTGCCACAGTATCTCCTGGTTGAAGGTTCGTAGTTTACCTGTACGACAATTATCCTCCACTTATCGGTGGTATAACTGCCACAGTATCTCCCGGTTGAAGGTTCGTAGTTTACCTGTACAATTATCCTCCACTTATCGGTGGTATAACTGCCACAGTATCGCCCGGTTGAAGGTTCATAGTTTACCTGTACGGCAATTATCCTCCACTTATCGGTGGTATAACTGCCACAGTATTGCCTGGTTGAAGGTTCGTAGTAGTTTACCTGTACAATTATCCTCCACTTATCGGTGGTATAACTGCCACAGTGTCGCCCGGTTGAAGGTTCATAGTCTACCTGTACCACAATTATCCTCCACTTATCGGTGGTATAACTGCCACAGTATCTCCCGGTTGAAGGTTCGTAGTTTACCTGTACAATTATCCTCCACTTATCGGTGGTATAACTGCCACAGTATTGCCTGGTTGAAGGTTCGTAGTTTACCTGTACAATTATCCTCCACTTATCGGTGGTATAACTGCCACAGTGTCACCCGGTTGAAGGTTCATAGTTTACCTGTACGACAATTATCCTCCACTTATCGGTGGTATAACTGCCACAGTGTCGCCCGGTTGAAGGTTCGTAGTTTACCTGTAAGACAATTATCCTCCACTTATCGGTGGTATAACTGCCACAGTATCTCCCGGTTCAAGTGTCAGCTGTATAGTGTCGTCTATTGACACATAGTCTTCATTCAGAGACAGGACTATGCTCTCTCTAAGAATCTGTAAACTGAAAGAAGTCAACAATTTGTGACTTAACCCAAATTGGTTAATACAAATTAATTTTAGCTTGATTGTGAAACAAGTTCTTACAACTTATATTAATCACTCTCGAGACCTCATTCCTGATGGAATCCATCGCCACGAGGGAGCGAGAAGAGGCAACGTGGCAATTAAATGCCTTACCTAAGGGCACAATTGAACTCCGGGCCTTTCATACCTGAAGCGAACGCGCTACCACTGCGTTATCACGACTCCCACAACCTATTAATCAACAACAGGGGTGGAAGAGACCAATAACTCAATTTGTTTCGAAGCTGCTGGAAAGCAATAGGCAGGCTGTACTATATACTTAATTATCAAAGCAATAGGCAGGCTGTACTATATACTTAATAATGAAAGCAATAGGCAGGCTGTACTATATACTTAATAATGAAAGCAATAGGCAGGCTGTACTATACACTTAATAATGAAAGCAATAGGCAGGCTGTACTATATACTTAATAATGAAAGCAATAGGCAGGCTGTACTATACACTTAATAATGAAAGCAATAGGCAGGCTGTACTATTATATACACTTAATAATAAAGCAATAGGCAGGCTGTACTATATACTTAATTATCAAAGCAATAGGCAGGCTGTACTATATACTTAATTATCAAAGCAATAGGCAGGCTGTACTATATACTTAATAATGAAAGCAATAGGCAGGCTGTACTATACACTTAATAATGAAAGCAATAGGCAGGCTGTACTATTATATACACTTAATAATCAAAGCAATAGGCAGGCTGTACTATACACTTAATAATCAAAGCAATAGGCAGGCTGTACTATATACTTAATAATCAAAAGTTTAAACTATTGTGAAGCAAGTTTTAGCAACTTTAATTATATTAATCATTCTCGTTGGAAAGCGTAAATGTGGTCATTTGTGTGGGAGGAAACCGGAGTACCCGGAGAAAACCCACGTGTCCGATCTGGCAACCACCGTACCATCTCACATACTTTCCGGTCCGAGGATCGAACCCGGGTTGCATTGGTGAGAAGCGAGTGCACTTATCGGACAGCCTTATCGGACAGCCAAATAATCTTAATAATCACTATCTATGGGCAGAGATAACGGTGTGGAATGACCGCTATATGTGGAAGGCTATAACGATATTGTATGGTGGCGATGTGGAGTAAAGGGTTAAATGGTGTAACCACTACTGGATACCTCAAGAGCCCACAAGAGCGACATTCCTTTAACCCATTCAACACCAAGTAACTGACATGGACTGGTCCATGATATTCTTAGACCAATAAATAAAAAAAAACAAACCACAAAAAAGTCTAAAATAGTAATATTACAGGCAAAAAGTGCCGATCTTGTCATGAGCCAGCTCATCTGGATCTACACTTTTTGCAAGCCTACTAAGAGGTATGTGGTGTTGAAAGGGTTAAGAGATAATCATTTTAGGTTTTAGTGAATATTCGGAAATTCATTAAAATATTGGTGTGAACAATTCAATCAGTCCACATTAGGTTTAAAATCGTACAGCTTAGGTCATAGACATGTCATCTCTCCAGATATTATTGATGGAGGAAGACCCAGGGTGCCCCTCCGAGAAATTTCAGGTACGGACGGCCACATGGGTAGAACCACCGATATTCTGCAATACTGACGGGCACATGGTTAGAACCACCGACCTTCTGCAGTACAAACAGGATCAGTAGAACCACCGACCTTCTGCAGTACAAACAGGCACATCGGTAGAACCACCAACCTTCCGCTAAAAACAGGCACAATCGGTAGAACCACCGACCTTCTGCAGTACAAACAGGCACATGGGTAGAACCACCGACCTTCTGCAGTACAAACAGGCACATCGGTAGAACCACCGACCTTCCGCAGTACAAACAGGCACATCGGTAGAACCACCGACCTTCTGCAGTACAAACAGGCACATGGGTAGAACCACCGACCTTCTGCAGTACAAACAGGCACATGGGTAGAACCACCGACCTTCTGCAGTACAAACAGGCACATGGGTAGAACCACCGACCTTCTGCAGTACAAACAGGCACATGGGTAGAACCACCGACCTTCCGACGCCCAGTGGGATTTGAACCAGCAGCAGTGTTGGGCAAGCCATCTGAAGTTAATGACCCTAACCACTCAGCCATGGAGGCATGTACATGTACGCATAACTGTATAAACGGATAATTACCATAGCAACTAAGAATCCCTAAAAAAGCCCAAATTACCGTACATACCTGTTAAACTGTGAAATAATGCGCTCAAGCAACTCTTTACCCGTAGTTACTCTCTCAACCTGCACAGTTGCCGCCTTTGTCCCAGCTAATTCTCGACTTTTTGCAAAAAATAACACACTAATCGCCACAAGCCGGCTCATCTGGATCTACACTTTTTGTAAGCCTATTTAGAGGTCTTGCTGTAGTCTTTTTCCTTTAATATAAATGTATAAACACGATACCAGAAAAAGTTACACTCCAAGTTGAAAATAGTATGTTTTCCCAAAGGAGATCAAACAATTCTGATTACAGTCAAACCTGTGTTAGTGGTCACCTCCATTAAACAGCAACCCTGTATTAAGCAGCCAGTTTCTATGATTCCCAATATGTTGTTTTTAGTATACATGTGACCTCTATTAAGCAGCCACCTGTGTTAAGCAGCCAGTTTCTATGATTCCCTTGACTGGCTGCTTAAGACAGGTTTGACTATTCCAATAGGATTCAAACATTAATCATGCATATGATGGTAATGCAAAATGTTTGCATTTTAATCATTTTGTATGAATGGTGTCATACAAACTGACACGGTTTTTAGGGTTTATTCTAGAGAGGTAAAAAGGGCAGGGTGGGTCATAAAAGGGGCAGGGTGGGCCAGAAAAGGGGCAGCGTGGATTTTTAGCCGCAAGAGGACGCGGCGGAGCCGTCACCCCACCCCCACCGAGAAAACATTAAAACATGTATTTTATACAAATTTATTTTAGCTTGATTGCGAAACAAGTTATTTCAACTTATATAAATCACTCTCGAGACCTCATTCCTGATGGAATCCATCGCCACGAGGGAAGAAGAGGCAACGTGGAATTTAAATGCCTTGCCTAAGGGCACAATCGTAACGTCTCCAGTGGGGCTCCGGTGTATTTTATTATGTTTTGTAAAGGTTTTGCTAATTAAGTGAGTGAGTATTTGGTTTAACGGCGCATCAGCACAGTTCAGGCAATATCGCGCTGGGTTAAGTATATTGTATACAAGATAGTTAAATATATATGTAGATAACATACATTATAACGTCAGTTGTAAAAACTGTATATACTTTGCTAATTAAAAATTAGGGATGGTAACGAATGATGATTTGGGCATTTGAAATATTCGAATTGATCTTCCAAACAAATATTCGCTAATTTCATGAATTTCAAATTCTACACATTTTCTACTTTATGTTTGTATCACTGTGACGTACATGTAGCACAGTTTGATAAAGGTGGCTTGGTATAAGACAAAATGTTGGCCGTTAACTCTTTCACCATCAATGTCGCATAAAAGCACCCGATCAGACGGAACGTGTTATTTTAATGCTGATTGCTCTTCAGTCCGAATAGTAAACAACATAGATCCTGATCAGTCACATAGTTATTATGAAATAATCTTATGAAGAATAAAAATGTCTATTTGAGTGTTCCAACCATTTGCGGGTCAGTTTTTAGTGGGAAATTGAAAGATCTAGCTGTGATGTTACATCTAGCTGTGATATTAGATCTACCTGTGATGTTAGATCTAGCTGTGATGTTAGATCTAGCTGTGATGTTAGATCTAGCTGTGATGTTAATGTTAGATCTAGCTGTGATGTTAGATCTAGCTGTGATGCTAGATCTAGCTGTGATGCTAGATGTTAGATCTAGCTGTGATGTTAGATCTAGCTGTGATGTTAGTTCTAGCTGTGATGTTAGATCTAGCTGTGATGTTAGATCTAGCTGTGATGTTAGATCTACCTGTGGTGTTAGATCTACCTGTGGTGTTAGATCTAGCTGTGATGTTAGATCTAGCTGTGATGCTAGATGTTAGATCTACCTGTGATGTTAGATCTAGCTGTGATGTTAGATCTACCTGTGATGTTAGATCTACTGTGATGTTAGATCTAGCTGTGATATTAGATCTAGCTGTGATGTTAGATCTAGCTGTGATGTTAGATCTAGCTGTGATGTTAGATCTAGCTGTGATGTTAGATCTAGCTGTGATGTTAGATCTAGTTGTGATATTAGATCTAGCAGCTGTGATGTTAGATCTAGCTGTGATGTTAGATCTACCTGTGATGTTAGATCTAGCTGTGATGTTAGATCTACCTGTGGTGTTACATCTAGCTGTGATGTTAGATCTAGCTGTGATGTTAGTTCTACCTGTGATGTTAGTTCTACCTGTGATGTTAGATCTACCTGTGATATTAGATCTAGCTGTGATGTTAGATCTAGCTGTGATGTTAGATCTACCTGTGATGTTACATCTAGCTGTGATGCTAGATCTAGCTGTGATGTTAGTTCTAGCTGTGATATTAGATCTACCTGTGTTATTAGATATGGCTGTGTTGTTATTAACTGCTCCTTTGCATGATTGTTTATTTGTAAATTGTCATAATTTGAAATATTTGTGCTAGTTATGCCACAAAATTTATGAAAAGGTAGTCGCCTAGATTACAAACAAATGCATCATGGCGACGGGATTCATGAGGGGTTGGGTAGCAGAATAAACTTTCATGTGAAGGCGCGACTTGGCACAAGTCTATTTCTCCTCCTATGCGATGCAGTAGAGGATGAATAAACTGTGGCGATGCTGCAGGAACTAGAGCAACTGATGAAGGAAAAGCACGTTTTCCTGAAACTGGCGACAGCGATGCAGTAAAGGAAGAATAAACTGATGCGATGCTGCAGGAACTAGAGCAACTGATGAAGGAAAAGCACGTTTTCCTGAAAGTGGTGACAGCAATGCACTAGAGCATGAATAAACTGCTGCGATGCTGCATGAATTTGTGCAACTGATGAAGGAAAAGCATGTTTTCCTGAAAGTGGTGACAGCAATGCAGTAGAGGATGAATAAACTGATGCAAAGCTGCAGGAACTACTACCGAACTAGAGCAACTAATGAAGGTAAAGCAGACTTTGCAGAAGGAGAAAAGCGAGCTTGAGACAGGAACTTCAAGCAAGCTCGGAAGGACGTCAGCAAGTGAATCTGAACGACACTTCATCGGACACAGCACCAGTAGTCTGGTGTTCCACAGGGCAATGTCATAGTGACACTGCTGTTCCTGCTTTATATAAATGACCTCCCCAATTTTATCTCTTCAGAATCCATCGTACGTTTATTTGCCGTGGAATGTGTAAACTATCAAGTCAAGAGTCAAGTCAAGAAAAAGACCTGGACAATTTACAACGATGGGAGAAGGATTGGCTGATGGAATATCATCCCCAGAAATGTCAAATCGTACACATTTGATCACTTTGATTGTAAATCTATTTCCATCCCATACAATATTCACGGAATCACATTAGAAGAAGTAGACTCAGCTAAATATTTAGGCCTCGGCAAAACTCAACTGGAACCCTCACATCAACAACATCAGCAAGAAAACGAATAACACTCGATGATAATTCCTACAACGCAACATCCAATCATTGCCCCAGGAAGACCAAAAAGCAATGATACACAACCCTGGTGAAACCTCTGATGGAATACGCCACTGTCATCTGGGATCCTTTCACAGAAACCTGCCACTGTCATCTGGGATCCTTTCACAGAAACCTGCCACTGTCATCTGGGATCCTTTCACAGAAACCCGCCACTGTCATCTGGGATCCTTTCACAGAAACCCGCCACTGTCATCTGGGATCCTTTCACAGAAACCTGCCACTGTCATCCTTTCACAGAAACCCGCCACTGTCATCTGGGATCCTTTCACAGAAACCTGCCACTGTCATCTGGGATCCTTTCACAGAAACCCGCCACTGTCATCTGGGATCCTTTCACAGAAACCCGCCACTGTCATCTGGGATCCTTTCACAGAAACCAACATCAGGAAGCTGGAGATGGTGCAGCGTAGATTGGCAGAAATGGTGGACCAGCAGTGTGACGGCCAGTGGCCAACACTACAAGTACAAGAACGCAGAGCACAGACCATGGTTACCATGATGTATATCATATGATAGATGTTCCAACCACATACCATGTTCCAACAACATACCTCACACCTCATCACATCTGTTAGAGGCCACGGAATTTCGTGCCTAGTACATTTTGCCAGGAATCTTTGCTATCAGAAGTCATTCTTCCATGACACCAACAGACTTTGGACAGCCTCCGTCAAACTGTGTAATAAAACCCCTTCAAATCAACAGTTTCAAAGAGAAGTGCAGCAAGTTACTCTCCGATAAACTTGTACTGTATAATTTTAAGCGAGCTATACAATACAATTTTAGACAACATGTGGCGTCCGGGTCCAGTGGTAGAGTGTTGGATTTGAATACTTGGTCAGGTCACGTATGTAGTGTTATTGAGCAAGGCACCTCACACACATTGCTTAGTACTGGTTAACCGCTTAGGTCGTCTAAGCCTTCCCAGGAAAACATGTCTATGTTCCCGCATATTTTTCCTGTTATTTCGAGGTCTTATCGTTAAAGCTCATTTTCGCATAACACTTTCCGCCCTGATCCGATGGCGGGATTTCTGACCAAATTGGATATTAAACAAATTCTTATTTGGTTTACCGTAATGGCACGGAGATAAATCTTGTAAACATTTTAATCTGATGATTTCTATTTTTGTTGTTTGCAATAATCAAATATTCAAAATGGATGATTTGGAATGGCGAAACTCTGCAATGAAATTTAAACGTTGATTTCTTGTATAATATTGTGTCAAGAGACGTTATAGACTGTGCAGAATTAAAACAACGGTATGTGTGTTGATGTGGTTAACAATTTTAATTTATAAAAACGTCTTTTTAGAATATAAAATATGCTACGCTTAATTAAGGTTAAGCGTTCAGATGCCTGGATAGTAAAATGTCACATTTTTTAAGTCTATATTATATTTGGACTAGTTCTGGACTGTTCTCCAACCTGTTTATCAGTGTGTATTGCACTGACAAAGCGCAATAAGAGTATTCACAAGATAGGTGGCAGTACTATATCAGACGAAGAAGAAACGCCCTCAAAGGATGGAGTTTTTCTGTAAAAAAACATGAAAACTAAATCTAAAAAATAACGTGTGACAACATCCGAACACACCTACACTTTTTTAAGAATTCTGAATATATTAATAATACAGAACTCATGCGATCCAACATGAATTGTACTGGCTTCACCTTGTATATGTCTTGCATATGTGTGCTATATCATTAACTGTCATTATGACAACAAAATGTAATTCATAGAATTAATTGCACCTATTTTATCCAATATTTCCGATGTGTTGCATTGTGGGAACTTGGTAAGGGGTGTTACGGTCATACACAAAATCATAATGATTTGTCTCCCTTTAACTGTAATAATTATTTTAAATACAGGTTTGTTACATCGTATATATACTACCTTATACAGGCTTATAGTACCTTGTACTGGATTCTGGCTTATAGTACATTATACTGGTTTATAGTATCTTGTACTGGCTGCTGGCTTATAGTACCTTGTACTGGATGTTGGCTTATATATAGTTCCTTGTACTGGATGCTGGCTTATAGTACATTGTACTGGATGCTGGCTTATAGTACCTTGTACTGACTTATAGTACCTTGTACAGGAAGCTGGCTTATAGTACCTTGTACAGGAAGCTGGCTTATAGTACCTTGTACAGGAAGCTGGCTTATAACTACCTTGTACTGGATGCTGGCTTATAGTACCTTGTACAGGAAGCTGGCTTATAGTACCTTGTACAGGAAGCTGGCTTATAACTACCTTGTACTGGATGCTGGCTTATAGTACCTTGTACTGGATGCTAGCTTATAGTACACTGTACTGGATCCTGGCTTATAGTACCTTGTACAGGATGCTGGCTTATAGTTCCTTGTACTGGATGCTAGCTTATAGTACACTGTACTGGATGCTGGCTTATAGTACCTTGTACTGGATCCTGGCTTATAGTTCCTTGTACTGGATGCTGGCTTATAGTACACTCTACTGGATGCTGGCTTATAGTACCTTGTACTGGATCCTGGCTTATAGTTCCTTGTACTGGATGCTGGCTTATAGTACCTTGTACTGGATGCTAGCTTATAGTACAGTGTACTGGATGCTGGCTTATAGTACATTGTACTGGATCCTGGCTTATAGTTCCTTGTACTGGATGCTGGCTTATATTACCTTGTACAGGATGCTGGCTTATAGTACCTTGTTCTGGCGTATATTTCTGTGTACTGGATGCTGGCTTATAGTACCTTATACTGGCTTATAGTACTTTGTACTGGATGCTGGCTTATAGTACCTTGTACTGGCTTATAGTACTTTGTACTGGATGCTGGCTTATAGTACATTGTACTGGCCTATAGTACTTTGTACTGGATGCTGGCTTATAGTACCTTGTACTGGCGTATAGAACTTTGTACTGGATGCTGGCTTATAGTACCTTGTACTGGCTTATAGTACTTTGTACTGGATGCTGGCTTATAGTACTTTGTACTGGCTTATAGTACTTTGTACTGGATGCTGGCTTATAGTACCTTGTACTGGCTTATAGTACTTTGTACTGGATGCTGGCTTATAGTACATTGTACTGGCTTATAGTACTTTGTACTGGATGCTGGCTTATAGTACCTTGTACTGGACGCTGGCTTATAGTACCTTGTACTGGCTTATAGTACTTTGTACTGGATGCTGGCTTATAGTGCCTTGTACCGGCTTATAGTACCTTGTACTGGATGCTGGCTTATAGTACATTGTACTGGATGCTGGCTTATAGTACCTTGTACTGGATACTGGTTTATAGTACCTTGTACTGGATACTGGTTTATAGTACCTTGTACTGGATGCTGGTTTATAGTACCTTGTACTGGATGCTGGTTTATAGTACCTTGTACTGGTTTATAGTACCTTGTACTGGATACAGGCTTATAGTACCTTGTACTGGTTTATAGTACATTGTACTGGATACAGGCTTATAGTACCTTGTACTGGATGCCGGCTTATAGTACCTTGTACTGGTTTATAGTACCTTGTACTGGCTTATAGTACCTTGTACAGGATGCTAGCTTATAGTACCTTGTACTGGATGCTGGCTTATAGTACCTTGTACTGGATGCTGGCTTATAGTACCTTGTACTGGATACTGGCTTATAGTACCTTGTACTGAATACAGGTTTATAGTATCTTGTACTGGATGCCGGCTTATAGTACCTTGTACTGGATGCTGGCTTATAGTACCTTGTACTGGATACTGGCTTATAGTACCTTGTACTGGTTTATAGTACCTTGTACTGGTTTATAGTACCTTGTACTGGATACTGGTTTATAGTACCTTGTACTTGATGCTGGCTTATAGTACCTTGTACTGGATACTGGCTTATAGTACCTCGTACTGGATGCTGGCTTATAATACCTTGTACAGGATGCTGGCTTATAGTACCTTGTTCTGGCGTATAGTTCTTTGTACTGGATGCTGGCTTATAGTTCCTTCTATAGAATGGTGGCTTATAGTACATTGTACTCGCTGCTGGCTTATAGTACCTTGTACTGGATGCTGGCTTATAGTATCTTGTACTGGATGCTAGCTTATAGTACCTAGTACTGGATGCTGGTTTATAGTATCTTGTACTGGATGCTGGCGTATAGTACCTTGTACTGGATGCTGGCTTATAGTACCTTGTACTGGCTGCTGGCTTATAGTACCTTGTACAGGATGGTGGCTTATAGTACCTTGTACTGGCTGCTGGCTTATAGTAGGCCTACCTTGTACAGGATGCTGGCTTATAGTACCTTGTACAGGATGCTGGCTTATAGTACCTTGTACTGGCGTATAGTACCTTGTACTGGATGCTGGCTTATAGTACCTTGTACAGGATGCTGGCTTATAGTACCTTGTACTGGATGCTGGCTTATAGTACCTTGTACAGGATGCTGGCTTATAGTACCTTGTACTGGATGCTGGCTTATAGTACCTTGTACTGGATGCTGGCTTATAGTACCTTGTACAGGATGCTGGCTTATAGTACCTTGTACTGGATGCTGGCTTATAGTACCTTGTATAGAATGGTGGCTTATAGTACATTGTACTGGCTGCTGGCTTATAGTACCTTGTACTGGATGCTGGCTTATACATGTACAGTCAAACCTCTCTAGAGCAAACACCATCAGGATACATCGAGATTGGTTGTTGTAGAGAGATTGTTGTTCTAGGGAGGTTCAACATGTTGAAGTCTGGAAATGCGTGAATAGTCAGTTTATAGTCGGTGGCTCATACTGATTTGAAAATAGAGTATACAGAATGGGGGTCCTATGTACAATTGTACTTTCGGTAAATATTCCAAAAAATTCTAAAACTGACTCAAAGCATTGAAAATTCACCTTCTTTTTAATACATATAACTATACAGTATACATAAACACAGATAACTAAACACAGATTTTATGTTTGCTTAAACAAGTCACTGATTTTACTCTGAGGTCCAGCACAATGTGTTAAAATCCCCCAGATTATGCAAATCTAGACATTTAACGATTTATATTTTCAATACATCAAAGTCAAAACATCTGATAAATTACGCATTTCAATTGTAACAAACAACATATCTGTCGCATCACGGCAATTATCACTTACATGCTAAATTTCATAAAAGAAGCTACATAAATAGCGCTAATTGTAAGTTTGTTTTCAAAATATGGTCGGCCTTTTATAATTGATCACATAAATGGCTTCCGAATAACCTGGTTCCCATCCGCAATTTATATATATATAAACATATAACTGTTAGGAAACCAGACGTATACATAGTGTGGTTCTATTGTTAGCTATTTTTAGAATTGGGAAATACATGTACAATATATTTTGGTATTTTGGGATTATTGTCTGTTCTTGGGAGGTTTTATGCACCGATGGGTGGGAAATTGACTGTCGTTGTGCGTTGTTGAGAGGTATCGTTCGTGAGAGGTGAAAATACATTAAAATCCAACGGGAGGGAATAAAAGTGACGTTATAATGAGGGTGTCGCTCCTGGGAGGTGACGTTTGGGTAGGTGGGACTGTAGTTCCTTGTACTGTATATTGGCTTATAGTACCTTGTACAGGATGCTGGCTTATAGTACCTTGTACTGGATGCTGGCTTATAGTATCTTGTACAGGATGATGGCTTATAGTATCTTGTACTGGATGCTGGCTTATAGTATCTTGTACATGATGATGGCTTATAGTATCTTGTACTGGATGCTGGCTTATAGTATCTTGTACAGGATGATGGCTTATAGTATCTTGTACAGGATGATGGCTTATAGTATCTTGTACAGGATGATGGCTTATAGTACCTTGTACAGGATGCTGGCTTATAGTATATTGCACAGGATGATGGCTTATAGTATCTTATACAGGATGATGGCTTATAGTACATTGTACTGGATGCTGGCTTATAGTATCTTGTACAGGATGCTGGCTTATAGTATCTTGTACTGGATGCTGGCTTATAGTATCTTGTACAGGATGCTGGCTTATAGTATCTTGTACTGGATGCTGGCTTATAGTATCGTGTACAGGATGCTGGCTTATAGTATCTTGTACAGGATGCTGGCTTATAGTATCTTGTACTGGATGCTGGCGTATAGTACATTGTACTGGATGCTGGCTTATAGTACCTTGTACTGGCTGCTGGCTTATAGTACCTTGTACAGGATGATGGCTTATAGTATCTTGTACAGGATGATGGCTTATAGTACATTGTACTGGATGCTGGCTTATAGTATCTTGTACAGGATGCTGGCTTATAGTATCTTGTACTGGATGCTGGCTTATAGTATCGTGTACAGGATGCTGGCTTATAGTATCTTGTACAGGATGCTGGCTTATAGTATCGTGTACAGGATGCTGGCTTATAGTATATTGTACAGGATGCTGGCTTATAGTATCTTGTACAGGATGCTGGCTTATAGTACCTTGTACAGGATGCTGGCTTATAGTACCTTGTACTGGATGCTGGCTTATAGTACCTTGTACTGTATATTGGCTTATAGTACCTTGTACTGGCTGCTGGCTTATAGTAGGCCTACCTTGTACAGGATGCTGGCTTATAGTACCTTGTACTGGATGCTGGCTTATAGTACCTTGTACTGGCTGCTGGCTTATAGTACCTTGTACAGGATGGTGGCTTATAGTACCTTGTACTGGCTGCTGGCTTATAGTAGGCCTACCTTGTACTGGATGCTGGCTTATAGTACCTTGTACAGGATGCTGGCTTATAGTACCTTGTACTGGCGTATAATTCGTTGTACTGGATGCTGGCTTATAGTACCTTGTACAGGATGCTGGCTTATAGTACCTTGTACTGGATGCTGGCTTATAGTACCTTGTACAGGATGCTGGCTTATAGTTCCTTGTACTTGATGCTGGCTTATAGTACCTTGTACTGGATGCTGGCTTATAGTACCTTGTACAGGATGCTGGCTTATAGTATCGTGTACAGGATGCTGGCTTATAGTACCTTGTATAGAATGGTGGCTTATAGTACATTGTACTGGCTGCTGGCTTATAGTACCTTGTACTGGATACAGGCTTATAGTACCTTGTACTGGATGCCGCTTATAGTACCTTGTACTGGTTTATAGTACCTTGTACTGGCTTATAGTACCTTGTACAGGATGCTAGCTTATAGTACCTTGTACTGGATGCTGGCTTATAGTACCTTGTACTGGATGCTGGCTTATAGTACCTTGTACTGGATACTGGCTTATAGTACCTTGTACTGAATACAGGTTTATAGTAGCTTGTACTGGATGCCGGCTTATAGTACCTTGTACTGGATGCTGGCTTATAGTACCTTGTACTGGATGCTGGCTTATAGTACCTTGTACTGGTTTATAGTATCTTGTACTGGTTTATAGTACCTTGTACTGGATACTGGTTTATAGTACCTTGTACTTGATGCTGGCTTATAGTACCTTGTACTGGATACTGGCTTATAGTACCTCGTACTGGATGCTGGCTTATAATACCTTGTACAGGATGCTGGCTTATAGTACCTTGTTCTGGCGTATAGTTCTTTGTACTGGATGCTGGCTTATAGTTCCTTCTATAGAATGGTGGCTTATAGTACATTGTACTCGCTGCTGGCTTATAGTACCTTGTACTGGATGCTGGCTTATAGTATATTGTACTGGATGCTAGCTTATAGTACCTAGTACTGGATGCTGGTTTATAGTATCTTGTACTGGATGCTGGCGTATAGTACCTTGTACTGGATGCTGGCTTATAGTACCTTGTACTGGCTGCTGGCTTATAGTACCTTGTACAGGATGGTGGCTTATAGTACCTTGTACTGGCTGCTGGCTTATAGTAGGCCTACCTTGTACAGGATGCTGGCTTATAGTACCTTGTACTGGATGCTGGCTTATAGTACCTTGTACTGGCTGCTGGCTTATAGTCCTTGTACGGCTGCTGGCTTTAGTAGGCCTACCTTGTACTGGAGTGGCTTATAGTACCTTGTACAGGATGCTGGCTTATAGTACCTTGTACTGGATGCTGGCTTATAGTACCTTGTACAGGATGCGGCTTATAGTACCTTGTACAGGATGCTGGCTTATAGTATCTTGTACAGGATGCTGGCTTATAGTACCTTGTACTGGATGCTGGCTTATAGTACCTTGTACTGGATGCTGGCTTATAGTACCTTGTACTGGCTGCTGGCTTATAGTACCTTGTACAGGATGGTGGCTTATAGTACCTTGTACTGGCTGCTGGCTTATAGTAGGCCTACCTTGTACAGGATGCTGGCTTATAGTACCTTGTACTGGATGCTGGCTTATAGTACCTTGTACTGGCTGCTGGCTTATAGTACCTTGTACAGGATGGTGGCTTATAGTACCTTGTACTGGCTGCTGGCTTATAGTACCTTGTACAGGATGCTGGCTTATAGTACCTTGTACAGGATGCTGGCTTATAGTACCTTGTACTGGCTTATAGTCTGTACAGGATGCTGGCTTATAGTACCTTGTACAGGATGCTGGCTTATAGTACCTTGTACTGGATGCTGGCTTATAGTACCTTGTACTGGATGCTGGCTTATAGTACCTTGTACTGGATGCTGGCTTATAGTACCTTGTACAGGATGGTGGCTTATAGTACCTTGTACTGGCTGCTGGCTTATAGTATACCTTGTACAGGATGCTGGCTTATAGTACCTTGTACTGGATGCTGGCTTATAGTACCTTGTACTGGCTGCTGGCTTATAGTACCTTGTACTGGATGGTGGCTTATACATGTACAGTCAAACCTCTCTAGAGCAAACACCATCAGGATACATCGAGATTGGTTGTTGTAGAGAGATTATGTTCTAGGGAGGTTCAACATGTTGAAGTCTGGAAATGCGTGAATAGTCAGTTTATAGTCGATGGCTCATACTGATTTGAAAATAGAGTATACAGAATGGGGTCCTATGTACAATTGTACTTTCGGTAAATATTCCAAAAAATTCTAAAACTGACTCAAAGCATTGAAAATTCACCTTCTTTTTAATACATATAACTATACAGTATACATCAGAAACTAAACACAGATTTTATGTTTGCTTAAACAAGTCACTGATTTTACTCTGAGGTCCAGCACAATGTGTTAAAATCCCCCAGATTATGCAAATCTAGACATTTAACGATTTATGTTTTCAATACATCAAAGTCAAAACATCTGATAAATTACGCATTTCAATTGTAACAAACAACATATCTGTCGCATCACGGCAATTATCACTTACATGCTAAATTTCATAAAAGAAGCTACATAAATAGCGCTAATTGTAAGTTTGTTTTCAAAATATGGTCGGCCTTTTATAATTGATCACATAAATGGCTTCCGAATAACCTGGTTCCCATCCGCAATTTATATATATATAAAACATATAACTGTTAGGAAACCAGACGTATACATAGTGTCAACAAAAAAAACAACAAAAACCAACACAAAAACCCAAACCAAAAAACAAAACCACAGGAATAAAAGTGACGTTATAATGAGGGTGTCGCTCCTGGGAGGTGACGTTTGGGTAGGTGGGACTGTAGTTCCTTGTACAACAACCACAACCAACCACCCGTATCTTGTACACCAACACAAAATTGTACTGGATGCTGGCTTATAGTATCTTGTACAGGATGATGGCTTATAGTATCTTGTACAGGATGATGGCTTATAGTATCTTGTACAGGATGATGGCTTATAGTACCTTGTACAGGATGCTGGCTTATAGTATATTGTACAGGATGATGGCTTATAGTATCTTGTACAGGATGATGGCTTATAGTACATTGTACTGGATGCTGGCTTATAGTATCTTGTACAGGATGCTGGCTTATAGTATCTTGTACTGGATGCTGGCTTATAGTATCGTGTACAGGATGCTGGCTTATAGTATCTTGTACAGGATGCTGGCTTATAGTATCGTGTACAGGATGCTGGCTTATAGTATCTTGTACAGGATGCTGGCTTATAGTATCTTGTACAGGATGCTGGCTTATAGTACCTTGTACAGGATACTGGCTTATAGTACCTTGTACTGGATGCTGGCTTATAGTACCTTGTACTGTATATTGGCTTATAGTACCTTGTACTGGACGCTGGCTTATAGTATCTAGTACAGGATGCTGGCTTATAGTATCTTGTACTGGATACCAGTTTTCCTTCTCCAAGGGGAGGAACCACTTGTACTGCACTTGAAATGTGAATGTCCTGTTGGCACAACGCTAACTCTACAAACTCTGCAATCCGGGTTTGATCATCGAACTGGGAATTAAGAAAGGTCGTATTGTGATTTGTCAGATTGGACAATTGGGTTGATTCCAGCTACTCCGGATACTAATAATATAGAGGATATTTGTATTTACTTGAGTAAGATTGGAATTTATTTCATCGATTGATCGTACCATTAATGATGTGAGTAGATGACTCAATACGGCTGATCTCGATCTATGTTGTTTGCAAAAGCCTT
>CM026399.1:39899882-39942382 GCA_014843695.1 Archivesica marissinica
CCTTGCCCATGCCCCCACCTCCTCCCCAGTATTCTGCTTAAGATGTTGGACTGTCAAGCACGCGACTAATACCACCCCCTTGTCCATGCCCTCACCTCCTCTCCAGTGTTCTGCTCACTATATTGGATTGCCAAGCACGCGACTAATACCACCCCTTGTCCACGCCCCTATCACCTCCCCCGTGCTCTAGAAAACAGTATGGCTATATGCGTAAATAAATACATCAGTATGCATTTTGCACGACACTAGTCATTACCACTTACAAGACACACCGGTCATCAACATGCTTGTCCAACCTGGGTGTCTTTTCAATGAGGCAATGACTGTAACTCCTATTGGCATGGCTCTATGTTAATTAGTGACTATCAATACGGTATTATACTAATGAGATGTTTGCCAACTGACCAGGGTTTAGCATTCTACGAGCATCTGTTCATCATTATCCCCAGCCTCTTTGTAGCATATGCTTATATCATCTCTGTGCTGCCATTCCGTGTATCCTGCAATTTATATACGTTATGAATGCAGCACTAACCCTAGACACATTAACACAATTTAGGCCAGATTCAGGGCATTGTTTTAGACCATGTAGCAAGCTCACAAACAAAATGTTTAAGCCAGATCCATGGCGCTGTCGCTTTAAAGTCGTATTCCTGTTAAAAAAACCCGAAATGATACTGTCTGCAAGTGTCCCCGTTTGTAATGCCATATTTTCTATATATGACACGTTTTTCAGTAAAGAAATCAAATATTTTCTGGACGAATGGGAATTTAGGTGATAAGAATTCCTGCCTTGTATTCGTCCGCCTCCGTGGTCGAGTGGTTAAGGTCGCTGACTTGTATACCACTGTAACCTATCATCTCTGATGGTCACAGGTTCGAGCCCCGCTCAGGCCGTGTCTCATTTATATGAAAAAGTTGGCAGTTTCTTACGGAGGTTGGTGCACCAAGTACTGACTGGTTAACCGCTGGAGCCTGCCCAGGAAAGGTGTTGTTAGGTAAACTGCCCGTCGCTCAAATGGGAAATCGGTAGCGACGTTAAATAAAAAAAATAAAAAAGTATTATAGATATTAAAATTGTCCAATTATTTTCAGGCCATTATAAATTGCCAGATCAATCTATTTACGTAATTAAAATTCTCATCAGAGTAGAGTCCATCATATCATTTATCAAGGCAATAGGAATTTATAATAAGCTGTGATATCAATTGTTAATCATGCCTTTGTAGTAATCATTCATTCATATATTACCTGTAATTAATCTTACGTCTTTATAACTTCTTAGTATTAATTTTTACGTAATGCATATACTTATATAGAATTTTATTTCATACACTCGACAATAAACATAACTTTAATGCGCGCTACATGACCTTAGATGTCGATGCGCCGTAAAACACCATTCATTCATTCATTTATTAAAATTCTACAACAATATTTGGTTCCCATATGATTCGCGGATGTTCAATCAGGGATGTGGTATTTACTATTACGTTGGATAGGGTTTCATGTTTGCATTTAATTACTAAATTATCCACTTTATAATTTATATACATTCACTCAATACACTAACCGAGTGTGTAGTATGCAAAGTGAATTTTCAATCGTCCTTCTATTACATAGTTATATGTAATAGTTTTTTTCTTGTTCGCATATTAATTCACTTGAACATTGTTGAAATATACATGTATATGATCTTAGTTTAGCTTTGTATCTCGATTCAAGTTCTCCGTATATAACAAATCATATAGCAAAAAATTTAATGTGAGTAAATCAGGTTTTATTAAAAGTGTTGGCATTGAAAACGGTACATTCGCATACAGTGCACTTTTGTTGTTGATTTATTTTACAGGAATATGATTTTGAAAAGGCTAAATTTTGCAATCAGACTTGTATTTACCTCACGGTATTTACTTCACGGTATTTACTTCACGGTATTTACTTCACGGTATTTATTTAACGGTATTTACTTCACGGTATTTACTTCACGGTATTTATTTAACGGTATTTACTTCACGGTATTTACCTCACGGTATTTACTTCACGGTATTTACTTCACTGTATTTACTTCACGGTATTTACCTCACGGTATTTACTTCACGGTATTTACCTCACGGTATTTACTTCACGGTATTTACTTCACGGTATTTACTTCACGGTATTTACTTCACGGTATTTACTTCACGGTATTTACTTCACGGTATTTACTTCCGGTATTTACTTCACGGTATTTACTTCACGGTATTTACTTCACGGTATTAATTTAACGGTATTTACTTCACGGTATTTACCTCACGATATTTACTTCACGGTATTTACTTCACGGTATTTACCTCACGGTATTTACTTCACGGTATTTACTTCCGGTATTTACTTCACGGTATTTACCTCACGGTATTTACTTCACGGTATTTATTTAACGGTATTTACTTCACGGTATTTACCTCACGGTATTTTTTACCTCACGGTATTTATTTCACGGTATTTACCTCACGGTATTTATTTAACGGTATTTACCTCACGGTATTTACTCACGATATTTACCTCACGGTATTTACCTCACGGTATTTACTTCACGGTATTTACTTCACGGTATTTACTTCACGGTATTTATTTAACGGTATTTACCTCACGGTATTTACCTCACGGTATTTATTTAACGGTATTTACCTCACGGTATTTACCTCACGTGTTTACCTCACGATATTTACCTCACGATATTTACCTCACCGTATTTACTTCACGGTATTTACTTCACGGTATTTATTTAACGGTATTTACCTCACGGTATTTACCTCACGATATTTACCTCACGGTATTTACCTCACGGTATTTACCTCACGATATTTACCTCACGATATTTACCTCACGGTATTTACTTCACGGTATTTACTTCACGGTATTTACTTCACGGTATTTACCTCACGATATTTACCTCACGATATTTACCTCACGATATTTACCTCACGGTATTTACTTCACGGTATTTATTTAACGGTAATTACTGTATTTACCTCACGGTATTTATTTAACGGTATTTACTTCACGGTATTTACCTCACGGTATTTACCTCACGATATTTACCTCACGATATTTACCTCACCGTATTTACTTCACGGTATTTACTTCACGGTATTTACTTCACGGTATTTACCTCACGGTATTTACCTCACGGTATTTACTTCACGGTATTTACCTCACGATATTTACCTCACGATATTTACCTCACGGTATTTATTTAACGGTATTTACCTCACGTATTTATACGTATTTACTCATGGTATTTATTTAACGGTATTTACTTCACGGTATTTACCTCACGGTATTTATTTAACGGTATTTACTTCACGATATTTACTTCACAGTATTTACCTCACGGTATTTATTTAACGGTATTTACTTCACGGTATTTACTTCACGGTATTTACCTCACGGTATTTACCTCACGTTTTTTGGTATTTATTTAACGGGATTTACTTCACGGTATTTACCTCACGGTATTTATTTAACGGTATTTACCTCACGGTATTTACCTCACGGTATTTACTTCACGGTATTTACTTGTTTTTTGGTTTTTGGTTTTTTGGTTTTTTGGTTTTTGTTTTTTGGTTTTTTGGTTTTTGGTTTTTTGGTTTTTTGGTTTTTGGTTTTTTGGTTTTTTTGGTTTTTTGGTTTTTGGTTTTTTTGGTTGTTTTCTCACGGTATTTATTTAACGGTATTTACCTCACGGTATTTATTTAACGGTATTTACCTCACGGTATTTACCTCACGTTTTTGTTTTTGTTTTTTGGTTTTTTGGTTTTTTGGTTTTTTTGGTTTTTGGTATTTACCTCACGGTATTTATTTAACGGTATTTACCTCACGGTATTTACCTCACGATGTTTACCTCACGATATTTACCTACGATATTTACCTCACCGTATTTACTTCACGGTATTTACTTCACGGTATTTACTTCACGGTATTTATTGGTTTTATACGGTATTTACTTCACGGTATTTATTTAACGGTATTTACTTCACGGTATTTACCTCACGGTATTTACCTCACGGTATTTATTTAACGGTATTTACCTCACGATATTTCCCTCACGATATTTACCTCACGGTATTTATTTAACGGTATTTACCTCACGGTATTTACCTCACGGTATTTATTTAACGGTATTTACCTCACGATATTTACCTCACGATATTTACCATTTACCTCACGGTATTTATTTAACGGTATTTACTTCACGGTATTTACGTCACGGTATTTATTTAACGGTATTTACTTCACGGTATTTACCTCACGGTATTTATTTAACGGTATTTACTTCACGGTATTTACTTCACGGTATTTACTTCCGGTATTTACTTCACGGTATTTACTTCACGGTATTTACTTCACGGTATTAATTTAACGGTATTTACTAAACGGTATTTACCTCACGATATTTACTTCACGGTATTTACTTCACGGTATTTACCTCACGGTATTTATTTAACGGTATTTACTTCACGGTATTTACCTCACGGTATTTACCTCACGGTATTTATTTAACGGTATTTACTTCACGGTATTTACGTCACGGTATTTACGTCACGGTATTTACCTCACGGTATTTACTTCACGGTATTTACGTCACGGTATTTACTTCACGGTATTTACGTCACGGTATTTACCTCACGATATTTACCTCACGGTATTTACCTCACGCTATTTATTTAACGGTATTTACTTCACGGTATTTACCTCACGATATTTACTTCACGGTATTTACCTCACGGTATTTACTTCACGGTATTTACCTCACGGTATTCACCTCACGGTATTTATTTAACGGTATTTACCTCACGATATTTACCTCACGGTATTTATTTCACGGTATTTACCTCACGGTATTTACCTCACGGTATTTATTTAACGGTATTTACTTCACGGTATTTACCTCACTGTATTTATTTAACGGTATTTACCTCACGCTCACGGTATTTACCTCACGGTATTTACCTCACGGAATTTACTTCACGGTATTTACTTCACGGTATTTATTTAACGGTATTTACCTCACGGTATTTACCTCACGATATTTACCTCACACGGTATTTACCTCACGGTATTTACTTCACGGTATTTACTTCACGGTATTTACTTCACAGTATTTATTTAACGGTATTTACTTCATGGTATTTACTTCACGGTATTTACTTCACGGTATTTATCTCACGGTATTTACCTCACGGTATTTACTTCACGGTATTTATTTAACGGTATTTACCTCACGATATTTACCTCACGGTATTTACCTCACGGTATTTACTTCACGGTATTTACCTCACGGTATTTATTTAACGGTATTTACCTCACGGTATTTATTTAACGGTATTTACCTCACGGTATTTACCTCACGGTTTGTATTTAACGGTATTTACTTCACGGTATTTACCTCACAGTATTTATTTAACGGTATTTACCTCACGATATTTACCTCACGGTATTTATTTAACGGTATTTACCTCACGGTATTTACCTCACGGTATTTATTTAACGGTATTTACTTCACGGTATTTACCTCACGTTATTTATTTAACGGTATTTACCTCACGGTATTTACCTCACGGTATTTACTTCACGGTATTTACATCACGGTATTTATTTAACGGTATTTACTTCACGGTATTTACCTCACGATATTTACCTCACGGTATTTACTTCACGGTATTTACTTCACGGTATTTACTTCCGGTATTTACTTCACGGTGTTTACCTCACGGTATTTACCTCACGGTATTTATTTAACGGTATTTACTACACGGTATTTACCTCACTGTATTTATTTAACGGTATTTACCTCACGCTCACGGTATTTACCTCACGGTATTTACCTCACGGTATTTACCTCACAGTATTTATTTAACGGTATTTACCTCACGATATTTACCTCATGGTATTTATTTAACGGTATTTACTTCACGGTATTTACCTCACGTTATTTATTTAACGGTATTTACCTCACGGTATTTACTTCACGGTATTTACTTCCGGTATTTACTTCACGGTATTTACTTCACGGTATTTACTTCCGGTATTTACCTCACGGTATTTACTTCACGGTATTTATTTAACGGTATTTACCTCACGATATTTACCTCACGGTATTTACTTCACGGTATTTATTTAACGGTATTTACTTCACGGTATTTACTTCACGGTATTTATTCACGATTTTACTTCACGGTATTTACTTCCGGTATTTACTTCACGGTGTTTACCTCACGGTATTTACCTCACGGTATTTATTTAACGGTATTTACTACACGGTATTTACCTCACTGTATTTATTTAACGGTATTTACCTCACGCTCACGGTATTTACCTCACGGTATTTACCTCACGGTATTTACCTCACAGTATTTATTTAACGGTATTTACCTCACGATATTTACCTCATGGTATTTATTTAACGGTATTTACTTCACGGTATTTACCTCACGTTATTTATTTAACGGTATTTACCTCACGGTATTTACTTCACGGTATTTACTTCCGGTATTTACTTCACGGTATTTACTTCACGGTATTTACTTCCGGTATTTACCTCACGGTATTTACTTCACGGTATTTATTTAACGGTATTTACCTCACGATATTTACCTCACGGTATTTACTTCACGGTATTTACCTCACGGTATTTATTTAACGGTATTTACCTCACGGTATTTATTTAACGGTATTTACCTCACGGTTTGTATTTAACGGTATTTACTTCACGGTATTTACCTCACAGTATTTATTTAACGGTATTTACCTCACGATATTTACCTCACGGTATTTATTTAACGGTATTTACCTCACGGTATTTATTTAACGGTATTTACTTCACGGTATTTACCTCACGTTATTTATTTAACGGTATTTACCTCACGGTATTTACCTCACGGTATTTACTTCACGGTATTTACATCACGGTATTTATTTAACGGTATTTACTTCACGGTATTTACCTCACGATATTTACCTCACGGTATTTACTTCACGGTATTTACTTCACGGTATTTACTTCACGGTATTTACCTCACGATATTTACTTCACGGTATTTACTTCCGGTATTTACCTCACGGTATTTACTTCACGGTATTTACTTCCGGTATTTACTTCACGGTATTTACATCCGGTATTTACTTCACGGTATTTACTTCACGGTATTTACTTCACGGTATTTACCTCACGGTATTTATTTAACGGTATTTACTTCACGGTATTTACGTCACGGTATTTACTTCACGGTATTTATGTTTTTTAACGGTATTTACTTCACGGTATTTACGTCACGGTATTTAGTTCACGGTATTTACCTCACGGTATTTATTTCACGGTATTTATTTCACGGTATTTATTTAACGGTATTTACTTCACGGTATTTACGTCACGGTATTTAGTTCACGGTATTTACCTCACGGTATTTATTTCACGGTATTTATTTCACGGTATTTATCTCACGGTATTTACTTCACGGTATTTACTTCACGGTATTTATTTAACGGTATTTACTTCACGGTATTTATCTCACGGTATTTACTTCACGGTATTTACTTCACGGTATTTATCTCACGGTATTTACTTCACGGTATTTACTTCACGGTATTTATTTAACGGTATTTACTTCACGGTATTTACCTCACGGTATTTACTTCACGGTATTTACTTCACAGTATTTACTTCACGGTATTTACTTCACGGTATTAATTTAACGGTATTTACTTCACGGTATTTACCTCACGATATTTACTTCACGGTATTTACTTCACGGTATTTACCTCACGGTATTTACTTCACGGTATTTACCTCACGGTATTTACTTCACGGTATTTACTTCACGGTATTTACCTCACGGTATTTACTTCACGGTATTTACCTCACGGTATTTACTTCACGGTATTTACTTCACGGTATTTACCTCACGGTATTTACCTCATGGTATTTATTTAACGTTATTTACTTCACGGTATTTACGTCACGGTATTTATTTAACGGTATTTACCTCACGGTATTTATTTAACGGTATTTACTTCACGGTATTTACTTCACGGTATTTATTTCACGGTATTTACTTCACGGTATTTACTTACGGTATTTACCTCACGGTATTTACTTCACGGTATTTACGTCACGGTATTTATTTAACGGTATTTATGTCACGGTATTTATTTAACGGTATTTACTTGTATGTGCACTACGCTAGATGCTCTTCTACGTCGCGTGGGGGAAATACAGTATATAAATAGTTTATTGTTGTGGTTGCGTAACCGTACCCTCGCATCCGGCTAACCGTATGGGCGAGTGTTCCAAAATGATTAGTAATGCACTTACGTGAGCACCTCGATGATTAATCGTGAAATAATGGAGGATGGTCATAATGAGCCATGTAGAGGGATTATCTTGAAGTACATGATGATGGTGCAGTAAACTGTGAAACCTGGACGACCTTGGACGTCGTGATAGCGCCGTGGTAGCGCGTTCGCTTCAGGTGCGAAAGGCCCGGAGTTCGAGCCCCGCTGGAGCCGTTACGATTGTGTCCTTAGACAAGGTATTTATATTCCACGTTGCCTCTTATCTCTCCCTCATGGTGATGTATTCCATCAGGAATGAGGTCTTGGGAATGATTAATATAAGTTGTAAGAACTTGTTTCGCAGTCGAGCTAAACTAAATTTGTATAAGCTAGCCCTGGACGAGGATCTTCTCCCATTGCAGGGTGACAAGTCCTGGGATGATGGAAGCTTACTAGTATTTCCAAAAATGCCCGTATTGGGCTCACACACTCTAATGTGTGTCGTACTCAATCGAGGAAATGGATCCGACAGTAAGCACTAAACGCGCCCCTGTCTCGTCGATGCATTGTAACATATATATGTTGGTCTCATGTAGACATCGTCGTCGCTCAATGCCCTCCAGGGAGAAGGTGGAATGAAATATGTTATTTATCGTCGCTACCGGTTGCCCATATGAGCGACGCATCGTCGCTACCGGTTGCCCATATGAGCGACGCCTCCTGAAGAGATTAGTCATTTTAGATTTTTGGAGGATAGAGTCTCCTCTGGCTCTTTTACGTGCATGGTGTAAAGCACCGACACGAGACCTCTGTTTACAGTCCCATCTGAAAGACTGTTAATTTTATTAGGGCCGGACAGGGCATCGAACCTGCGATCCCTGGATTACCAATCCAGCGTGTTACCACTGGACTACAGATCCGTCCGTGAGATGGCGAAGATCCACAATGCTGTCTTAAAAGCCACCATCAAACGTCACGGAGTCCATAGCAGCTGATGGTGGTTTGAACGAGAGTCCAGCATATATCTCCAGGAGGTAGTACCCGCCTAGGTTAAATCTAAGACTGAGTTGTTGTGGAAATTATGATATCGCAGTGGTAGCGCGTTCGCTTCATGTGCGAATTCCCGGAGTTCTTGCCCCGCTGGAACCATTACGAGTGTGTCCTTAGTCAAGGCAGTTCACATGTCTCTTCTCTCTTCCTCGTGGCGATGGATTCCATCAGGAATGAGGTCTCGAGCATTAAATAAATGTGTATACAGTTAAACCTGTCTTAAACAGCCAGCCAAGGGAATCACAGAAAGTGGCTGCTTAGCACAGGTGGCTGTTAATAGAGGTCAAATTTATAATAAAACAACATATTGGGAATCTGGAAACTGGCTGCTTAATACAGGTTGGCTGCTTAATAGAGGTGACCACTAACACAGGTTTGACTGTAAACTAGAGACTGGATGTTATTGCTTTCAGTGTATTGTTGATATTATTTTGTATCATTACCCCCCCCCTCCATATATTAGCTTCTTAATCCTGAAAACTGGCAATAGTGTTCCTACTTTAGTATAGGCTTAAAATGGCATTGAAGTTACACTCTCTTAGTAGGTCAGGTTGAAAACAAGATCAGCCAACCGTGAACGTCGCCGAATATATATCTTGCTGTATAGCATTAAAGAATCCCGGGTCAGGTCCGGTGTTCGAAACCCGCTGGAGCCGTTACGATTGTGCCCTTAGGCAAGGCATTTAAATTCCACGTTGCCTCTTCTCTCTCCCTCGTGGCGATGGATTCCATCAGGAATGAGGTCTCGAGAGTGATTAATATAAGTTGTAAGAACTTCTTTCGCAATCGAGCTAAAATAAATGTGTATAAACTTAGTTGGCGAAACCAGGGATTGCAGGTGCGATCCCCCGTCTGACACTAATACTATTTAACACAGTCTTTCAGATGTGACTCGTGTCGGTGCACGTAAAAGAACTAGAGGAGACTCTGGCATGTATTTTCGTCTACATGTATATTCTGTTGATATCATCAAAGATCTAATATGACTAATGTGTTCAGGGCAACCAATAGCGCCTATAAAATAAACGTAAACAAGTAAGAATCGCGGCATACCTATGTCAGCGGTCGGCGTACATATCACAGCAGCTACGTAAGTATACCGGGATCTTCTGAACAAGAGACACACGCTTCAACACCGCTATAATACAGGAGTGGTGGAGGTATGGACACATCCAGGGGTCACATGCTCGATCCCCCGTCTGACCTTAATAACATTAACATTCTTTCAAATAGGACGTTAAACCGGGGTCGCATGTCGGTGCTTTACAGCGTGCACGTAAAAGAACCAGGGGAGACTCTGGAATGGGTCTCTGTCTGTATCATTGCACTATCCTGCAAACATCTAAAATGACTACTCTATTCAGGAGACGTCGCGGGTACGTTTTCAAGTTGCTGTAGGATGGCCAATAGTTAGGATGGTGGCCCTAAACGGAGCATGTCAAAGCAGATATCATCACAGGATATGTCACCCTGTATAGAAGACTGATATCTCCTCCAGTAGCCAACTTTCACAGCATCATCATCAGATGCTTCAAGTGCACCATTGAATATACAAGACACACTTCAGCAACACTCTAAACACGGCGCCTTGCACGAAAACTAATCAACTTAGAATCCGTGAAAACATAGACTTCTTAGACAATAGCACATATGTCTCGGTGGTGATGAAACGGGTGGTTCGTGGTAGAAATAGCCTACTGCCCAGGGGTCGTCCGCCACCAATAATAGCTGGAGAGTCGCCGCATGACCTATGGTGTTGTTGGGACTCTACGCCCCCTCCCCCAAAGCTATCGTGGAATATATTATTGACCATTGTTGGCTCCCCAATCTGACTACATCGACACCACATGCAGACACATAGTTCAGTGCATTTCAGCTTTGGCACATGTATATTACTACAAGTGGCGTAGCTTCCTATAGTCACTGTCAGCACGTGCCTACACGTTTTCTTAGAAAATATGGGGTGGAGGTATATGGTGGGCAGCGAACTCGTCGACTATGAAAATAAGCCGGTATTTCATTACTTTTTTAATTGATAAAAGAAGATTTTAACTACTACAAATCTATAATGTTCCTTACTTCTCAAAACATGCCTTAAAATGCTCCGGAATGCAACTACGGCGATATTCTTTCAGAATTATACCCCCGGACAACCCCTTTCTTAATAGTGCCTACACATATATCAAGGCCAGGCTACGCCCCTGGGTACCTTTGCATTTGCTCAGATAAGTATCAACAAATATATATTTTCCTTAATTCTCAAAACATGCCTTAAAATTCCCCACAATGCAACTGCGGCGATATAGACGTTCAGAATGTTGTGGGAGCATATCCTCGAACAACCCCCTATCTTAATAGTGCCTATACATATACCAAGGCCGGGCTACGCCCCTGGGTACCTATACGTATCACTAAATAAATATAGGCACGGTTGCATTGTCCATTACATCGAGAACCTTAGCCTGGGAACAAGCGTTCATATAGTTTGCCTTGTCAGTCATATAAATATATTTTAATACCGAGATCATTAATTGGGCCGTATTGAGTTTCGGATAATATCAATATAATGTCATATTGCCAGAAGGAAATTGGTGAAAAATCGACAGACTGGTACACAGGCTATGAGAACCTCAACCGAAGTAGATTTAGTGACGTCACTATTGCAAGACATTACAGTAGTAGGATCGGTCTAAATTCATATGACTCCTGTTACATCAAATTCGAGTACCATTTATCAAATTGCAATTTACAAACAAACGCGAAACGTGTGCACAGCAAGACGCAAAGCTATATAAATGACACATTGCAAGTAGTTTGTGACACAGACGGATATGTAGCCCAGTGGCAAAACGCTGGACTGGTATTCCAGGGATCGCAGGTTCAATTCCCCGTCTGACCCTAATAAAATGAACAGTCTTTCAGATGGGACGTTAAACCGAGGTCTCGTGTCGCATCATGCACGTAAAAGAACCAGCGGAGACTCTGGAATTGGTCTCTCTCTGTATCATTGCACTATCCTCCAAAATCTAAAATAACTAATCTCTGCAGGAGGCGTCGCTCATATGGGCAACCGGTAGCGACGATAAATAAACGTAAAAACACACAAAGTAGTTTGTGACGTAGTTGTATAACGGCTTTAGTAATATGATGTCATATAAAATTAACCACTGAACTGAAAATAAGTACAAATAGTTTTGACATGTACAATTTATTCCAAATATGAATATTGTATGCCAGGAGCCCGTACTAGTCTCTGGTGTTTATTTAGTTTGGTATGATGTAATGTTTCCTCTATTCGTTGGTTATAGCTTGTTTGGCGATCTGACCTTGTTTGTCGATTAGGTTTTTATTTATCGTCGCTACGTGTAGTCCTTTGGGGCGACGCATCCAGAAGTTTATCATCTTTTACATTGTTTTGGATGCTAGTGTCTGATATAGACAGAGCACATTCAGAGATTCCTCTGTGGGGGAGGTGTTATGCACGTGGTGTTTCGACATGAGATATATACTTAAGTTTGGGGGATCGAACCTGCAATCACTTGAAACATATATAGGAAAACGTTATTTGGAATTATGTGCATTAAGTATTTAAATTGAAATGATCTTAATTTCGTTTCTATAGTTATTCTAATCGGTTGTGTGAATATATTTTTCCAGTTAATATCGACTATTGATAACATAGTTTCCCATTTTTCAGTTTGCTTAATAACATCCGGCTTAGAGTTATTCGTTAATATCCTATCTATACGTTTGCATACTTTTGTGTTTGCATTGATTTTTGTGATTAAATATTCAGGGATTTTATATGTTATTGGTTCTAACTGTAACTTTGTTTTCCACGTATGTGGTATACTGTTCAAAAGAGTGTAATATTTCAAAAACTCCCCGGGATTAATATTGTAACGTTGTCTTATTTGCATAAAAGAAAAGGTGGGTTTTCTCGTGAAAGTGTATATGTGGTCATTCGTGTGGGGGGAAACTGGAGTACCCAGAGAAAACCCACCTGTCCGATCTGGCGACCACCTTACCATCTCACAAACTTCCCGGTCCGAAGATCGAACCCGGGTTGCATTGGTGAGAAGTGAGCGCAGTGAGATAGAACAGGCGTGTATGGATACATAATGTATCTGCGTTACTTCCCACATATACCCATAGCTACGTTTTATTGCCATGACTATGCGCAGTGACATAGAACAGGCGTGTATGTATAGGATATCAGCCGAAAACGATCCAATATTTTACACGATCCAATATGTAGTAGTAGCGCACACTTATATAACGAAATCCTACTAAATAAAATTGTTAATTTCGTACATTTACGCGTAGGATTTTAACATAATACTCGACTAATTAATAATGGACTGCAAATACAAAGGTATGACGTCACGACAGTGTTTTAAAGCAGCATTACATCGTATGAAATAACATATATTTGAACAATTCAATTTTTACGTATGGGTAGCAATGCTGCTACACGTTCTAACATTATACTTTGTATGCTTATGTTCATTTGGTAAACAGTGTTTCTTGCGATAAAACAAACTCGAAACCGAAAGTAGGACTTTCCGAGTCGATCGGTCACGCACTTGTTTACAACCGGAACGCATCGTCCGCACTTGTTTACATTCAGAATGCATCGACCCCATTTGTCCCACGTTGTCTTTTTTAATTAAATTACTTGATATGTTGATTCATACCTCTGTTAGCGTCTTTTAGGGACATTTCTACATCTCCGCGAGGGATTCGAAATTAGAGGAATATAGCTATATAGTATTTCATGTTCAAAATATATACGTTGTTTTCTACATCCTCTATTGTTTCACGCATGCGCGCTGTGCGTGATTAAATTTCGTGTGTTGATAAACAAATTCGCGTATACTACGGTTTAAATATATTGGAATATTATCGTTTCTGAGCGACTATTTCGATTTTTGTAAACACACACACATTAGTATTTATATTTTACCCAAAACATCCTTTATTACGATGTAATGCTGCTTTAAGGATACATACTGTATCTTCGTTACTTCCCGCCTATATCCATACCTACGTTTTATTGCTACATGCATGCGTGTACAAGCCGTGAGAGATAGAACGAAGTTATAATAACTTGTTTCGCACTCGAGCTAAAATAATTTGTATAAACTAAGAAGTATTTTCAAAAATATTTTGATGGCAAAATATAGAATGTATATATTGTATGGTATGCCTATTAGTTGAACTGGTATTTATGGAAATACAAGTAATATATATATCTTGAGTGAAACTTTAACAGTATGTGGTGTTTCACCTTAGTAAATGCTGTGTAAGAGGATTATGTTATGCAAAGATTTAATCTCATTCTTAATCCTATTGTTTTCTCAGATAAAACATAATCCGATAAATATTATAGAGTAATCTGATAAAAATACGTGCATACAAAAATGGCGAGAATACACGTTTAATATTCTTATTAATATACAAGTTCGCTCTCATAACATGCCTGGACCAGGTCGCCAGAAATAAAAAAAAAAGTATGGGACGTGCGAAAAACTGCAAAACTTCTACAGTGCAACGGTAAAGTTAAACCCCAGCTTGGATACACTAGTATTTATTTAACTAACAGTAGATCGTTTGATACGCTTCGTGGATTGTCATTGTATCATTTTTAGACTTCGCGAAGGCATTTGTGTTTACGTATTTAGGATATATAACATTGCAAAATCTATAGTATTTATCAATTTGTTTATTCGTCAAGCTTATATATCCAAGGGGATAATTGGACTTACGAGATATGGATTGATCTATTTGGAACTGGTAAGATATTTTAGTAAAGTCTAAAATGCAAAATGAACCGAGAACTTCAAAGTATGCTTAACCCTTTCAACACCACATACCTCTAAATAGGCTTACAAAAAAGTGTAGATCCAGAGCCGTCTCATCAGGATCTGCACTTTTTGCCAGTGATATGACTATTTTTAGACATAATTACCCATTTTGATAAATGAACTTGTCCAAATGTGATTTTTTGATTCATTTATTGGTTTATGAATATCATGGACCAGTCCATGTGAGTTACTTGGTGTTGAATGGGTTAAAGCGAAACGTTAATTAGTTTGAGTTAATAAGTTCACAGACGCTTGGGGTCTGGACACGTGGTTTCGGGTTCAAACCTAATTATTTTAAAGAACATTTTGATAAACCTTAGGCTTGATACTAAACATTTTAGGCAGTATCCAAGCATATTTTAAAATGACACCCCGTCACTATCATAGTCACCAAGCGCTTTAAGCTATCTGCTAATACTGCACTGTATGATTTTATTTTCATACTACTAACCAATTGTCAATAAGAATTATTAATATTTTGAACATGCTGTTATGAAATGCTCATTGTATAGTGTGTGTGGCATCCGTGGTCCGGTTGTAGAAACGTTGGATTTGGAATCGAAGGGTCCCAGTGAACCGGGTTCGATACTGTTTCAGAACACGCGTGTAGTGTCATTGAGCAAAGCTTACTTACTTACTTAATCCTCTTCACCCCGGTTGGGGTATAGGGCCTTCACCACTGCTCTCCACTTGGACCGGTCCGTTGCTGCTGCCTTGGCTTCCCCCCAGGACATCCTGCTTCGGCGCAGCTCACTGTCCAGAGTCCTTCGCCATGTCGTAACTGGTCGACCTCTTTTCCGTGTGCCCTGTGGATTCCAATCCAGTGCTTGGTGTGCTATGTTGGGCTGGTCTCGTCGTAGAGTGTGCCCTATCCACCGCCACTTCCTCTGTGTGATAGTGTGATGGGGTCCTGTCTTGTTCGCCGCCACAACTCCTGGTTGGTGATTGAGCAAAGCTTAGTACTAGTTAAACTATGATGTCGACTAAGCCTACACAGGGTAACATATCTAGGGGTTTGTGTTTTAAATTTATTTATCGTCGCTACCGGTTGCCAACATGAGCGACGCCTCCTGGTGAGATTAATCATTTTAGATTTGTGGAGGATAGTGTAATGATACAGACAGATACCCCTTCCAGTGTCTCCTCTGGTTCTTTTACTTGCACGGTGTAAATCACTGACACGAGATCTCGGTTTAAAGTCCTATCTGAAAGACTGTTAATGTTTATATGGTCAGGCGGGGATCGAACCTGCGATCCCTAGATTACTAGTCCTACTACAAATAGAGCATACCTATATAGCACATGTACATAACCCGATGCAAATAACAGTATATCTGTCGGAGGCCCTCCGTCCCGTCCTCCCGTCATCTAACCTGTCTGGCACGTGGACAACTGACCACATATGGAAGGCTGCTCTAAATCTAAAACTATGTTGAATTTATTATCATAATATTGCTGTATGACGTCATTATACGTCATTAACATATTATATATATACCTGCTTATATTTCTATTTGTGGAAGTCGTGATAGCGCAGTGGTAGCGCGTTCGCTTCAGGTGCGAATGGTCCGGAGTTCGAGCCCCGCTGGAGCCGCTACGTTTGTGCCCTTAGGCAAGGCATTTAAATTCCACATTGCCTCTTCTCTCTGGGTGGGTTCCATCAGGAATGAGGTTTCGAGAGTGATTAATATAAGTTGTAAGAACTTGTTTCGCAATCGAGCTAAAATAAATTTGTATAAACTATATTTTTACAAGTTACGGTAATAATTCTACAGATTAAACATTATTGCCAGGCCAGTCTATTGACGCAGAGAGTAGACCTGGGTAGGAACCAGTCATGGAGGTTATAAAACTGTTCTCATATCTCAAACTCCCAGCTATTATTGGCGGATATATACCCAGTTTGCCCTTTCCAGCAGCATTTCAGACATGGATGGATACCCGTGTATAACCGCCAATCTTATGTAAGCCAGCTGTATAGCTTCCTCACTTGAAATAATTCCACATCCTCAGTGGAATTCGAACCTACAACAGTGAGGAGTTAGTGATTTCAAATCAACGACCGTAACAATTCGACAGTCTAGTTGTAGAGCGTTGCATTTTGACTTGAAGGGTCCCGGGTTCGATACTCGGTCAGACAATGTATGTAGTGTCACCTGCTTAGTATTGATTAACCGCTTAGGTCGGCTAAGAATGCCCAGGGAAACATGTATTTGCCCGGCCCCCCGTATCGGGTTTGGCATACCTACTTCTAATAAATCTAAAAAAACTCATAGAAAGACCTTCGGAACAAAATTTTAATGATACGATCTTTGTTAAATAACTTAAAGCGACATTACATCACCAAAAGCAAAATAATGCATTTTCTCACGTATAAATGCATTGCTGCTACAAATTCTTCCGAATACATTCGAACACTAACATTGAATCACTAAACAGTGTTTCAGTGGTCTACACATTTTTAAAATTGAAAGTAGGATTTCATATAACGGTCATCCATGCTCCTGGATTTACGTGTGTTTGTCATTGGAGTCAATACTTAACGCGTGGTACTGTCGCTTAGAGATAATTTATCTAAGAATAGCCAACACATAAATATACATATGCACACATACGACATATAGCGGTAAATCTGTAAGTTAAACATAAATGTTGTTATTCAAGATACTCGCGTTGTATTACGCATGCATGTCGACCATATTTACATTATTTTCTACATTCTGTAGAAATTTGCGTTTTCACGGATGTAGTGTCGCTTTCTAAATCTAAACATAAAAATAAATAGTATACCATTATAAGCAAGATCTCTAAGCATACTATAAAAAGAAGTTTCGAAACTGAAGATGACGTCCTATAGAAGAGATCGCTATTATAGATAATATCATTAAGACGGGACAAGATGGAGAACCCATTTCCATAATTTGTTTTAGAGTAATGAGACTGGTATTGGTTATCTATGTCCATTGTCGGTCGGTGAATGTCAGAGCCATTTTTAGTTTAAACACATCAATGTTAAACGCAGAGGTGTCGATTTTCTAGTAGAAGTATTGATATAAATGTTTGTATTCATGGACCGTTCGAAAAGTATGCTAATTGTCTAAGCGAAGGTCATGATTCATTAGTTTTGAAAATTAATAGGCTAGCTACACTTATAAATGTGTTTGATGTTTTATAAGAAGAAACATAGACGGATATGTAGTCCAGTGGACTGGTAATCCAGGGATCGCAGGTTCGATCCGCCCTAATACAATTAACAGTCTTTCAGATGGGACGTTAAACCGAGATCTCGAGTCGGTGCTTTACACCGTGCACGTAAAAGAACCAGAGGAGATTCTGGAATGGGTCTCTGTCTGTATCATGCACTATCCTCCAAAATCTAAAATAACTAATCTCTTCAGGAGGTGTCGCTCATATGGGCAACCGGTAGCGACGATAAATAAACGTAAAACACACAAGAAGAGAACGATAAATCACAGCTTAGGTCACGATACACGGATTTGTTTGGGCCTCTATTGTGGAAATGATGATAGCGCGTTCGCTTCAGGCGCGAAAGGACCGGAGTTCGAAGCCCCACGGGAGCAGTTACGAGTGTGCCCTTAGGCAAGGCATTTAAAAACCTCATTGCCTTTTCTCTCTCCCTCGGGGCTATGAATTCGATCAATGAAGAGGTCATTTTGAATTTGTAGCAATTCGGCTCCAATGGCGTCCAATGAAGCGTCTACATCCAGGATGTAGTCGTCCGTTTGGTTTGGGAGGGCCAGCACGGGTGGTGTGGACAATGCATGTTTTAAAGCCCTAAATGCCATTTCCTGTTCATCCTCCCACTGGAAGTTATGCTTTCCTACCACTTTGTGGTGCTGCTAATTTAGAGAAGTCGTTGACAAATACTCTATGATAATTAGATAAGGAAGAGGTCTCGAGAGTGATTAATATAATTTGTAAGAACTTGTTTCGCAATCGAGCTAAATTAAATGTGTTATAAACTAAGTTAAGAAGACGCGGCTCTAATTTCCGGATCATCGTTGGATCCTTAACATGCTCAGTGTATAGCATGGATGTATGAGACAAACGGCTTACAGTCCAATCTGACAATCTGAAAGACTGTTAATATTATTTGGGTTCAGATCGAAACTGCGACACACGGTTTGACAATGTCAAGTGTTAACCACTGACCCATCTAGAGTAACAATTATAAAATGATTCACCCGATCAACGAGTCACGATATTATATAAATATTGCATTCCTGATTTATGAAAAATGTCCACCCCGAGAACATATGAATATTAAACGAGGCGCCATGTTTCCAGGGGTGATGTTTTTCGTATTGCCCATATAGGAATGCAATAAATGTTTTTATACCGAACTCAGATACAAGTATTTGAAACGAAAACTGGTTACAGCAAACAAATACGATTCGAGTTGACTCGTCTCAGTAAATCTATTTATATAATATGTAAGTATCTAAACGCGTGTGTGTATGCTATTCAATAAGCGTCTACTTATTAAGGGAGACGCTTTGTTTTTAGCAATATTCCAATGAGCGTTTTACTGATTCAGACTGGAAGTCAAAGCAGTCAATATTACCGGAAATATTTACCGGTTAATATTATCTCGGAGGTGAATAGTAAATAATATCGACTGCTGGCCTATGGGAATTTTACAGACGGATCTATTGTCCAGTGGTAACACGCTTGACTGTTAATCCAGGGGTCGCAGGTTCGATCCCCCGTCTGACCCTAATACAATTAACAGTCTCTTAAGATGGGACTTTAAACTGAGGTCTCGTGTCGGTGCTGTACACCGTGCACCGTGTCTGTATCATTGCACTGTCCTCCAAATATCAACAATGACTAATCTCTTCAGGAGGTATCGCTCATATGGGCAACCGGTAGCGATGATAAATAAACGTAAAACACACACCTATGGGAATTTTGCATTGGGTAGTCACGTGAGGTATAATAAATCTGAGTTTTGAAGTCTCATGGGCGGTCTTATTGTAGTGGTTTTACTGTATATACACAATCGGCCATGACAACTATATGTCAACATCAACATTCCGGTGTATTTTATATATCACCATTGACATAAAGTAGCCGTTTACATTCATCCGTTTTTAAAAAATGAAAACGTATTATTCTAGTCAATTAATCAGAAAAGCAAACCGGTTAGCCCGGGAAAACAGAGAGATGAAACAATTAGCAGAAATTCCCCCGGAAACATGTAACCCATGGCTACATGACCACTTGTACAGAAAGTGACATGATTGTCAGAATACAGGGCAATCAATATGAGTCCACGCACTCTTGTAGATATATTCACAGGTGCATGTATAGGCCTGAATATAATTGTTTTTATCAGAAGATAAGATGGGATAAATAAATTATGTTACTGCTCGTCTCCGAAAAAATACAATAAAATGTATATTTTCTCCAATTTGCATAATATAAGACAGTAACTTAAGATTCTCTATCTAAATTAATTTGTAAAATGTAACTTGTGCAAATTCGTTCAGTAGAAAGTCCAGCGCCAGATGTTATACATTATTCTCAGCTCTCAAGCTCAAGTAATTTGATTGGTTGAGTCTGAGTTTTACACTGAGCAGAACCAATCAGAAGCTTGATACTGAGTTTGAAATTGGAGAAAACTGTTATAACCTCTGGCCCTGGAGAAAACTGTTATAACCTCTGGCCCAACTCTACATAGATATCTCAATACATATCATAAATAGCACGATTTCCCCGTGCTATTTAGACTGATCTATTCACACTACCACTTAAGGTAGTCTACAATTTTCAGCCATGTTTTGTCTTCTTCCAAGATTGCTATTAATAGCAACATATCCGAGCATCGATCTATGAATCATTTTGTACGGTTCTATTAATAGTAACATATCCGAACATCGATCTATGAATCACGATGTACGATTCTATTAATAGTAACATATCCGAGCATCGATCTATGAATCATGTTGTACGGTTCTATTACTAGTAACATATCCGAGTATCGATCTATGAATCATGTTGTACGGTTCTATTAATAGTAACATATCCGAGCATCGATCTATAAATCATGTTGTACGGTTCTATTAATAGTAACATATCCGAGCATCGATCTATGAATCATGTTGTACGGTTCTATTAATAGTAACATATCCGAGCATCGATCTACGATTCACGATGTACGATTCTATTAATAGTAATAATTATATCCAACTGATATATGGTAATTGTACCAATTCACAATATGTTGTTGAATAAGTAATAGTAATTGTTACGTAGCATATCAGAGTTCAGTGACCCAGTTGTTAACACGTTGGACTGCGAATCCAGAGGTCGCAGGCTGAACACCCCATCACCTAATAATAGTATCAGTCTTTCAGATGGGACTATAAACCGATGTCTCATTTATCGGTGTCTTCTTCTTCTTCTTGTCGTTCGCGAATCACATGGACAAGCCGGCAGCAAACACGAAATGGGCCGTCCTCCTCAGATCCTCCCGGCAGCATGTAACTTCGTCTGGAGAGAAGTATTTGTTGGCCAGGTTGTTTTCCTCAGCCCATGACGATTGGGACACTCCTGGAGGATATGTTCTGCAGTCTGGTCCCCTACGTTGCAGCTGCAGGCAGTTGGTGGAGCTAGTCCAAGCTTCCGAAACATATGGAAGTTCAGGCGGTTATGCCCTGTTCTAAGCCGGAATATCGTGACTTGCTCCTGTCTTGTGAGAAGGTGGTAGTCATCCTTCTCGACTGTTGGCTTTGATGCAGATTTGATTATGGTGCATTTCTCCTTGTAAGTCAAATCTTTGTCTGGTTGCCTCTCGGTAGAACCTTGCTTGGCAAGCTGGTCAGCGGCTTCATTGCCAGGAATGCCTATGTGTGCAGGTACCCACTGGAGGACAGTTCTATTAGTTACGCTGACTGTTCGAAGGGCTTCCATCAGGTGGGGTTCTTTGTTGTTAGACAGGGCATCCAGAACTGAGAGCGCATCAGTCAGGAAGACAACCTGGGCACACTCCACAGTGTTGTGTACTAGAGATGCTGCTGTTTCAAGGGCCTGTACTTCTGCCCCATAGTTGCTGCAGTGTACTCCAGTAGGTAGAGCAACGGACTGTGTGTGTCCATCTGGGTGTCGGACATACACTCCTGCTCCTCCGTTTGCTACTGCTTTTGTGGCTGAATCATCTGTGTAGACTTGTATCCATGCTTCTCCAGGATAACTCTTGTCGATGTGTGCTAGTGTGAGGGCACGTTTGACGTCATCATGTTGTCTATCTCTGGATGTCATGTATGGGATTGTACTGCAGATGGTAACCTTGGATTCATCGCTAGTCAACCATGGCGTGGATAGAAATGGCGTTGGAGGCAATGTCTTGGCTGGGAGATGGCTGGTGTGCTTTCGAGCAAGCTTCTTGGACTGGTGGATGAAACTGCTTCGCTTTAGACGATTCTTCGTTAGTGCCTCAACTCTCTGCTTCATCGGTTGTTTTTCCTGACATCGAAACTTCTCTGTCTGTAGAAGAATTCTTGTGTCGCGACGTTCTTGCAGTGGCTGGATGGAAGTAATTTTCTCCATGGCCTTGATTGGAGTGCTCTTCATTGCACCTGTGATCAGCCTGAGAGCCTTGTCCTCAGCTTGTCAAGTGTCTGTTGGTTGGTCTTGGCTGATGTTGTTCAGGCGGTGGATCCATATTCCAGGTGAGGCCTGACCACACCTTGGTAAATAGTCTTCAAGATGTGATCATTGGCACCCCATGTGGTGCCAGCAAGCTTCCGAAGGATTGCAAGCTTGCGCTTGGCTTTGGCCTCTGCTTTCTGGATATGTGGCTTCCATGTCTGCCGTCTGTCAAATGTCACCCCCAAGTATGTTGGCTCGTTGTCCGTCTTCAAGGCAGTTCCACCGACTTTGATGGTTCCAGCTTTCTGTTTGGTGGAAAATGTGAAGAGTGTGGTTGACGACTTCTCCTTATTAATAGAGATGCACCAGTCTTCTGCCCATGCTGTGAGCTTGTCTGCGGCCATCTGCATTCTGTATGTGGCAGTCGTTGCATATTCTTCAACACACCACATGACCAAGTCGTCAGCATAGAGTGCTGCTTTGATACCATGTGGCAGCTCTGCAAGCAAGTCATCGATGAAGATGAGGAACAGCGTAGGCGAGATCACTCCTCATTGAGGAACACCGTGTCGGATGAGGAATTTCTTGCTCTTTTGGTTGTCAACAAGTACTCTGGCTCTGCGATTGTGTAGGAAGGATTTGGTCCATCGGAGTATCTTGTCGGCAATTCCACATCGTTGCATCTTGACCAGCAGCCCATCAGTCCAGACTTTGTCAAAAGCCTTCTGGAGGTCTATCCAGGTTGCAAAAACTACCTTCCGGTCTTGGAATGCATCCTCAACGTCCTGAGCGAGGTATGTTGCCTGGTCCTCTGTGCATCTGAACTGTCGGAATCCTGCTTGTTCCTTGGATAGGAGGTTTTCTGTCTCAAGGTACCACATGAGTCTCTTGTTAACTATCCTCTCCATTGTCTTGACCACACAGCTAGTGAGACTAATAGGGCAATAGCTGGAAGCTTTCTTTCTATCCTTGCCGTTCTTGTAGATTGGGATAACGGTGGCTTCCTTCCAGATCTGCGGAACTATGCCTTCTTCCCAGCTAAGATTGAAGATGTCAAGAAGTGTCAGCATGGCTGAGCATCCAAGATGAGTTAGCATCTCATTGGAGATTCCATCTGGTCCTGGTGATTTCCTCTTCTTCAGTTGTCTGAGCGCTGTGTACAGTTCCTGGTATGTAAGTGGAAGTTTCATGGAGTCTTGTTCCGTATGTCTTATACTTCTATCCTTCTGTTCTTTCCGTGCCTCTCTTTGCTGTTGGCGTGTGACTTTGATGTTGCCCTCTTTCTGGTAGGCTTTGGCGAGACAGTCTGCGGTCTCTTTGCCGGTCAACAGTTTCCCATCCTCATCCAACGTGATTTTCTGTCTGCTATTTTCTTCATCATTTAGCTGTTTCGTGAGCCTCCACAACTTCCTCTCGTCCTTCTCAAGGTTCAGGGCAGCACTTTTCTCCCTCCAACTTCGTCGTGTAGCTTCCAGTTTAGATTTTTGAAAATGTGCCTTTGCTTTCTGAAGTTGTTCATGGTTTTCTTGTGATGGCTGTTCTTCTGCCCTGTTCCTTGCTTCAGTGAGGTCATCGCCTAGAGTAAAAGGTTGGTACATCATAGGGCTGGTTGACAAGGATCAAGTTGTGCTCATCCTGCCAGTCCTCCACTTCATCCCCACGCCTATCAGACTGTGCATATCCCCAACTCTGGGAATGACTATTGAAGTCACCAACAACCATGTATCGACTGTTTGAAACTCCAATAGTGTCAAGGGCAAGGGCTTTGTCATTTGGGCAGTAGTAGTTGACGAGGTTCAACTCAGTTGATTTGGTCTTGATCTTGAACTCCTTGTATTCCGCTCCTTCAAGGTAGGTTTTCACTTCGCTCGCATTGATGTTGTTCCGGACTAAAGTGAGCACACCACCCTTGTGTCTGTCTTGTCGGTCTGCTCGGAGGCACTGGTAGCCTCGTACTTTGAACGTCTTGTCTTTGTTCAGGTGTGTTTCCTGTATGCAGCAAACACTTACCTCTTTGTCCTGTAGTACTTGCTCCAGTTCAGTCTTTTTGTTAAAGACTCCTTCAGCATTCCACTGCATGTGCACAAGAGGTTTCTGATTCACGTTTCGGCCAGTAGCTGTCCTTCGCCGTCCCCTGGCTCCACAGGGCGGCTTAGGGTGACCTCCAGTAGCTAGGGATGGGTTCCTTCGAGGTATGGAACCCGGCACTGTACCTGCCTGGCGGGTCTTCACAGGTCCAGCACCATCTCGGTTTACTCTTTCTGTCATTGTGATTCATTTTGCGTTTATCCGTAGTACCGTGGTTTATTAGAATGCGCCGTGCGGCCCAGTACTTCCGGCTTCAGCATTCGAGGTTTCTGTTGGGGTTACCTCACCCTTAGGCTAGAACTTTTAAGGCGGCCCATATATTCGCCTGATGCACCCGTTGTAGGACACGTGGAGTATTTAATAGGAGTAGCTTTGCCATGTGCTATCCTGCCCCGTCCTGGTAGGTACACCGCCATATGGTCCGGGACTGCTTATTTAATTCACAGCAAACCCCCATATCTGAGGGCCGTTCCCCTATCCGCCACCTGAGGACCCGCTGGGTAGGGGATGGTCGCCCCACTACTGAATTGGGAGCAGCATGGTCCCAGATTTATCGGTGTTATACACCGGACATGTGAAAGAACCAGTACAGGGATCCTTCTTGAATTGGCGTGTCTTGCATTGTCCTCCAAACGCTTACATACGACTGGATTTGCACTATCCACCAACAAAAAAGAGAAAACGACTAACATACGACTGGATATGTCGCCTCGATTAACTAGTGGGCGATATTAAATATATTTTATATATTTTCAAAATAAAACAACATGCATATTTACAATTCCACAGCACTGGTATGATCGAAAACCCAATATAGCGTGAAAGGTAGATGAATGTTTTACTGTATATGTAATTGACTCACCAATAACAAGTACAATTTACACCTGACTTGATAGACATAATGTAGTTTATGCAAACATGAACATCGTAACGAAAGCTAAGTTCGTGTATAGTAACTAGACGATCAATATTACTATTGTGTAAGTCCGCCTCCGTGGTCGAGTGGTTAAGGTCGCTGACTTGTATACCACTGTAACCTATCATCACTGATGGTCACGGGTTCGAGCCCCGCTCAGGCCGTGTCTCATTTATATGAAAAAGTTGGCAGTTTCTTACGGAGGTTGGTGCACCCAAGTACTGGTTAACCGCTGGAGCCTGCCCAGGAAAGGTGTTGTTAAGTAAACTGCCCGCCGGCGATATAGCCCAAAATGGTGCTGATGCAGGCGTAAAACCCGAAATATAACATAACATAACTATTGTGTAAACATGAATTATGTTATTGTTTGGCAATATTAAACTGAGACATTTGCATATTCCGTGAACTTACTTCGTTAATAATCGGATTTCCGAAGTAAAACATGAGCTTTAGATTATGGTACACTTATTTACTGACTTGATTCAAATATTAACGGTAAAAACCTAACGCATGTCCTGGTCGTAGTTCACGGAAACTTACGAAGGCTTTGGCGGAGATTAATGAGTCTCAGTTTAATGTTGCCAAGTAATACATGTACCTCCGGTTTTACTGGTTATTATGCACTTGACAACCAATAACAAGCACAATTTACACCTGACTTGATAGACATAATGTAGTTTATGCAAACATGAAAATCGTAAAGAAAGCGAATTTCGTGTATAGTTACTGGACGATCAATATTACTATTGTGTAAACATGAATTATGTTACCTCAGAACTTCATTACGTAAATATTGCCAAGTATAACTCATTGGTAGGCCAGTCTCCATCAATTTGCAATTTCTTCAGAACCTCCACCGATTTTGGTTTAATACTTTTTTCTCACGCGATTGATAAATAAATAATCTCAACGGTATATAATTTCCAATTCACTTTTGGCCGCCATTATGTCTTTGTTGTACACTTATAATATATACGAGGTTCGGCTTGACTGTTTTCAATTATGCCGGTTAAATAATTCTGTATTCATATGAAAATTGCATTTTTCTGTCAACCAATGAAAAGCAAGAGAAACGAACCCTATGAGAGACATCTCTAATGTACCTCCATTGGCAGATAAAGTCTGATTTATCCCAAAATGTAAATAGGTCCTTATAGTTGGAACCTGTTGTTTTTACTGTTGTGCCCTAACCAGATGTTGCGGTATGATAAATGTGATTATATCGTAATCGTGTTAATTAACGGATAACAAATAACTACCCATTGTATATACTGTCGGAAATCTGTCGAGATATAGTATTTTAATAATCAAAGAAGCGATAGTGTAATAAAATTGCTAGTATGTTGTGTATAGGAAGCAACGATAAAAACAGAGGAAAACGCTTAATATTATGACCTATCTACTTTTAGGAAGTATTCAGGGGCAGTAACTGACCGATGTCTCTCATTGACGAGATATCCTGTTGCAAATATGTGGAATGTCCCGGCCACTATGCAAAGGATATTCTTTAATTTAGATGCTCTTCATTATTGGAGGATAAATACAGAATATATAGGCAACATATGGTCAAGAAACACCGACTCTCAATGTGGGGTGATTGCTACGAAAGTATGTATGCCTTGATGTGAGTTTTTTCTACATCAAAGTTTTCCCCATCATAATTCCTAAAGCTGGAAGTATGTGAGCTGGTTTTCTCCGGGTTTCCGGTTTCTTCCCACACACAGGATCACATAATTATACGCTTGCACCCGTGTCTCCGGGTGTGATTAATATAAGTTGTTACAAACTTTTTTCGCAATCGTTGTAAAATAAATAAAGTTTATTAAAAGCGTTATCCTTTCATTTAGAAGATGTGAGAATAAATATAATGAACTACCCTGACTCGAACTCGCGACACTCGCACTTACATTACAGGTATAAGTCATGCCGACTAACGAAGAACCCTAGTGTTATAGACTAATACAATGTATGACTCTGAACCCATTCAACACCAAGTAACTGACATGGACTGGTGCATCACATTTTTAGACCAATATATTAATCAGAACATTACATTTAGTCCAGTTCATTTGTCAAAATGCGTAATTTTGTCTAAAGATATTAACATTATTGGCAAAAAGTGCAGAACCTGATGAGACGGCTCGTCACTTTTTTGTAAGCCGATTTAGAGGTGGGTGTAGCCAGGGAACAGGCGTTGGTATATTTTGCCTGGTCATTCAGTCAAATACATATATTTTAACACCTAGACTATTAATTGGGCCGTATTTAGTTTCTGATCATATGTCATTTTGCCAGAAGTTAAAAAGTGAAAACAGACTGACTGGCAACCAGGCTAAGGTCGATGGTGTTGAAAGAGTTACGGTCGGGGCCTCCGTGACCGAGTGGTTACGGTCGTTGACTTCAAATCACGTGCCCATCACCGCTGTAGATTTCATATTTCATATAAGAAAGTTATCCAGCTGGATTGCAGAAGGTCGGTGGTTCTACCCGGGGTTCCCGACCGTGTCTGGAATACTGCTCGGAGGGTCATCCAAGGTATTTCTCTACCAATACTTGTAGAATCGCCATAGGACATAAGCTGTTTGTACGACATTAAAACCCCAACACAAGATACTTAATTTAAAGGTATAACAATATTTCATATATTTATTCAAATTTAATCTGCTGTTCATAAAATTGCCTTAAAGCGACACTACATCAGCGAAAACGCAACTTGTTGCAGAATGCAATTTCGTATTATATGGTGTAATTTTCCCTCAATTATTTACCTCAAAAATATACGCGGTTTGTTGACATAACAAAATAATGTACATGCATGCGCAATACAACGTATTTATCCTGAATAACACGATTTATGGTACATATTTAGTTTTATTTACCGTTATATCTCATTTGTGCCTATGCAAATTTATATGTAGACTACTCTTAGCTAAATTATCTCCAAACAACAGTATCACGTGATTAGTATCTACTCCAATGAAAGCAAGTGTCAATTCAGGATCTTGGATATAATGAAATCCTACTTCGACTTTTGAATATTTATAGACCACAAAACACTGTTTATTGATTCAATGTTAGTGTTCGAATGTATTCGGAAGAATTTGTAGTGGCAATGCATTTATACGTGAACAAAAAGCATTTTAATTGCTTTTTGCGATGTAATGTCGCTGTAGCGTAGATATGCTGATATAATTCTCTATCTAATATCTCTTATATTAGAACCATTTTAATCTATTATTCTAACGCTCTACATATAGTTCTGACTTTTTTTCAATGCATGCAATTTGATATGTATTATTATGCTGATGAGCTTAAGTCTAATAATCTATATGTTCTGTTCTGGTCTCGAATACGTTACCAACGTTACGGCTGCTAATGTGTGAACGATCAGTTGTACAAGAAACGTGGTTGCACTGTTGTAGGATTCTAATGTGATATACATCTGAATACAATACATTTGTACTATACTTAATAATATAATAGCAATATATATCAACTAAATAACACTGTCGAATATATATATTTCAGAATTGTACGAAGGGAATAGTATCCCTATCGTACATATAGTTTATTACAGCATTTGTATGAAATGAAGTGTCAAATGATGATGATGATGACGACGTCGATGATGACGATGACAATGATGATGATGATGATGATGATGATTGAGATGAGATGAGATTGATGATGATTATTGCTGCTATTTGATGATGTGATGATGATGATGATGATGATGATGATGATGATGATGATGATGATATGATGATGATGATGATGAAATGATGATGATGAGATGATGATGATGTGATGATGATTGATGATGATGATGATGATGTGATGATGATGATGAGATGATGATGATGATGATGATGATGATGATGATGATGATTGATGATGATGATGATGATGATGATGATATGTGATGATGATATGATGATGATGATGATGATGATGATGATGATGATGAGATGATGATATATGATATGATGATATGATGATGATGATGATGATGATGATATGATGATGATGATGATGATGATGATGATGATGATGATGATGATGATGATGATATGATGATGATATATATGATGATGATGATGATGATGATGATGATGATGATGATGATGATGATGATGATGATGATGATGATGATGATGATGATGATGATGATGATGATGATGATGATGATGATGATGATGATGATGATGATGATGATGATGATGATGATGATGATGATGATGCTATGATGATAATGATGATGATGATGATGATGATGCTGCTATGATGATAATGATGATGATGATGATGATGATGATGATGATGATGATGATGATGATGATGATGATGGAGGAGGCATCTTTTTCCTTTGTGTCAAATAATGAATTATAGTTTCATAAAGTTGTGGGTGTACACAGAATGTAGATGACTGAGCACATCCCGTCAACTTTTATCCGGAGATTGGCCGGATAGTTAAATTAAATGTTGTCTACTTGAAATCACTTACCCCTCACCGCTGTAGATTCGAGTCTCACTGGGGTGTCCAATTCTTTCATGTGAGGAAGCTATCCAGCAAGTACTGGCTAACTACTGGAGCCTGTCCAGGAAAGGTGTTGTTAGGTAAACTACCTGTCGCTCAAATGGGTAACCGGTAGCGACGTTAAATAAACTTTAATAAAATATCAATAAAAAGGAGCAATCACCATATTACTATCTACCCTGGTAGTACACGACCCTAGAATCCCCACTAAATTGGTATTTTTGGAGATTTTATTTAGAGACGCAGTCATGTTTTTACTTCTAATAGCGAAAATAGGTGAACATTCGAATCCATTGAAGTTTCATTAAAGTGGTCAAGGCCAAGAAAGTTCACTGATGCGATACAACGTTCATTCGTGTACCTGCTGTCGAGAATTCTTTAAAAGTATAAATTACGTGTGGATTACATTTGACAACACCAACCAAGGTTTTTGTAAGTCAATAAAACTGAAGCGGCTGTGAAAGGGATTATATTTGGAACTCGGTGTCAACTTGTTTGCAGAACGACAATTGAAATTAAATGGAAAGGTTTCTTTTCCATTTTATTCTTTTATTCGCCTATTTAGAAGTTGTAGCAAGGTTTATGGACACATCTGACAAGCAATTGGAACTGTATACCAAGTGTATGCTTTTCTGACGTGTGTACATATGTGTAGATATATTTAAGAAAGCAAATAATGTTATTGCCCGATGCATCATTTGCAAAGTGTTGTCGTGATTTTGTGTAAGACAGAACGCAACGAATATCGGTTGAATATCTTATATGTACAAAGGACCGCTGGTGACATTCACTATGTCATCATTTCTACTACACGAATTCACGATTTCTACTTCACGAATTCACGATTACAAATTCACGATTTCTACTCACGAATTTCACGATTTAAAAACCATGATTTTTACTTCACGATTTCAACTTCACGAATTCACGATTTCAACTTCACAAATTCAACTTCATGATGTTTCGATTTCAATTACATAGGTATATATGAGTTGATTTGAAGTCAACGGCCGTAACCATGGAGGTCCGGTGGAGATGGCGGGGGAATTGGTGTTAACAGCAAATAAGGCGTTGAAACAATTGTTTACTATTTCTTTGATTCCAGGAAATAGAAATTACTAGGTTCCATACATTCTTGTTAATTATATATAAGCTTGTTTATAATGTTACCTTATGGGGTGGCTTTCCGTGTTGTTACTGTCGTTCAACGCACTTGCCCCATACAGCAGTCGGTTCCAATCCCACGTGGGGTGTCGAATTCTTTCACACGAGGAAATCATCCAGATGACTTATATTGCGTTGATATGCCGTAAAACAAGCTGACATCAAATAGCACAATATGACTGCCTTTTAAATATTGAAATTGCCTGAAAAATATTAGAACGTGGTATCACCATATCATGTTTTTAAGTTGACTGCTGGGGAAATAAGTAACTTGTAGCGGCCTCACGCATGTTAAGAATTGTGTGTATGCTTTACGTTTATTTATCGTCGCTACCGGTTGTCCGTATGAGCGACGCATCCTGAAGAGATTAATCATTTTAGATTGTTTGAGGATAGTGCAATGATATAGACCCATTCCAGAATCTCCTCTGGTTCGTTTATGTGCACGGTGTAAAGCATAGACACGAGACCTCGGCTTAAAGTCCCATCGGAAAGACTGTTAATTTATTAGTCTCAGATGGGGGATCGAACAGGCGATCCATGTATCCCCAGTCCACCGTGTTAACCACTGGACTTCAGATCCGTCTGTCATGTTAATAATTATTTCCCACTTCCATTTAACTTACGTGTTTCGGATTAAAATTACGCCTGATACAGGAAAGTACACGTTCAGAGGAGGGGGGGGGGAGGGGTGAATAACAGTTTTCTCTGAAAGTCTTCACCATTTTCAACACGAACTAGTGTTAGCATAAAATCTAAATGGCCACTATTTAACAACAAAACATCACATAAAATATATAATCCTAACATGAGCCTTGGATGATGGAATTATTATTGAGAATTGTTCCATGCTTGGAATAAACTATCCATTGGCAATTGAATAACAATTGAAGACATCGCACACCCACTGCCATTCATGGTTGGGGGGGGGGGTATGTCGCACCCAACAGCTTTTGTTACATGGCCACTATCTGGCTGTTATTGGTGGTGGAATACCCCTGGAGCCACGATGGGTAGTATTTCAGGCACGGAAAGGAACCTTGGTTAAACCACTGACCGTCTGCAATCCAGCTGCGCAGCTGCCATTCATGGTTGTGTGGGGATTGGGGGGGGGTAATGTCGCACCAACAGCTTTTGTTACATGGCAATTCGCCAGCTATTATTGGTGGGGGATTACCCCTGGTGTCACTCTGGGCAGTGTTTCAGGGACGGACAGGAACCCTTGTTGAACCACTGACCTTCTGCACATTTCTGCGTAGCTTCCCCGCATGAAATAATTCGACACCTAGTGGGATTACGAAGCATGCAGACAGAGAATACAAGACACGTTTCTCTGATGTTTGAGCTTATTTACGTAGCCGGGCAAACCATATGGGCTAGCCGGTAGTGTTATGTTAGACATGAATATATAATGTAACATATGATGATTACCTAGAAGCTATTTGATTATGCTACATGAAATATATATAATATATCGTAAAAGACGGTAAATCGGCTATCGATACTACAATAAAATATCGGCAATGTGCATCCTCTCGTGCGAGTTACCCATTTCACAGTGGTACAGGTCGTTGACTGCTGCAGGATCGAATACCACTGGAATTCGGAATACATTCATGTTAGGAAGCTGTGTATCCAGCTAGTTTGCAGACGATCGGTGGTTCTGCCCCGTGAGCCCGTCCGTGCTGAAAATACTGCGCAGGCGGGCACCCAGGGTCTATACCCACCAATAATAGCTGGAGAATCGCTTTATGACCTGAGCTGCCGGTGCGACTTTAAATATTTTAAGATTAAAATCAAATAAATTGGCAATAAAAGGGTCGAAACAAAAGAATGTATATGTTTTATATAACAGCCAAATTGTAGGGTTTGGTATGTCAGTCTAGTGATTTAATGCGTATTGTACATAGTTGAACCCACGTGATACGCATGCATTTAGTTTATACACATTTATTTTAGCTCGATTGCGAAACAAGTTCTTACAACTTATATTAATCACTCTCGAGACCTCATTCCTGATGGAATCCATCGCCACGAGGGAGAGAGAAGAGGCCACGTGGAATTTAAATGCCTTGCATAAGGGCATAATCGCAACGGCTCCAGCAGGGCTCGAACTCCAGACCTTTCGCACTGTGCTATCACGACGTACGCATTTAGTTTAATCATATTTGAATGTAAATCAATTTAATAGTAAATATGTCATACACAAAAAGATAAGTTATGCATAGCATGAACATGCAGCTGGTTTGGGACACAGGTATGAACCACGTTCTATACTGCACATACATTCACATCTTATTTCGCAGGGTTATGAAAAAGCATACGAGGCATTGCTGTTCGCCAGCTCAACAAAATGATTTTCATTCTGCAGATAATTACTATTACCTAGAGACAAATAACCCAACAAATATAAACGTTTAATTAATTATATTTCAGTTTTATTGTATTGGCAAATATTGGCCATGGCTGGTGATATATTATATCATTTAAACGAATGTGAATATTAATAATATAAGTGATCATTTGCTCCGTTATCGGCAGCAATATATATATTTATGCTATAATAATATTATTAGTCCATCTGTTCGTTTTCACTAGTATATGTTGACTCTTCTGAATATGTCCAGTTCCTTCTAAATATTTCTTAACCACTTCGAGTTTATACACACAGACTATAGCATATGTATAAGAGTCGGTATTGTCTGTATGACATCTTTCAGATGGAATATCACTCAGCCATGACATCTAGCGGACCTACTTCTTCGTCCTCGTAACTGAAAATATATAACACACCGAAAGCAAGGGGTATCTATATTGTGGTGGGAGGGGAGGGCTTTTGAATGCATTTAAAGGTAGATAAAGGGCATTAAATTAAAATTTATAAAAAAATTAAAATGGCTACCTCATTCAATGTATGTGGAATCGATAAAATATTGCACACGCTTAAATAGTTTGGGAGTCTGAAAATAGTTCCAATGATATGTATACGCATAGAAATTGTTATTTGGTCGTAGGTAAAAGGTTCAATCTTAATTTGATTAAACCAAGTATTATATAATACATTAATATTCCGTTTATATACATTATGATTATTACAGTATTATGTTTTAATATTTCGTTTGCTATAAATTTCGAATTTAAGATGTGTTTTCGCGTATGCAATTAAGTGCGGTTTAAGAATCCATCACGCCAGTTATTGTCAGTGGTACAATTAGCGCACGTGTACATGAATGGACGCGATTTAAAATACCTCATAATACATAATATTATGCTAAATTGTACTGAGGCAATCATTTTATATTGCGTCAGAAAGTGTTGTCATGTGTCGCCCAGCTCATGCAGGGCCATTATCAGATAATTTCCCTAGGAAATAATGCACGTTCAATGATGACATCAATAATGACGTCATTACCATAAAACGTCCAAAACAATGGCGTCGGGAGAGCGCATGCTAGAGAACTTGAAGTAATTGCATCTATACGGTATGTCTGATCCGTGATTTCAAATAAGAGACACATAAAAAGAAACATATGTCTTATGTAGTAAAGCTCTCGGGCATTTATCACGTCACTGAGACCATTATCATTAAAAGACATGGGTCAGCCATGTATTATTTTCTAAGTAATTTTACTGCACGTCATCGTAGCTGATTATCGTACACTATTACGGCGGCACGTGCGGATATATGCATCAATATTACACATAAGAGTGGGTGCCGAACAAATATATGAAACGTTGTTTCAATTTCAAATAAGGGAACATTTCGTGTGCTCTCCTATAATTGGAGGAAACAAAAGTTATTATATTCATCACAATCTTGCACGCCGCTAATTTTTCTAGAAAATAATTGTGGATTTTGTTCTTCCTTATCACACTAAAACAGCACATTCTGTTCCACATTTTCAAAGCGTTATTTATCAGGTGGCGTAACATGGCAAAGAACAGACCGTTAACCTAACAGGTAACTTATAATTATACATGTATATAGTATTAGTTCTTGCAGTTAATCTCTCATTTCACATGCAAGTCTGTATTATCGGTCATTGTTTACATATATTTCATTGTGTTATTTCATGTTTTAATTTGTTGAGGGCCTCGTGGAAAACTGACCTATTTTTTATTTAAAGTCTTTATTATTATTATTATTATTTAAAAATTGTTAGTTATGTCTGAAATAGAATAATATTGTAATTGTACTATAGAAGAATCCCACTGGGATGTCGAATTCTCTGATGTGATAATTCTTTGATGTGATAATTCTCTGATGTGATAATTCTCTGATGTGATAATTCTCTGATGTGATAATTCTTTGATGTGATAATTCTCTGATGTGATAATTCTCTGATGTGATAATTTATAATTCTCTGATGTGATAATTCTCTGATGTGATAATTCTCTGATGTGATAATTCTCTGATGTGATAATTCTCTGATGTGATAATTCTTTGATGTGATAATTCTCTGATGTGATAATTCTTTGATGTGATAATTCTTTGATGTGATAATTCTTTGATGTGATAATTCTCTGATGTGATAATTCTTTGATGTGATAATTCTTTGATGTGATAATTCTCTGATGTGATAATTCTTTGATGTGATAATTCTGTGATGTGACAATTCTTTGATGTGATAATTCTCTGATGTGATAATTCTTTGATGTGATAATTCTGTGATGTGATAATTCTCTGATGTGATAATTCTTTGATGTGATAATTCTGTGATGTGACAATTCTTTGATGTGATGTGATGTGATGAAGCTACCCAGCTGGCTTGTCGTAGGTCGGTCTCTCTACCTGGGTTCCTCGTCCACGCATGCAATACTGTTCGGAAGGGCATCCGGGTTAGGGCATCCGGGTTATTCGTCCATCAATAATATCGTAAGAGTCGCCGTATGACTTGCGCTGTTGGTACGACTTCAAGCCCACAAAGCAAACGTAGCCTACTGTATAGTCGTATACACAAGTTGGCGGGATTCATCGTAAAATGAACACCATTCATTTTGGTACGGCTACTACATGTAGTGGCAAATAGGTTAACACTAACAGCCCACAGCGTCATCATTAATTACATTGTATATACTGGTTCCTAAATGAATGGCACAAAAATATGCACGTATGCGATACTTCGTAACACCCTGTAATCTCCAAGATCGTCAATATGTAGCAATTAATGGAATTATTTCTGCACTTACCCGGCATTCGCCCACAGCCGTACCGATGTGATGTATAGGTACAGTTGGCTGTATGTTACACCGATAATTATTTTCTGATGATTTCTTCTCTCAGTAAAACAATAGTTGTTGATAGAAGTGCGAGTCTGTATACACGTGCCTGCGTCGTAATTAACGACAATAGCTTGGTCTAACCCAATTGCTTGGTATATGCAGCAACGTTAGGAAATATTATTATGTGTATTGTGCATGGGCGGGTCCAGGATAGTGTTTGTGACAGGGGGTGCACGCATCGACTGTGCAGCGCCAGAAGTAAATAGTGGTATATGTAACAAAGTTAGGACATATTTTTATTACATGTGTATTGTGCATGGGCGGGTCCAGGATAGTGTTTGTGACAGGGGGTGCACGCATCGACTGTGCAGCGCCAGAAGTAAATAGTGGTATATGTAACAACGTTAGGACATATTTTTATTACATGTGTATTGTGCATGGGCGGGTCCAGGATAGTGTTTGTGACAGGGGGTACACGCGTCTACTGTGCAGAGACAGAAGTAAATAGTGGTATATGTAACAAAGTTAGGACATATTTTTATTACATGTGTATTGTGCATGGGCGGATCCATATAGTGTTTGTGACAGGGGGTACACGCGTCTACTGTGCAGAGACAGAAGTAATAGTGGTATATGTAACAAAGTTAGGACATATTTTTATTACATGTGTATTGTGCATGGGCGGATCCAGGATAGTGTTTGTGACAGGGGGTACACGCGTCTACTGTGCAGAGACAGAAGTAAATAGTGGTATATGTAACAACGTTAAGTAAATATTATAAATACGTGCACTGTACATAGGCGGCTCAATATACTGATTGGGACAGGGGTTGTGCAGAGACAGAAGTAAATATTGGTTCAGTGCTGAAATACATCGTTTAATGAAATACTTACATATTATGGATGTACATGTAGCGAAACCGATGTGCTCGTGCATTTCCCGTGCATTTGTATACTTAGGAGGTGTAATAAAATCGGTAGTGGAAAAGGGTGCTGGCAACTCGTGTCTTGAATAATTAATTAGAGCGATTATATGACATCAATAAATCCCTCGTACACTTCAAATTACGTGCATGCCCCCCCCCTCACTGTATGTTCGAATCACATTGAGTGTGTCGACTTGTGTGCGGGCGTTCGGTGGCTCGGGAGCATTGCGTCGTTATCAAATGAGGAGAACCAAACTTTATTTTTAACAGTACAAACATACATCAAAAACACGCGTCGTTTTTAAAGTATTGCGCTGACGAATAACTAAGTAGTTATCTGCTCATGACTTTGGTTCGAGTTTGGGACTAATTGGTGGAATAGCGGGTTGTATGTTATTGGAACTAATTGGTGGAACAGCGGGTTGTATGTTATTGGGACTAATTGCTGGAACAGCGGGTTGTATGTTATTGTGACTAATTGGTGGAACAGCGGGTTGTATGTTATTGGGACTAATTGGTGGAGCAGCGGGTTGTATGTTATTGGGACTAATTGCTGGAACAGCGGGTTGTGTGTTATTGGGACTAATTGGTGGAACAGCGGGTTGTGTGTTATTGGGACTAATTGGTGGAACAGCGGGTTGTGTGTTATTGGGACTAATTGGTGGAACAGCGGGTTGTATGTTATTGGGACTAATTGGTGGAACAGCGGGTTGTGTGTTATTGGGACTAATTGGTGGAACAGCGGGTTGTATGTTATTGGGACTAATTGGTGGAACAGCGGGTTGTATGTTATTGGGACTAATTGCTGGAACAGCGGGTTGTATGTTATTGGGACTAATTGCTGGAACAGCGGGTTGTATGTTATTGGGACTAATTGCTGGAACAGCGGGTTGTATGTTATTGGGACTAATTGCTGGAACAGCGGGTTGTATGTTATTGGGACTAATTGGTGGAACAGCGGGTTGTATGTTATTGGGACTAATTGGTGGAACAGCGGGTTGTATGTTATTGGGACTAATTGGTGGAACAGCGGGTTGTATGTTAGTGGGACTAATTGGTGGAACAGCGGGTTGTATGTTAGTGGGACTAATTGGTGGAACAGCGGGTTGTATGTTAGTGGGACTAATTGGTGGAACAGCGGGTTGTATGTTATTGGGACTAATTGGTGGAACAGCGGGTTGTATGTTATTGGGACTAATTGGTGGAACAGCGGGTTGTATGTTATTGGGACTAATTGGTGGAACAGCGGGTTGTGTGTTATTGGGACTAATTGGTGGAACAGCGGGTTGTATGTTATTGGGACTAATTGGTGGAACAGCGGGTTGTATGTTAGTGGGACTAATTGGTGGAACAGCGGGTTGTATGTTATTGGGACTAATTGATGGAACAGCGGGTTGTATGTTATTGGGACTAATTGGTGGAACAGCGGGTTGTATGTTATTGGGACTAATTGGTGGAACAGCGGGTTGTATGTTATTGGGACTAATTGGTGGAACAGCGGGTTGTATGTTATTGGGACTAATTGGTGGAACAGCGGGTTGTATGTTATTGGGACTAATTGGTGGAACAGCGGGTTGTATGTTATTGGGACTAATTGCTGGAACAACGGGTTGTATGTTATTGGGACTAATTGGTGGAACAGCGGGTTGTATGTTATTGGGACTAATTGGTGGAACAGCGGGTTGTATGTTATTGGGACTAATGGTGAAACAGCGGGTTGTATGTTATTGGGGACTAATTGGTGGAACAGCGGGTTGTATGTTATTGGGACTATTGGTGGAACAGCGGGTTGTATGTTTGGGTTGGTGGGGGTTGTTGTTTTGGGTTTGGTGGGGGGTTGTTGTATTGGGACTAATTGGTGGAACAGCGGGTTGTATTATTGGGACTAATTGGTGGAACAGCGGGTTGTATGTTATTGGGACTAATTGGTGAAACAGCGGGTTGTATGTTATTGGGACTAATTGGTGGAACAGCGGGTTGTATGTTATTGGGACTAATTGGTGGAACAGCGGGTTGTATGTTATTGGGACTAATTGGTGGAACAGCGGGTTGTATGTTATTGGGACTAATTGGTGGAACAGCGGGTTGTATGTTATTGGGACTAATTGGTGGAACAGCGGGTTGTATATTATTGGGACTAATTGGTGGAACAGCGGGTTGTGTGTTATTGGGACTAATTGATGGAACAGCGGGTTGTATGTTATTGGGACTAATTGGTGGAACAGCGGGTTGTGTGTTATTGGGACTAATTGATGGAACAGCGGGTTGTATGTTATTGGGACTAATTGGTGGAACAGCGGGTTGTATGTTAGTGGGACTAATTGGTAGAACAGCGGGTTGTATGTTATAATCGCACCCCATCTCATTTAATGTTGTATTTATCTTAAGATATTATTTTAAAAAGAAATAACATGTTCACTTTTTTTTTCATTTAGTTGTAGTTTTTTTGGGCCAATCAGTCGTTAACGTTTGTGTGACATTCTTGGCGGGCTGTTTTCTAATGTTGGTAGAACTTATGGCCTAAACCAGTTCTTTGATCAATTTAATTTTAAACTTTATTTATTTTACAACGATTGCGAAACAAGCGTAAACACCTTATATTAATCACTCTCGTTGCCGCGGATGAAAGCGTAAATGTGTTCATTCGTGTGGGAGGAAACCGGAGTGCTCGGAGAAAACCCGCCTGTCCGATCTGGCGACCACAGTACCATCTCACATACTTCTCGGTCTGAGGATCGAATCCGGGCTGCATTGGTGAGAAGCGAGCGTGCTAACCACTGCGCTAATCGGACAGCCAATTTGATCAGTTTACACGTTGCACCTTTTTATGTATTGATCTATATACATGTTGTATATTGCTGAATTGCCGAATAAACTTGGGGGAAAATATACATGTAGCTGATAAAAGCAATAAAATATGATTAAACTATAGTTTAAAATTAAATAATACCTAATACTCCTCTACGAACAATGTTAAGAATACAGTCTACAACCGTTATGTCAAAATCGGTTATGTCGAATTATCCGGTTATCTCGAAGTCGGATCAAAGTCCCGTTTCAGACACTATCATTGTACATATACCTGGCCCCGTTTATATCGAATTTCGTTAAGTCAACCTTCGGTTATGTCGAAGTATTTTGTTGGGTCCGACGGAATTCGACAAAACGGATGTATACTGTATAATACTCGTCTCCACTACCAACCATTTACTCAAAGACTACTTACACAGTCGTGTACAGTTCATAGAATCGTTTCTTCTCTTACTATCTACTAATCTTGGTAAATAAAACCTAACGCTTTTCTTCACTTCTCATATACTAGGTATACGAATAAAAAAAAGCAAATTGCCAGTAATTCATTCATACGGAACAGAGATAAGTCTGGCCGCAAAGGCTGGAGTAGTTAGTGACATGAGTCTAAATCTCAGTCATTGTAAGATCGATGAGCGAGCGGATCGCATAGAATATGTTACTGGCGTTCAGCTAGGCTTGTTCACCGGGAATATAGTTGCAATGACGTAAATTATTCATCGCCGTTTTTGAATAGTGCAGGTATTTCGATCGGGACAATTTTTGTTTGTTTAAACACGGGCTTTTTCTAAGCCTTTATTAATTCTATATTGTTGCATTACCATGGTCCACGTTTATTTTTATTGGTAAAGTGGAATAGTGCAATCAATGCGATCTTCTAAGTGGAGGTGAATTAAGACATACTACAATGTGTGTTTATATATTCTCGAATGTCTGTTAAAAATGGATTTTATTATTCCGTTCGAATACATGTAGACTCGAATAGAACCTATGATACACGGCTATATTTAAGAAAATTATAGATAAATAAAGAAATGAAGACACTTAAATACATGAATGTATTGATTTGTTTATCGATTTTGGATAAGCCGAATGATTTGAAAATTATATAGAGCGACCAAGCTTAGTATTATAAATCGTATTAAATTGATAGAGTGACTTAAAATTGTGATTTGGAAATCCGACGTATATATATATATATATAATTAGTTTGAATCTGGTGTTTAATATGTGCGACTACTGTTACCGTTATTTATTTCAATACGTTTATTTGTGTTGATATGGGTGGGATGTGTTATAGATCTATAAACTGTATATCTGGAATTATTTTTTTTTTACATTTTTACATTTCAGGGTCTTTTTAAAATCAAAGTGCTGTTTAGATATGGAAAATATGGATTCGCTATGAGTTTACGAACAAAACATTTGGATCTTGTAAATGTGTACATAGCATAGAGGAAATATAGTGTACGATTGTGGGGAATTAAGCGCACGGTTTGTGTGTGAAGACACTTTTTCGGTCGTCATGACTACAGTTGAAGGGGCTAAAGATAGCATCCCGAAGACCGATCCGGCAGCTGAAGAGAACGAAGACGACAGCGATGATGACGAAGAAGATATCCTCACATTTACGCCTTATGTGGCGGAATCGTGGAAGAACCAGATTCTACAACAACAAAGAAACAAAGAAAAAGCGGAAGAAAATAAACGAAATCAGGGCGAGGCCCATCTGGTGGATGGGGAATTACATTTTGACTCTGAGGAGCATCATGGACCGCAGAAAAAGCGCAATCCGGACCTCGTCGAAGGGAACACCTTAAATGAGGATTCAGGGTGCCCGAATGAGTTGTATGGCAAACCAATAGAGGAAATTGACAAGCTGATTAGCGAAAGGGATAAGGTAAGCGCTAACTATACTATTCCCCCAGTAGATATTATATATTATATAAGCCAATCCAGGTCTCGAACGCGTACCGCTACGGCGACGC
>CM026399.1:39944882-39968448 GCA_014843695.1 Archivesica marissinica
ATTCAGCCAAAGTTGCAGTATGCGTACTTGACTACATACTCCGTGGTCGAGTGGTTAAGGTCGCTGACTTGTATACTACTGTAACCTATCATCACTGATGGTCACGGGTTCGAGCCCCGCTCAGGCCGTGTCTCATGTATATGAAAAAGTTGACAGTTTCTTACGGAGGTTGGTGCACCCAAGTACTGGTTAACCGCTGGAGCCTGCCCAGGAAAGGTGTTGTTAGGTAAACTGCCCGCCGGCGATATAGCCCGAAATGGTGCTGATGCAGGCGTAAAATCCCGAAATATAATATAATATATTATAACATGTAATCATGCAGTTCGCTGGCAAAAAGGACAGAAAATTAGACTTCTGTTAGACAATCGGGGCTTGTATTTGTTTGATATTTCAGCTCTATTATAGAGGGGGAAAATCTTCCGAGTAAAGGGTTTATTTGTTGATTTATGATCGCGGGGGGGGGGCATACCCCCGGACCCCCTACTACAACTATGAATCCACATGGATAGAGGGCTAGTTACGCCCCTGAGCCTACTGTCATTATTGACAGAGGTATGAGGAAATGCCATCGGACTATTGTTTTCATCTTATATGCATGAATTGGTTATTGGTATTATATGAATAGTTAACAGTGCACTTTAAGAACATGAATAATGGATGATTGACTATTTGTTCATAATCATACAAAGTATACAGCATGTCAGAGTTATGTCAATATTTAAATCCAGGTGTGGTAGTTAAATACGATTTGCACATTTGCTTAGCGCGATATAACATAAATTATCCATTATTTTGCGGGTTAGATTTCAGCTTAGTAAAAATATTTAATGCCTAGTTTCGAAACAAACCATCGTAAACAATGGCAGTTATAAGGGAGGTGGTTTAAGGGGTGGGGTTTAGAGGGTTAACCTCCCTTCTATTGTCACTATATATCCCCCATTAAAATGATCAATTTCACTACCCCCTCCCCGGAACTTCAGACAAAACATTTTTCAAAACCCATCTTTTATGGAAATTCCTAGAGCCGTCCCTGGTACATGTCTATCAGTCTCATCAGTGGTGTCTAGGCATGCATGCCATGATGGGCTATATGCCGCATTCCGGACGTTACCTTTGCTGATTGGTTTGCACTGAATAATGCACAGTAATCGCTCACGTCTTTCCCACATGGCGAGATATAAAAAGTATGCGTATATACATACCACTGCAACTCCATGCATATGTTAGCCATGTATGCAAACTTCTTAATTCTCCATACAGATGTTAGCCATGTATGCAAGTTTCAAGTTTCAAGTTCCTGTGATAGGTTACAGCTTAGTTATCCATATATATGTAAGCCATGTATTTAAGCTTCAAGTTTCAAGCCCCTGTGATAGGTTAAATCTTATATATCCATACATATGTTAGCCGTGTATTCAAGCTTCAAGTTTCAATCTCATGTGATATGTTAAAGCTTAGTTCTCCATACATATGTTAGCCATGCATTTAAGCTTCAAGTTTCAAGCCCCTGTGATAGGTTAAAGCTTATTTCTCCATATATAAGTTAGCCATGTATTCAAGCTTCAAGTTTCAAGCTCCTGTGATAGGTTATAGCTTAGTTATCCATACATATGTTAGCCGTGTATTCAAGCTTCAAGTTTCAAGCTCCCGTGATAGGTTAAAGCTTATTTCTCCATACATATGTTAGCCATGTATTCAAGCTTCAAGTTTCAAGCTCCCGTGATAGGTTAAAGCTTAATAGTGTGCTGTTACAAATTATTCGATATATGTAAGTCAGAAAAGCTTCATAAATAAATACACGCCGTGTTCTTAATTGCTGCATATTTGCTACTTGGTCCTAATTATTTCTGTATGTAATCATTTTGGGTCGTTTCCAAGGGTACTTGCTAATATATTTAATTCTTATGTATTTAGGAATTGAACACTGGAGTAATAAATGGTATTCATCTTCAAGAACGTTACAAACGCAGCAGTTCTTATCATCAACACGCTTTATATGTTTATTGGTTTATTATGCTAATGAACGATATTTCTGTTTTTTTCTTTTACCTCCCTTGGCAGATAAAGTCCGATTTATCCCGAAATGTATATTGATCCTTTTGATGGGATCCTTTGTTTTTACCGTAACAGTTGTACCATAACCAGATGTTGCGTATGGTACATATAATTAATTGATATTAATATGTTTTACAGTGAAATATCCATTAGGTATACTTTTGGATATATGTATTTATTTTATAATTATAAGACGAGAAAAACGGATGCAAATTGATAGCATGTGATGCAAAGGAAACCACGATGAAAACAGAAGAAACCAATTAAAAAGACCCATCCTCCTTAAAGAGTATTCAGGGGCAGTAACTGACCAATATCTCTTTATTCTAACGCTAATTTGTGAAACGTTAATATTAATCGTGACAAGTGGATTACAAATGTATGTAAACAGTGTCAGATACGTAAAAACGGTGCATTATGTAAACAAAAAGATCTGTAATATATGTAAAAACTTGTCAGAAATGTAAAAACAACATTACCGTGATATGTGTAAAAAATACACAAATATTTGTATTGCGGTAAAGTTTGTTTTTATATTTCTTTTACTTACTGAGAGACGACGTTTTTAGTAATGTTTTCACTAACAAGTTTGTACATATTTGACATTTCGATTTTAAATATAACACCGTTTTTATGTATCTGACACGTATACAATACTACTCTACAATAATCCATTGATCGCACGTTCGATCCCCCGTATGACCCTAATAAAAACAGCTTTTCAAATGGGACTTTAAACCGAGGTCTCGTGTCGGTGCAACGGTGCACGTAAGCGAACCAGAGAAGACTCTGTAATGGGTATCTGTCTGTATCATTGCAATAGCGTCCAAAACTCTAACATTACTAATCTCTTCAGGAGGCGTCGCTCATATGGGCAACCGGTAGCGACGATAAATAAACGTAAAACACACCAAAAAATACTACAATACAAGTCTTGAATTAAATTAAAATTTGATAGACGAGTTAGTTTTCAGGAGGCGTCGCTCACATGGGCAACCGGTAGCGACGATAAATAAATGTAAAACACACACACAATACTACACTACATGTTATTTTAAAATGTCATAGACGTGATAGTGGTTCCATCCCCCGTCTGACCCTAATAATATTAACAGTGTTTCAGATGGGACTGTCACTATAAACATAGATGGCATGTATTGGTGATATACACATACATCTATCACGTGCTATACACATACATCGATCACGTGCTATACACATACATCGATCACGTGCTATACACATACATCGATCACGTAAGCGAATTAGGATTTTTTTTCTGGAATCGGAGCCTCTTATGATTTTTGCACTATCCTCCCTCTAAAAATATATAATGTTTGCACACTATCCTCCCTCAAAAATATATGAGTTTGCACTATCCTCCCTCTAAAAATATTATTTTTGCACTATCCTCCCTCGACACTATGATTTTGCACTATCCTCCCTCTAAGAAAAAATATGGTTGTTGCACTATCCTCCCTCTAAAATATGATGTTGGCACTATCCTCCCTCTAAAAATAATAAAAGGACTAATATACTTCTAAAGAGGTGTCCACCGACCGTGTGGTTAATGTCGTTGATTTCAAATCACATGCCCCTCATCGATGTATGTTCGAATCACATGCCCCTCATCGATGTATGTTCGAATCACATGCCCCTCATCGATGTATGTTCGAATCACATGCCCCTCATCGATGTATGTTCAAATCACATGCCCCTCATCGATGTATGTTCAAATCACATGCCCCTCATCGATGTATGTTCAAATCACATGCCCCTCATCGATGTATGTTCAAATCACATGCCCCTCATCGATGTATGTTCAAATCACCTGCCCCTCATCGATGTATGTTCGAATCACATGCCCCTCATCGATGTATGTTCGAATCACATGCCCCTCATCGATGTATGTTCGAATCACACTGGTGTGTCGAACTATTTGACGTGAAGTGAGGATGGCTATCCAGTTGGCTCGTGGAAGGTCGGTGGTTCTATCAGGTGCCCGTCCGTGCCTGAAATACAGCTCGGACGGTCACCCAGGGTCTTCCGCCACAAATAATAGCATCAGAGTCGCCATATGACTTTAAACTGTTGGAGCTACATTACCCCCCCCCCAACAAACACACTCCCAGAAGCGTAGCCCCGATTAACCAGGGGGGGGCGATGATAAATAAATTCTAGTTGAACCAGTTCATTACTATATAGCAATCAGAAACGCATTACTGTACCAATGTTAGAGATATGCTTCATACACTATCAGACAACACAGTGGAATATACAGGAGAATACATACAGCTACCATCTAGGTAATGCAGTAAGAACATGTGTTTTACGTTTATTTATCGTCGCTACCGGTTGCCCATATGAGCGACGCCTCCTGAAGAGATTAGTCATTTTAGATTTTTGGAGGATAGTGCAATGATACAGACAGAGACCCATTCCAGAGTCTCCTCGGGTTCATTTACGTGCACGGTGTACAGCTCCGACACGAGACTCGGTTTAAAGTCCCATTTCAAAGACTGTTAATGTTATTAGGGTCAGACGGGGGTTCAACCCTGCGATCCCTGGATTACCAGTCCAGCGTGTTACCACTGGACTACAGATCCGTCTGTGCAGTAAGCATGGAGAACCATATTCACGAGCCATCAAGTTGAAATATTTATAATACATAGTGAAGTCGGTAGTCATGATCGCGCAGTAGCTCGTGGCGATGGATTCCATCAATACTGAGGTATCGAGAGTGATTAACATAAGTTGTAAGAACATGTATTGCAATCGAGCTAAAATAAATTGATATAAACTAAGAATATTTACTCAACCTTCTCCACGCTGCTTTCACACAATCGTACGTTAGCGCAGAGCAGAGGGGAACTATGTATACACTACGTTTACAACACCCACGTGTTTGTAATGATTAGTTACACCACATAGTATTGTACACTATACATATGTCGTGTAATGGATCTATAATAAACGTGGAAGTCGTGATAGCGCAGTGGATGCACGTTCGCTTCAGGTGCGAAAGGTCCAGAGTTCGAGCCCCACTGGAGTCGTTACGATTGTGCCCTTAGGCAAGGCATTTAAATTCCACGTTGCCTCGTCTCTCTCCCTCGTGGCGATGGATTCCATCAGGAATGAGGTCTCGAGAGTGATTTATATAAGTTAAAATAACTTGTTTCGCAATCGAGCTAAAATAAATTTGTATAAAAAAATATAATAAACGAATGTATAGTACACATAAAAACATATACAGTCAAACCTGTGTTAGTTTTCACCTCCATTAAGGAGCCAATCATCATTAAGCAGCCAGTTTCCAGATTCCCAATATTTTGATTTAGTATACATTTGCCCTCTATTAAGCAGCCACCTGTGCTTAACATACAACTTTAATTCCCTTGGCTGGCTGCTTAAAACAGGTTTGACTATACAGTCGAACCTGGCTTAAGCAGCCAACCAAGGGAATCGCAGAAAGTTGCTGCTTAGCACAGGTGGCTGCTTAATAGAGATCAAATGTATAAAACAACATATTGGGAATCTGGAAACTGGCTGCTTAATATAGGTTGGCTGCTTAATAGAGGTGACCACTAACACAGGTTAGACTATATATACGTTCCTCGAATCAGCAAATATTCAAGATTTCCTTTACGCTAAATCTAAGCTTCTTATTTATAGATGTATTACTGTTGAAATAATTAAAATTACGCGACCCGTTTATTATCCCATTTGATTCTGTACAACAATATTTGCAAAGAACATAGAGCCAGATCAGCCGCCATGGAACGTGCCGTCTGATCCGACTCTATGCTGTTTGCTATTCAGATGATCTTGCTAAGACACTTGGCTATGTAGCAAACAACATAGATCCTGATCAGCACGCAGCGTTACGCTGCGGCTGATCTGGATCTATGTTGTTTGCAAAAGCCTTTAAATGTATCCAGAATGAAATGGGTTAAGCCAATCATTTGAATAAAACATACTAAAAGTGAGTTATTAACATTAATTGCTTTACTTTTATGATTTCCTGTGTAGAAACTGAGCTACGAAGTGAACCGAACTGAATAAATAGGCTGTCCGATTAGCGCAGTGGTTAGCGCGCTCGCTTCTCATCAATACAACCCGGGTTCGATCCTCGGACAGGGAAGTATGTGAGATGGTACGGTGTTCGCCAGATCGGACAGGTAGGTTTTCTCCGGGTACTCCGGTTTCCTCCCACACGAATTACCACATATACGCTTTCATCCGCACCAACGAGAGTGATTAATATAAATTGCTAGAACTTGCTTCGCAATCGTTGTAAAATGAATAACGTTTAATCTTTAATTTAAATGACAATTTGATTTGCTATTATAGCAATATATAGCTTAGACATTGAATTCACAGTGTTATGTCATTCCTGTATGAATCAGATACGAGGTTTATTGATATGTAAATAATAAAAAATCTTGTTATAAATAATTTATTTAACGAGGAAACTTATTTGATCAGAGTCAATCTTCCACAAGGCCCTCAAAGGAAAAACAATTATATATTATAATGCTAATAAAACAAAAATAATGATCTTCGAAAAGGGTCGTCACACCACACATGATTTTTATCTTTATAACAGCCGGATCGAAGTAGTTAAGTCTTTTAAATATCTGGGGATATACCTCTTTAAAAATGGGAACTGGAATCGCACCCAACAACGTGTATCCCAGCACGCATCCTTTTCACTCCATAATTTATTTACTATATATAATCAACTAGATTTACCTATTAAACAAAAAATGAATTTATTTGACTCGCTAGTCAATTATGGGGCGGAGGTGTGGGGAAACCATGTTGCTCCCGATGTGGAAATCATTCATTCCAACTTTTGTAGAAAGCTAGGCGTGAAACGATCAAATACGGGGAACTAGGTAGAGTTCCGATGTCTTTACATCGAAAGATTTTACTTATCAAATATTGGATTAAATTGATAACATTAGAAAATAAAACCATACTATTTAAATCATATAATATGCTATGATCCGATGCCGATAATGGGCTAACGTACAACGGTTCAAATTGGGCATTCAATGTGAAACAAATATTGAATGAAATAGGTTTATCATGTATGTGGGAAAACCAAAATAATACGTTGATAAGTTTTGAAATTATAAAACAAAGATTGTTTGACATATACCATCAAAATTGGTATGCATCTATTAACAATTCCCCCCGTCTTGAATCATATAGTATGTATAAACATTCGTTCAAACTAGAAACATATCTTCATATAATTAAGGAACCAAGGTACAGAAATGCTCTCTCACGTTTTAGAACATCGTCACATGACCTAGCTATTGAACGTGGTCGATACTTAAACACACCTAGGATTGAACGAATATGTGCAAATTGCAACTCATTGATTGAAAATGAATATCATTTCCTTCTCATATGTCCAAAATATTCAACATTGCGATCTAAATACATAAAACGCTATTATTATACCTGGCCAACAAAACAAAAATTTGCCAATCTTATGTCAACAAACTCCAAAATTACTTTGAATAATCTTTGCAAATTCATTTACCATGCTAACCTGTTAAGAAATGTAACGTCGTAAAAACTGCTGTTACATGTATAACATTGAAATATCCGCATCAATTATATGCTCTTTGTTAAAAATCCATGTCTTTGTATTAAAATGTTTGTAATTGCTATAAACATATATATACATGTTTTATGCAATAAATTTGTTGAATTGAATATACAGAATATAATTATACATACATAAAAGTATACACACGGCATGATAGTATTGGACTTTTAGTCATAAAGGAATTAGAGAGCTGTAAGTAAATATATTAGGTAATACTAAAATAATTGATAATTGTGACCTGCTCCAATTTAAGTAAAATGACTGTGTGTTTTACGTTCATTTATCGTCGCTACCTGTTGTCCACTCCAATTTAAGTAAAATGACTGTGTGTTTTACGTTCATTTATCGTCGCTACCGGTTGTCCATATGAGCGACGCCTCCCGAAGAGATTAGTCATTTTAGATTTTGGAGGATAGTGCATGATACAGACAGATACCCATTCCAGAGTCTCCTCTTGTTCTTTTACGTGCACGGTGTACAGCACCGACACGAGACCTCGGTTTAACGTCCCATCTGAAAGACTGTTAATTTTATTATGGTCCGACGGGGGATCGAACCTGTGATCCCCGGGTTATCACTGGACAACAGATCCGTCTGTAGCGAAATGACTATCTGATGAAGCAGTTTTAGTATCATTTGATACGGCATTCCAGATGGTAGTGCCAGAGTAGACATATGATGTTCGGAATAATTCACTTCTAGGTCTGGGTTAATATAGATGTAAAATAGAAGATGATCTCAAATGACTTGGTTTGGATATCTGAACTGAAAGTGAATGTGTGTGTGAGGTAAACAGTGACTTGATCGTGTAGACTATTATACATCAAGGTAGCTTTTTGAAAAATAACCCTTTTTGGAAATGTCACACAATTTAGCTAAAGGAATAATTCAGCGGAAAGGTTGCACAACTATTTGTATGCACTTCCCTTTTATATCAAATTATTTCTAATTTTATATACCCCTCCACGCACTTGCAAAATCAATAACCAACTGCTGTGATAGATCCATCAAAAATGGAAATATAACTGATCTGCAAATGTTGCACTTGGATAAAAGCACAAAACGGTATTTGTTATTGATTTGCTTGTTCAAGTCTCAAACTTAATGCCTCTGACATTGTTCCACTTTTGTAAACCCGAGACTACATCACACTATTGTACATGTACTTCATTTCATCACATTCCTAACGCTACTTTTAATGTTTGTGCCGGTTGTTTTACGTTGAATTTAAAAACAATACAAGGACACAATTACTATTTGCTTCTACGTGATCGTTTGTATGATGTATACTAGAGGACATTGAAAACGCATATAATTCGGATAAGTGTGTGTTTACATGAAAAACAATACATATATAAATACATAGTTTTAAACATTTTGGAATATTTTTGGTTGTTCAGTTTGTGTTTTGTAATAAAGATGTGCTATATCTTTGATGGAATCCTTCGTATTTCGTTTTCATGTAATAATAATAATCATATAATGTAGGTGTGCGTTTTCTATGTCCTCTAGTATATAATGTAGGTGTGCGTTTTCTATGTCCTCTAGTATATAATGTAGGCGTGCGTTTTAAATGTCCTCTAGTATATAATGTGGGCGTGCGTTTTCTATGTCCTCTAGTATATAATGTGGGCGTGCGTTTTCTATGTCCTCTAGTATATAATGTAGATTTGCGTTTTCTATGTCCTCTAGTATATACTGTAGGTGTGCGTTTTCTATGTCCTCTAGTATATAATGTAGGTGTGCGTTTTCTATGTCCTCTAGTATATAACGTAGGTGTACGTTTTCAATGTCCTCTAGTATATAATGTAGGTGTGCGTTTTCTATGTCCTCTAGTATATAATGTAGGTGTGCGTTTTCTATGTCCTCTAGTATATAACGTAGGTGTGCGTTTTCTATGTCCTCTAGTATATAATGTAGGTGTGCGTTTTCTATGTCCTCTAGTATATAATGTAGGTGTGCGTTTTCTATGTCCTCTAGTATATAATGTAGGTGTGCGTTTTCTATGTCCTCTAGTATATAATGTAGGCGTGCGTTTTCTATGTCCTCTAGTATATAATGTAGGTGTACGTTTTCAATGTCCTCTAGTATATAATGTAGGTGTGCGTTTTCTATGTCCTCTAGTATATAATGTAGGTGACGTTTTCAATGTCCTCTAGTATATAATGTAGGTGTGCGTTTTCTATGTCCTCTAGTATATAATGTAGGTGTACGTTTTCTATGTTCTCTAGTATATAATGTAGGTGTGCGTTTTCTATGTCCTCTAGTATATAATGTAGGTGTGCGTTTTCAATGTCCTCTAGCATAATATGTATGTCATCGTATGTTATATGTGATTAACGTTTTGCAATAAATACTGTTTAAAGCACCTATTTATCAAGAATTAACAGTGCATCCCTCTTTTGAAAGTTAACAAATATATCTTCTAAAGAACTGGAACCGTTAAAATGAGTACGACTATAATATATGTGACACGAACCTTGTTTACGTTTATTTCCATGCGACTTTATAAACAAGTCTTACTGAGTGTAGTTCATTAAAGAACTGATTTGAACTGTTTATAATAGTTAATGCTTTCAATTCCCATCCTAGTATAACTCTATCGTATTATGATCACATACCTACGTCTACTTTTTGAATTAACCTCATCGTATATAGTGCTATCCAGCAATAGGTTCATTTCCGCTCGATGTACACTCAATAAGGGTATTAATCTCTATATAGAGCACAATGAAGCCCTGGTAGATAGCTTCAACGAAATACAACAAAACAGCAACATACACATGCATTGTATAGCTTGTATTATGAAGTATATATCCTATTGAACAAGTTAAGCAGTTTGTGCTTGCCTTTTGGGGGGTCTGAAGTCGCGTCTACAACATAGGTAATATGGCGACTCTCCAGCTGTTATTATTGGAGGAAGACCCTGGTGTCCCACAGAGCAGTATTCCAAGCACGGACGAGCACCTGGGTTGAACCTCCGCCGACCTTCCCCAATCCAGCATGACAGCTTCGTCACTTGGAAGAATTCCATACGACCAGAGGGATTCGAACACACAGCGATACGGAACAAGTCAACGACCCAAGCGACCACTGTTACGAAACATTGCTAGGATTGTTAAATCCGTCTACGCCTGTGGTGACGACGGTCAATGAATTGTGCAATTTATTTAGAAATGGACACTTTGCTGACAGCCATGCGCTGACTCTCGCCCAAAAGTATCACTTCCTCCTCTCTATGAACGACGTTTTGAGTTATCCTGTCGACAGACAGGCAGACAGACAGAGCTAAAACAGACAGACATAGCTAAAAACAATAACACCGTTCCATACTGACCCCTAGTAAATGCTACGCGAGTGCAACTTCTGCGTGGGTATAATACATTTTGAGATATTGGTATTATACCACGTTTAGAGTATTCCTGTCTACAGACAGACCAACGCTGGGGTTTGCAATTGTCCGTTTACTATTCTCTAGTTCAAGTTAATGTTTTAGCTAGTTTGTTATAGACATTTTCTGAAGAACGTGCCTTCAATATGATGGCACTATAATAATTGCGTACATCTTGTTTTTTCTGTTTATCAAGTTTTATTTCCTGATCAATATACAAAATAATTACACATATTCAAAACACATAATGAAAACAAAACAACAATATATCAATTTGAATAGAAAAGTACTACTTAAATACTCACTGACTAGATCAATTTTATTTATTTATTTAAGTTTATTTAACGTCGCTACCGGTTTCCCATTTGAGCGACGGGCAGTTTACCTAACAACACCTTTCATGGGCAGGCTCCAGCGGTTAACCAGTACTTGGTACATCAACTTCCGTAAGAAACTGCCAACTTTTTCATATAAATGAGACACGGTCTGAGCGGGGCTCGAACTCGTGACCATCAGTGATGATAGGTTACAGTATACAAGTCAGCGACCTTAACCACTCGACCACGGAGGCGGACAAGATCAACATATCTTGATATGCATATATAACTACATGTATATTATGTTATATTTCGGGTTTTACGCCTGCATCAGCACCATTTTGGGCTATATCGCCGGCGGGCAGTTTACTTAACAACACCTTTCCTGGGCAGGCTCCAGCGGTTAACCAGTACTTGGGTGCACCAACCTCCGTAAGAAACTGCCAACTTTTTCATATAAATGAGACACGGCCTGAGCGGGGCTCGAACCCGTGACCATCAGTGATGATAGGTTACAGTGGTATACAAGTCAGCGACCTTAACCACTCGACCACGGATGCGGACAACTACATGTATATGTAATTTACAATGTTAGACACATTTTAATCAACATGTATATCTACCATCAGTTTAACACTTTTTTTTTCATTGCATGCAAATTGTATATGTATTATGATGATGAGCTATGTAATGCTTAAAGCGACACTACATCAGTGAAAACACAAATTTATACAGACTGTAATTTCCTATTATATGGCATGAATTTTTTCCAAATATTTGCCTCAAAAACTGAGTATTTCAAATAATAAACAAGCGTCGTATACGCGATTTGTTGATATAACAAAATAATGTAAACAGAGTCGACATGAATGCGTAATATCCCGAATAACTAGAATTATGGTACAGATTTACCGTTAAATCTCACATTTGTGCCTATGCATATTTATTTGTAGACTAATTTTAGTTAAATTTATTATCTTTAAGCGACAGTAGCACGCGTTTAGAATTGACTACAATGACAAAGAAATGTCAATTTAAGAGCGTGGATGACCGGTATATGAAATCTTACATTCACTTTTGAAAGTATGTAGACAACAAACACACTGTTTATTGATTCAAGATATAGCAATGCATTTATACGTGAACAATGCATTTGTTTGGCATTTTGCGATGTAATGTCGCTTTAAATCTAATAAACAATATGTTCTGTATACACATACATTTGCTATTAGATAGCCTATTCTGAGTACCATTCCGTATTTATTTATCTACATAAACTGACAGTTTCTGGAATACTAGTAGTTTCTTGCATATATATACAGATGTTTCTTCACACGTGGTTATATGTCTTACATTCGGCGTTCATTTATTTCGATAAACTGACAGTTTCTTGAATACCTTCTTGCACATAAGAGCCGTCTTGTGTAGCAGGGCGATGTTGCAGCGTTCATTTATTTATGTTGTCTTATACATATATACGGACACCATAAAACACGGTGCACTTTTATATTGAGCGTTACTTTACACACAATTATTTTAGTTCGATTGCGAAACAAGTTCTTTCAACTTATATTAATCACTCTCGACACCTCATTCCTGATGGAATACATCGCCACGAGGGAGAGAGAAGAGGCAACGTGGAATTTAAATACCTTGCCTAAGGGTACAATCGTAACTGCTCCAGTGGGGCTCGAACTCCGGACCTTTCGCACCTGAAGCGAACGCACATCCACTGCGCTATCACGACTTCCACATATTGAGCGTTACTCTTTCATTACAAGTTTTACAATTATGGATTTTACTATCATGAAAATAATCCTTCACACATTGCACTAATTTACCCAATATTTCGCACATTTTTATACCAAACTTGCCTATATATTTTTTTCTAATACATTTTACCTCTAATATAAGGCAAGTGCCCCGTTTCCTTTTGGTGTCAGTATATGTGTGCCTCCGTCTCAAAATGTGTGGGCGTGTGTGACATGGCGTATGAAAACAGATATGGCATAAACAGGACCATGGAGTAGATTTATCTGGCATACCTTGCTTTATACAGACTAAATCTTGGGAAAACATCACATAAGCTATATTCGGACATATTTTAAAACAATATAATCACACATTCTCACTTTAACCCTTTCCTTCATAGAAATTAAGGTTGATATACTATTATATCTCCATACAAACGACAGCCATTTAACCCTTTCCTTCATAGAGATTTAGGTTAATATACTATTATATCTCCATACAAACGACAGCCATTTAACCCTTTCCTTCATAGAGATTTAGGTTAATATACTATTATATCTCCATACAAACGACAGCCATTTAACCCTTTCCTTCATAGAGATTAAGGTTGATATACTATTATATCTCCATACAAACCACAGCCGTGTAGCTATCATGCAGTGGATAAGTAGTCACCATATCTATCCCACCTACATAGCTATTATTGGGACTACATGAGATTCTGGCCGTTATTATGAACATTGGTTTGGCTACTACATTGTCAATATATGTCGTATTGGTAATCGCGTCAAGAGGTGCTTCTATGAGGGAAAGGGTTTATGAACATTGGTTTGGCTACTACATTGTCAATATATGTCGTATTGGTAATCGCGTCAAGGGGTGCTTCTATGAGGGAAAGGGTTAATTATACTGCCAGTTTCGTGTACTTAGGATACAAGACATACCTACCTGTACTCCAGAAATGGTGAACATAGACCCTCATGAGACCACATATCCACTGTTACCATTACTGAAAATGAGCCCCGCCTCTCTTCCCGCCGGGGATATGTGTGAGCACACGGTAACGTCAGCAACAACATATACGATAATTTAATGCGTCATGTAGCTAACACACATAGTATAGTACATGATGTAGGTTAACCCAGTCTCGCCCAAATATCCCGTGATTTCCATATATCTCTTTCTTCAATCTGCCATTAGACTCGCCCAACTATTCCGTGATTTCCATATATCTCTTTCTTCAATCTGCCATTAGACTCGCCCAACTATCCCGTGATTTCCATATATCTCTTTCTTCATCTGCCATTAGACTCGCCCAACTATCCCGTGATTTCCATATATCTCTTTCTTCAATCTGCCATTAGACTCGCCCAACTATCCCGTGATTTCCATATATCTCTTTCTTAAATCTGCCATTAGACTCGCCCAACTATCCCGTGATTTTCATATATCTCTTTCTTCAATCTGCCCTTAGACTCGCCCAAATATCCCGTGATTTTCATATATCTCTTTCTTCAATCTGTCATTATACTCGCCCAACTATCCCGTGATTTCCATATATCTCTTTCTTCAATCTGCCCTTAGACTCGCCCAACTATCCCGTGATTTATATATCTCTTTCTTCAATCTGCCCTTAGACTCGCCCAACTATCCCGTGATTTTCATATCGAGGAGAAGAATTATATAAGACTCTGTCTTCCATTCTAATCCTGTTTCTGTATTCTGATTATGCGTGATGTATGTATTGTTCAATATGTATTATATTGGGAAATAAAATATGTTTAAACTAATATCCCGTGATTTTCATATATCTCTTCAATCTGCCCTTAGACTCGCCCTAATATCCCGTGATTTTCATATATCTGTTCAATCTGCCAATAGACTCGCCCTAATATCCCGTGATTTTCATATATCTGTTCAATCTGCCAATAGACTCGCCCTAATATCCCGTGATTTTCATATATCTCTTCAATCTGCCCTTAGACTCGCCCTAATATTCCGTGATTTTCATATATCTGTTCAATCTGCCAATAGACTTGCCCTAATATCCCGTGATTTTCATATATCTGTTCAATCTGCTAATAGACTTGCCCTAATATCCCGTGATTTTCATATATCTGTTCAAGCTGCCAATAGACTCGCCCTAATATCCCGTGATTTTCATATATCTGTTCAATCTGCCAATAGACTAGCCCTAATATCCCGTGATTTTCATATATCTGTTCAAGCTGCCAATAGACTTGCCCTAATATCCCGTGATTTTCATATATCTGTTCAATCTGCCAATAGACTCGCCCTAATATCCCGTGATTTTCATATATCTGTTCAATCTGCCAATAGACTTGCCCTAATGTCCCGTGATTTTCATATATCTGTTCAATCTGCCAATAGACTCGCCCTAATATCCCGTGATTTTCATATATCTGTTCAATCTGCCAATAGACTCGCCCTAATATCCCGTGATTTTCATATATCTGTTCAAGCTGCCAATAGACTCGCCCTAATATCCCGTGATTTTCATATATCTGTTCAATCTGCCAATAGACTAGCCCTAATATCCCGTGATTTTCATATATCTGTTCAATCTGCCAATAGACTTGCCCTAATGTCCCGTGATTTTCATATATCTGTTCAATCTGCCAATAGACTCGCCTAATATCCGTGATTTTCATATATCTTCAATCTGCCAATAGACTCGCCCTAATATCCCGTGATTTTCATATATCTGTTCAATCTGCCAATAGACTCGCCCTAATATCCCGTGATTTTCATATATCTGTTCAATCTGCCAATAGACTCGCCCTGATATCCCGTGATTTTCATATATCTGTTCAATCTGCCAATAGACTCGCCCTAATATCCCGTGATTTTCATATATCTCTTCAATCTGCCCTTATACTCGCCCTAATATCCCGTGATTTTCATATATCTGTTCAATCTGCCCTTAGACTCGCCCTAATATCCCGTGATTTTCATATATCTGTTCAATCTGCCAATAGACTCGCCCTAATATCCCGTGATTTTCATATATCTGTTCAATCTGCCAATAGACTCGCCCTAATATCCCGTGATTTTCATATATCTGTTCAATCTGCCAATAGACTCGCCCTAATATCCCGTGATTTTCATATATCTGTTCAATCTGCCAATAGACTCGCCCTAATATCCCGTGATTTTCATATATCTGTTCAATCTGCCAATAGACTTGCCCAAATATCACATGATTTCATATATCTGTTCAATCTGCCAATAGACTCGCCCTAATATCCCGTGATTTTCATATATCTGTTCAATCTGCCAATAGACTCGCCCTAATGTCCCATGATTTTCATATATCTGTTCAATCTGCCAATAGACTCGCCCTAATATCCCGTGATTTTCATATATCTGTTCAATCTGCCAATAGACTCGCCCTAATATCCCGTGATTTTCATATATCTGTTCAATCTGCCAATAGACTCGCCCTAATGTCCCGTGATTTTCATATAATTATCTTTTTCTTCGAACTGCTCTACATATGTGTTTTAGTATTTTCCATTCTACGTCAAATGTGAAGAGTTATGATCGGTCGATGATTAGTTGGTAACCATGCCAAAATATAAATGTTCTTAAATGTAACTTGCTTACACACACAAGCAGTACTCTAATTGAATTTCCATCACTTATGGTGTAATCGGATTTAAAGTTGACCTCACAAACTACTTTCCAATGTATGTTCGAGCGTATGAAGGTCTGCGCGCCCGAAGGCACTGTAAGTGAGCGGCCGAAGAGCACCCAGTCCTTGAAGCTTGACACCGACGTATACCTCTCACGTCTTCGTTCCATGACTTATCCGTCGAGATATATATATTTTATTTGGTTTGTTGACAGGGTATATTATATGTTATTTCGGTTTGTTGCCAGGGTATATGAGTACATGTATATAGTGCCGATCAGGGGTGATATTCCCCGGAGAAATATATAGAAGAATTACTTCCATATTTATTTCGGCGACGTGTAAACCGGATACATTGCTCCTACTCCAGCCGTATGTACAGCGTTCGTTTTTATTTTAATAATCCTGAGGCAAGCGAAGGGTATGTATTTAAAATACGTATATACCCTGGCTAGCCCGGAACTACCACGGCCATGTGCCTCACTATTCATGAAGATTAGAACGAAAGCGCTGCGCATACGGTTGGGCTATGAGCAATGCATCCGATATATAACCATTGGCCGATACTATATACACATATGCCATATCAACAAATCGAATAACATATATTATTTATGGCAAGATAATCCAATCAAAATGCTTGACTCTTCATCGAAGCGCAATAAATATATATAAGCATGCACCGCCAGTATTTCGGGGAAACGCTCGCCCACATGATTCGCCGGCGGCGAGGGTAAATAAGCTAAATTATCATCATTTCTATTACGTGTGCCCATGTACGGGGTCGCGTGTGTTGCATAAATACATTATTTATGTTACTGCAACACTAACTACGTTATAAATTGTCCTTTTCTTTCTTGCAACAAATTGTGAATTATTAGTTGATGTTCGTAATGGGTTCATTGGCTGAAAATTGGATCATAGACTACTTTATAATTACACTATTTGCAGAATCATCGCCTATAATAGCTGTGGTTAGGCGGTAATGCGCTTAAAACTGGTACTTATTTTTGAGAGCTTTCATTTTTCTCAATGGTGAATATATTGAGCAACGTGTTCTTGTGTCATTAATAAACACGTTGTATTCTTTGATTTAGGACAAGATGCATTTCTCAAGTTCCCATCAATAAACAACCAACAACTTTAGTTTAAACAATATTTTATTTCTTTAAATATACATAGACTCGTATACATAGTATGTACATACATGTAGGATTGAGGAGAAAGCAACTTGATTATATGGTTACCTCTTTCCCAACAACTTTATTCAACAACTTAGGTTCATACATATAAATTATTCTTCTTACTCTATTAATAGAGATGTTGGTATATCGGGTCGAGGTAGAAATAAATTACGGTTGTATAAGCTATTTAAAACAGAATTCAAAGTAGAAGACTACTGTATGATGTTTTTACCTCTTAGTCATAGAGCTGCTTTGAGTAAATTTCGTTGTGGTGTTGCACCAATAAGAATAGAGACGGGCAGGTACGAGAATCTGAGTGTAGATCAAAGGAAATGTCCATTCTGTGACTCCGTTGAAAATGAACTACATGTTATTTTGCAATGTTGTACGTATGCAGATATTAGGTTACCGCTTATTAGAAAAACAATGGGTATTTATGGTAATTTTATTAATCTTTCTGATTCAGAAAAGTTTGTTTTAATTTTCTCCAGCAAGGAACTGATAAGATTATGTGCCAAAACCTGTTTTGAAATTCTTCAAAAACGACGGTTTTTGACGTGTAAATAAAATCAGTATGTTATGCAGTTCATAGATTGTAATATATATATATTTAGCATGTAAATAATGTATCTCAATTGTTTCTTAATACTATGAATACTTTTTTATTGCCAACTAAATAGTCTATGCTAATCAGTTCATCACTGATCTGATCAGAGGTGATAATTGTTTTTTTATACCATTTTTTAATTAATAAGCGCGTTAGTGCTCTTTTTCAATATCAGTGTTTTAATAAATATTTTAAGCACTTCTTAGATAAGATTAGCGTAGGCAATTTAGATTTAACACATTTATATCTAAGAGTAGGTCTTGTTTTGGACCGAGAATCTCACTGATAGCGGTTACCCATGGTGACGTTTTGCGGCTGTGGTGTAATGGTGGCAATGTGCCCGTCACCATTTTGACGATTGTCTTCAGTTTGTGAGAGTATCGGTCTGGATCAACCTATATAAACTCTAGTTTTAAGAAACTTATATGTTGAATCGTGTTCTATTGTGAATTGTTACTGTTACTGTCTCTTATAATTCATTATTGAGTGGCAATGTACATCGATATGTTTTTATTATATTGAATGTTGTTTGTTGTACATTGATGAGACGTAAATAAAGAATAAAATCTATAATGAACTGCAAAAGCATCATATACTACAGCACATAATACATCATATCAGCATAATATCAATGGCGACTCAGAATATGTTTATAAAATCGCATCATTTCCAGGATACAACTTACCAGTTTTACATGATTTTACGTTTCTTCAAAGTATACGTATTGTGTAAGGTACAAGGATCATTCATATATTTATTCGCATATAATTATAATGACCTGAAGTTATAGCACGTTCATTGATCTCAATCTCGCAAGCTATAGTGATATGATATGATTGTGTTTGAAATTTCCTCTGGACTAAACCAATCATAGAGCTAGCGACTGCGTTTGGGATTGGGGCAAAGTTGTATGAACCCTTCAAAGGCAGTTATGGCAATACGCACTTATCGCACCATATCACTCTTACCTATTCCTCTAAGATATTAACTACATGTATTATATATTCCATGCCAGCATCTTGTCTAAAGAATATTCTCTATATAGACACCTGTCGTGTGTGTGAGTGATTTAAACCATTCTTCTATCGCTTTAAACATTGTATAATCGATTCCAAGTCCACATAATGATGCACGAGCCTTTCTCTTTCCCTATGTTTAATTATTTACACAACTGGTATTTCTAATTTTCGGCGTCCATACGAACATAGCGAAAAAGGTGTTGGTCTATGGTCATTTTATTCCCTGGACGTCAGTTGCCGCCATGAAACAATTATCTCAAATCGTTAGTGTGTGTACAAATTGCCTTATTAAGATGTTTTTTATGATTTAGTTTTGGTATTTTATGATTCTATTGCGCGTTGAGCTCATTACAAAGGTGATAATGATGTAATTAGTGTAGAAATGGCCTACTCAGATTTCAATCGAAATATCAAGTCATTTGATTGGTAATTTCTGCGATTTGCACCCGAGTTCAAACAATCATAGGCCGTTATACTGGGTTTGAAATTGGAGAACAGTGTTATAACTAATATCCCTAGTTTCTCATTAGCCGATCGCCCACATGGTTCGCCGGCGGCGCGTGTAAATAAGCTCAATCATTATCGTCTCCTTAGTAGGGAGTATGTATGCTCAAATTCAGTTCAGAATGAACAGTACTTTTTGCTTAAATTTTGCTTAAAATGAACAACATAGTTGATCCAATTAATGTGTTAGTTATTAATCTCCCTATGGAACCTCAATGTTACCTGGGACAGCCGTACCGTATATATCCCCATTCGAACCGCACATATGGGTTGTGAGGATTGTGCTATATGTATTCCCTATTTGAACCTCAAGGTTGTCTATGACTGTCGTGTCATACTAATCCCCCATTGGAACCTCAATGTTGTTTGTGACTGTCGTGTCATACTAATCCCCCATTGGAACCTCAATGTTGTTTGTGACTGTCGTGTCATAATAATCCCTCATTGGAACCTCAATGTTGTTTGTGACTGTGGTGTCATACTAATCCCCCATTGGAACCTCAATGTTGTCTGTGACTGTCGTGTCATACTAATCCCTCATTGGAACCTCAATGTTGTTTGTGACTGTCGTGTCATACTAATCCCTCATTGGAACCTCAATGTTGTCTGTGACTGTGGTGTCATACTAATCCCCCATTGGAACCTCAATGTGGCTTGTGACTATTTTTTCGTTCGGTCATATAAGCACTTTGATGCCTTTATATAATACGTGTACTAATCTAAATGAAATACAATGTATAACAATTCAATTCAATTCAACTTTATTGGCATAATCAGCAAACAAGTTGCCTTTGGCCATTTACAAACACAAACAACTATGACAAGGACAAATATAAATACAAATGGTAATGAATATTAAATATATACATGTATATGCATACATTTCCATACAACATGCATTTAAGAAACAATTAAAATGTCCAGGGCATTTTTCCTTATTAACATACATTCTTTAATATATTTAGATACGTTTACTTGCAAATGTTTATTTTTTGTCGACATAAGCGTGAAAAATGTCTGTACACAAGGCCATGAAATATTGTTAAAATATGTTTTTCTTACTGTTCTATATGTTTCACAACATAACAAGTGAATGGTTGACGAGGAGCAAACAACTCGTCGGAGAAAATATGTGGTAGTTTTAATCTTTATTAAAGTCTCATATATGTACATACATGTAATGCAAACACAAATGTATTAAAAGTACATAGTCATTCTGAATAGAATTATAAGAGACATATTGCAACAAAACAGATCACATTATAAAATCCCACACTACTATTAGTTAATGCTTATTTACATTATAAAGCCAAGAAACAGTTGCTAATTTATATTTAAATACGAAATAAAACAAAATGGTATAAACCACTGAATCGAAAAACAAGCACTAGTGCGCTATTAAGAAATATCGTACAAAATCAGTTATCACCCAGGATCAGATCGAGAATGACCTAATTAGCAGCTGCTTCTTGTAGTCTGTAAAAATCATAGATATAGATGTGTGTACACTGCTGATGTAGGAAGTTGAAATATATATATAACAAGAAAAACTATTACATATAAATAGACGTAAATAAATTAATAAAACTATAAATATGTAATAGAAGGACGATTGAAAATTTACACTGCATAATACACACTCGAATAGTGTATTGAGTGAATGTATAAATTATAAAGTGCATAATTTAGTAATTAAATGCAAAGATGTGGATAATAACACTATTAAACCACATATATACCACATCACTGAATCACTTGCAACAAAATAGTATATACCACATCACTGACTCACTTGCAACAAAATAGTATATACCACATCACTGAATCACTTGCAACAAAATAGTATATACCACATCACTGAATCACTTGCAACAAAATAGTATATACCACATCACTGAATCACTTGCAACAAAATAGTATATACCACATCCCTGAATCACTTGCAACAAAATAGTATATACCACATCCCTGAATCACTTGCAACAAAATAGTATATACCACATCCCTGAATCACTTGCAACAAAATAGTATATACCACATCCCTGAATCACTTGCAACAAAATAGTATATACCACATCACTGAATCACTTGCAACAAAATAGTATATACCACATCACTGAATCACTTGCAACAAAATAGTATATACCACATCACTGAATCACTTGCAACAAAATAGTATATACCACATCACTGAATCACTTGCAACAAAATAGTATATACCACATCCCTGAATCACTTGCAACAAAATAGTATATACCACATCAATGAACACTTGCCAACAAAATAGTATATACCCACATCCCGGAAATCCTTGCAACAAAATAGTATATACCCCATCAGCTGAATCACTTGCCAACAGAAAAGTATATATCCACATCACTTGATCCTTGCAACAAATATAATACACATCACTGAATCACTTGCAACAAATCACTGAATCACTTGCAACAAAATAGTATATACCACATCACTGAATCACTTGCAACAAAATAGTATATACCACATCTGAATCACTTGCAACAAAATAGTATATACCACATCACTGAATCACTTGCAACAAAATAGTATACCACATCCATGAATCACTTGCAACAAAATAGTATATACCACATCACTGAATCACTTGCAACAAAATAGTATATACCACATCCTGAATCACTTGCAACAAAATAGTATATACCACATCCTGAATCACTTGCAACAAAATAGTATATACCACATCACTGAATCACTTGCAACAAAATAGTATATACCACATCACTGAATCACTTGCAACAAAATAGTATATACCACATCACTGAATCACTTGCAACAAAATAGTATATACCACATCCCTGAATCACTTGCAACAAAATAGTATATACCACATCACTGAATCACTTGCAACAAAATAGTATATACCACATCACTGAATCACTTGCAACAAAATAGTATATACCACATCACTGAATCACTTGCAACAAAATAGTATATACCACATCCCGAATCACTTGCAACAAAATAGTATATACCACATCACTGAATCACTTGCAACAAAATAGTATATACCACATCACTGAATCACTTGCAACAAAATAGTATATACCACATCACTGAATCACTTGCAACAAATAGTATATACCACATCACTGAATCACTTGCAACAAAATAGTATATACCACATCACTGAATCACTTGCAACAAAATAGTATATACCACATCACTGAATCACTTGCAAAAAATAGTATATACCACATCACTGAATCACTTGCACAACAAATAGTATATACCACATCACTGAATCACTTGCAACAAAATAGTATATACCACATCACTGAATCACTTGCAACAAAATAGTTATACCACATCACTGAATCACTTGCAACAAAATAGTATATACCACATCACTGAATCACTTGCAACAAAAATGTATAACCCATCACTGAATCACTTGCAACAAAATAGTATATACCACACACT